>VFFE01007235.1:1732476-1820558 GCA_008921705.1 Burhinus oedicnemus | reverse complement strand
GCTCCGGCCTGCGGCAGGCGGGCGGTCCGTGGGCTCGGGTGGCCTGGCGGGGAGTGTCCTCACGTAAACAAAAGCCGAGCCTCCCCCGGCGGCTGCAGGGAGCTCCGATCGCCCCTTCCTTCCCCCCCCCTTTCTTTAACCCCAGCGGGAGCGTGTGATGCCGGGGGAGGTCTCCTCAGCTGCTGCTGCCGCAGACCTGTGGGCGGCCGCCGTCCGGGGCGGGGGGGGCTTCTGGGCGCAGCGGCCCTCGCCCCAGCGCTTGCGGTGGGCGGTGTTGAGACTCTCTGGGAGCCAAAGCCGGCCCAGAGCCCCGAGCGAGACCGCGGCGGGTGTGCGGGCTCCGGGCGGAGCGGCGGCCGCCAGTCCTCGGGTGGCCGTACGGGACCTGTTGCCGTGCCGGTGTTGGTGCTTCTCGCTGGACCGGAGCCCGCTGCAGCTCTCTAGCATCCCCCCGGGTCTGCATTTAAACGTGACGGTTTTGGCAGAGTGGAAGCGGAGGGGCGAGGTGCAAGCCTGTGTTGTGCCCTACGATGGGTCTTGTTGTCCAAAGGAAAGGGTCTGCTTTTTGGGATGTCTTGTTTCTCCTGTGGCGTCGTGTCGTGTCCCCCGTCCCCCCCTCGTCGTCCCCCCCCTATTGCTGCCAGTACCTCCCTACGTTACTGGAAAGAGGAGTAGGAAGACAGTAAAAGAAAAACTCAGAAAGCCGGCCATTTGAACTCCGTGTACCACATTTAACAGATCTGATTTGCCACTTGCCTGGACAATGTTGTATTCTTTTTTTTTTTCTTTTTCTTTTATTTTGGTTTTATAAACACCGCCTCATCCCTTTATAGTTTTGCTTCTTAACACGTGCAGAAGATGTCCTTACTGGCTTTGGTGCCCAAAAGCATAGCAGCAGTGTCCTGCTGGAGCAGAGCAGTGATGTACCGTAATCAAGCTGCACGGTCCGAATTCTGCCGTTGCGGAAGTCTGCTGTGTAATGCCTTGTGGTTTCCATATCAGCACTGCATTTTCCAAGATAACAGCAACTCGTTGGGCAGGGAAGAATCTAAACTGGAAAAGGGGAAAGTGGTAAAATATTTTTGGAAAGTGTTACTTCATACTCCTGTGGAAATGGAAAGTAATGTAACATTAGAAGAAAAGAGTGCAGAATGAGAGTATCTAAGGCCATATCCACCTTAACTAATAATATTTTTTATAATAGAGGATGTCACCTGATTTTTTTCATTTCAAAATCGTTATACATTTTTAGCATGCCTTTTTTTTTTTAAGAGTAACATGCATATAACAAATACTGATCAGCACTGGTGTTTCTAGTGGCTTCCTTTGTGCTTTCAAGAAGCTTTTTCATCAGGAACTGGATACATTCTCCCCTCTACGCACAAAAGTGCACTAGGAAAGTTAGATCAGTATCAGCACTGGGGAAAAGAGAACTGCACTACTTACATACTAATGGATGATCTTTGTATTCCATCTGGCTCCGTGTCTGTGGATTCTTCAGAGAGGGATGACATACAACTTCTCAGTTGCACAGATTGCTGTAAATGGCTTTGTTTTAACGCTTTAATCGGTGTATTGAGAACCGTTATAAAGACCTTTTAAATTGTCTGCTCCATGTTTCATGTAAGAAAATTTAAAGTTCTGTGGAGTGTATCCAGTAAATTTTCTAATTGGCTTTCTATTTGAGCACCCTGCTGAAGCAGCTTAAGCCAATACAGTGCCATGCTGGCAGTTTACTGTGTCATCATTGATAAGGACAGTTTTGTTCCACCGTTGACATTCCCAACAAATCAATATATAAATATGCCATTTTTGCCTAGAAGTATTGGAGTATTTCTTTTGTAGGCTTTTCAGACCCTACCCTTGCATCTGAGACACCTTGCATCGTAGTCTTGTTACATGTTGTAATGATTTTCTGCATTACTCGCCTGTTATTGTCGCAATATACAATGAGAGGTTTGTGTTTTTAGTTTGTGAGGAAAATGGCGACTCTTCGTTGAAGCTTACTGGCAGCTGTTCAGTGAGGCTTCTTATTTATTCATTTATGTATGGTGTTGTCACCTCTGTGAAAAATCCAGTATACATTAAGAGGTGCAACTGTTGTAGGAAATATGTTTCATCAGGTTTAACTGAGTTTAATGAATATGGTAATCAATTGCCTATGCTGAAAACATAAAGAGGCAATATTAACCGTCCTGGGTTTCATACATTAATTCAGTATATGTAGTGTTGCATATATTCTGCATATGCTAAAAACTTGCTTTTCAGTTTCTGAAGCTAATCCTGTATTTCAAAAGTTAGAAGAAACTAATTCCAATTAATCTCAATTTAAAACATTTACCAAAAGATTTTTTTGTTTGCAAACAAATCTTTTCTTTCCTTAACAAAAAAAAACCCCAACCAAAATCCCGTCAGACGAATTCCCCCTACTATGTTGTTTTTGCAATACTCTTTACAAATTACTTTTGAATACCCTGTATCATACATGTTTAGCAGTAGCTGAAAACATGAAGCATAGTTTAGGCCCGTTTACAGTTGCAATTACAACTTTCACATCAGCTAACATGGATATTATGCTCATGTATGGCTCTTTACAGTGTTACAGAACATTACTAATTAAGCACAGCAAACAGGTTGCTTGTTCATCCAAAAGCATTGTAAGTTTCCTTAATACATTAGTGTGATGTGTACAGAAGCTTAAAAATAGTTGAACGTTCAAAATTCTGTTTTTACAGTTGCTTCAGAATACGTAATGCTGTTCAGCTCTATCACAGTACCTTTCTCTAACATACAGAGCCACTACTGCCATCTTTTTACATGTTTTTGATGCATTCAGTGTTGTGCTGAATTTCAAGAGGCTAGTAGCCTCACTCTTCAAACAAAACTGCTTACAGTCAATATAGGCTGTGTGTTAGTTTCTGAACTGCCTTTTTATTTCTGCTTTGAATGTTTCAGAACAATTTTCATTAGCATAGCTTTTAGATGTAAATTTCAGGCTTCTCGTGCTTGCCTGTTACATTCCAGGTAGTCAGTGGAAATCTGCTTTGTTCCTTGTGGAACAGTGCACATTTTGCACTTTTGCTTGTATTAAATCCTTAATTTGAATTGGTTCTCTCTTCTGTCATCCGGAAGCGTGCAGTCATCTTTGCTGATGAAACCAAGTGGTTGATGTTAATTTGGCAAGCGTATCTCCTGTCAGTAAAACAGTAGGCTAGCCTTTTCCCCCCCTCTTCTTTCTTCCTTTCCACTTTCTGTTTATCCTCCTTACCCTGTTGTTCACGGCTCTCCTGCATTTACTTCCACACCCTTTTGCTTTGTGCTCAAGTATGTGTTATCTCTTTCATTACAAGTAGCGAAGGCTATACCAGTCAGGCTATAGTTGCCAAGTCCTTGTAATATTGATGGTAATCCTAGACAGTGGTGTATGCAACTGCAAAATTGCCTTTGTGACAGTGGAAGAGTACATAGAAAAGCGTGAGATCTTTCAATTTACTGTGAATGGTTTCTGCTGCCTTTATACTGACAAGAGTCCCCCCAAGAAGTCTAGGGCTCGCCTTAATTTTCTTCCTGCGGATGGTAGCCAGCGTGCAGGAGGTAACTGGGTGAAATGGAAGAGCTCCTGGAAACTGCAGACAAAGCAGAAGGTTTAGCAGTAATCAGTATCTTCCATTTCCCATGCTGTTTGGTTTCGGTTCCCATGCCAGGCGTTGCTAACACAACATGCCTGTTTGAGTGATAGCCAGAAAGTAGGGGAGGGAAATGACATGGGATAAAAATCAAGTATGAAAGGATATTTCTAACCCAGCCAAATCCAGGCCCGGGTGTTGAAATTTAGATTACAAATACCGTTTTTAGCAGCTATAAAATGCATGTTGTGGTTACTGTGCTGCTTAATTGAAACAGATTTAGTTTTAATCTCAAGCAACTCCTAGCCAAAGTTTGGGCCTAGAGATCACTCTTAAGATAGGCATTTCCTCTGTATCCTCAAAGCACTTCAAGTAACGTAGGAGCTGCTGGGCAAAGCCTATTACTGTGTTTTCTATCTTTGGCATCGCGTGTTTACTAATCCAGTACTGTGAGCATTAGTTTCCAGGGTATTATGTGAACTGGCTTTGTGAAATAGTAGATGAAGTATCCGTCAATGAAACGAGTAAGTTTCCTCGTAGGAACTACATGATCATGTGTGAAAGCGTAATCATTGGAAGTGGGTGGAGGACGTTAAGGTTGGGAGCACCCTTGGCTGTAGTGATCATGAGAAGATCGAGTTCAGGATTATGTGCAGTGGGTGTAAAATGACAAGTAGGGTTGCAACCTTGGATTTCAGGAGGGCTAACTTTGATCTCTTCAAGAAACTGCTTGGAGAAATCCCATGGGTTAGGGCTCTAGAGGGTAGAGAGGCTCAAGAGAGCTGATTGATATTCAAGCATCTCTTCCTCCAAGCTCAGGATCGGTGCATCCCTAAGAACAAGAAATCCGGCAAGGGAAGCAGGCGACCTGCATGGCTGAGCAGGGAGCTTCTGAAAAAGCTCAAGTGGAAGAAGGAAATTGACAGTAAGTGGAAGAAGGGACTGACCACTTGGGAAAATTACAAGAATGCTGCCAGAGTATGCAGGGATGAAACGAGGAAAGCCAAGGCCTCCTTGACATTAGATCTGGCAAGGGATGTCAAGGTCAACAGGAAGGGTTTCTTCAGGTACAGCGGAGGCAAAAGGAAAACTAGAGAAAATGTGGGCCTGCTCTTGAATGAGACAGAGGCCACGGTGACAGCTGATGCAGAGAAGACGGAATTACTGAATGCCGCCTTTGCTTCAGTCTTTCCTGAGGGCTGACCTGAGCAGCAGTCCCAGACTTTACAGGTAACAGAGAAAGTCTGGAGGAATGAGGACTTTCCCTTGGTTGAGGAGGATCAAGTTAGAGATCAGTTAAATAAACTGGATATCCACAAGTCCATGGGTCCTGATGGGATGCACCTGTAAGTGCTGAGGGACCTGGCAGAAGTCATTGCTGGGCTGCTCTTCATCATCTTTGAAAGGTCCTGGAGAACAGGCGAGGTGGCTGAAGACTGGAGGAAAGCCAGTGTCACTCCAGTCTTCAAAAAGGGCAAGAAGGAAGACCTGAGAAACTACGGGCCAGTCAGCCTCACCTCCATCCCTGGAAAGATGATGGAGCAGCTCATTCTGGGCATCATGTCAAAGCATCTGGAGGAAAAGGTTATCAGAAGTAGCCAACAGGGATTCACCAAGGGGGAATCATGCCTGACTAATCTGATAGCCTTCTACAATGGTGTGACTGGGCAAATAGATGAGGGGAGGGCAGTGGATGTTGTCTACCTTGACTTCAGCAAGGCTTTCGACACCGTCTGCCACAGCATCCTCATAGGCAAGCTTAGGAAGCGTGGGTTGGATGAACGGACAGTGGGGTGGATTGAAAACTGGCTGGCAGATAGAGCTCAGAGAGTTGTGCTTAGTGGCACAGAGTCTAGTTGGAGGTCTGTGACAAGTGGTGTTCCCCGGCGGTCAGTGCTGGCTCCAGTCTTCTTCAACATATTCATCAATGACCTGGATGAAGGGATAGAGGGTACCATCAGCAAGTTTGCTGATGACGCAAAACTGGGAGGGGTGGCTGACACACCAGAAGGCTGTGCTGCCATTCAGCATGACCTGGACAGGCTGGAGAGCTGGGCAGAGAGAAACCTCATGAAGGTCGACAAGGGCAAGTGTAAGGTCCTGCACTTGGGGAGGAATAACCCCATGCACCAGTACCGGTTAGGGGCTGACCTGCTGGAAAGCAGCTCTGTGGAAAGGGACCTGGGAGTCCTGGTGGACAGCAGGATGAACATGAGGCAGCAATGTGCCCTTGTGGCCAAGAAGGCCAATGGCACCCTGGGGTGCATCAAGAGGTGTGTGGCAAGCAGGTCGAGGGAGGTTATCCTCCCCCTCTATTCTGCCCTGCTGAGGCCGCACCTGGAGTCCTGTGTCCAGTTCTGGGCTCCCCAGTTCAAGAAGCACAGGGAACTGCTGGAGAGGGTACAGCAGAGGGCTACAAAGATGATTAGGTGACTGGAACATCTTTCTTATGAGGAAAGGCTGAGGGACTTGGGTCTTTTTAGTCTGGAGAAGGGAAGACTCAGAGGGGATCTCATCAATGCTTATAAATACTTAAAGGGAGGGTGCCGGGAGGATGGGACCAGTCTTTTTGCAGTGGTGCCCAGTGATAGGAGAAGAGGTAATGGGCACAAACTTGACCATAGGAAGTTCCATCTAAACATGAGGAGGAACATCATTACTTTGAGGGTGGCAGAGCACTGGAACAGGCTGCCCAGAGAGGTGGTGGAGTCTCTGACTCTGGAGACATTCCAAACCCACCTGGACGCCATCCTGTGCAACCTGCTGTAGGTGACCCTGCTCTGGCAGGGGGGTTGGACTAGATGATCTCCAGAGGTCCCTTCCAACCCCTGTGATTCTCAATCATCTTTCCCTTTTCATGAATCTTTTGGCTGTTTAAGTGGCTTGTGTGGTTGCAGTGGAATGGAGGTTATAACATAAATTTCATGTCTGTTTTTTAGAGTTCTGACACCTGTGGATTTTAGTGTTTTAGGAGTGGGCACAAAGAAACCAGAGCTGCAGCATACCAACTGTTTGCTTGCAACTGACCTTAAAGAAGGGCAGCATGAAGAGTGGAGAAAGGTGTTTGTTACCATGGGAAGAATCAGTTTTCAGAACTGCAAGTTTGAAAGGGATTATCTTTAACTTTTGTTGATGTTTAGTAAAAGATGGCATGCTTCTCACCTGTAGAGAAGGTTTGTTTTTGTATTTTTTTTTTTAAAGGCACATCTTTCAGGTACCTATGCCTTTAAAAATTTGAAAGTGAATTTAACTTGCTATTCGTTTAACAGTACTTCTTCAAGTCGCTAATAGAACAGTTTAACTCAGTCAGTCTGTGTTCTTATTACTGTGAAGAGATTAATGAACTTTAGCACTGAAGTACAAAAATAGTTAAATCTACTTTGAGCTAAGCTAGTAAGCCCTTTGAGGTGTGAGCAGTATTTGTGTCATGTATAGAAGGGCTGGTTTTGGCTTCAGACTCCTGTGGTACAGACTGCCAGGAGTATGCAAAAGAGAGTCAGAACTAAACTTCCCATTTGTGCATCTGGAAGTCTGTGATGGCATTATAAAAATATTCGCTATAGCAAATGATAGACTTACGCCTTTCAACAAAGAATCATGCATGCCTCCATACTTCTCCCCAGTGCATTACTGTTAAAATACCTAAAAGAAAGGTGATTGAAAGGCCAGGAGTTGCAGCTGTAGTGGGTGGTGGTGGTTATGGATATGTCTCTGTGGTGCATTTTGGACAGATGTGTGCTTGCTTCCACTGTACTTCAGCTATGTTAATGTGCCCCTAAGCTGGTGCTGACAGATCCCACTTGTTAACATGGATGTGGCACAGCAGGAGCACAGTCACGTGGCTTTTCACCATTTCAGAGCGTGGGCAGAGCAAACAGGGGTCATCTTGGACTGCGACATGTGCAAATGCTGGTGTGCCTCAATGCATTGCTTCTGTGTCAGAGGAAGTGTCCTGAAGGAAAACATCCTGACGGCAGTTTCGATCTTGCTCCCGCTTACTGCTGTAATCGACAAAAGCATTAAGCTGGTCAGCTGAGGAGGGATTCCCTGCTAATACAAACACAAAATAAGGAGAATTAAACTGAGAGTTAAAAATGGATTTGCTGATGCTAAGATAGCTCTGGAGCAGTATTCCTACTTCTAAAGCATGAAGTAAATAGGAAGTATGAGTGGCTTAGCAGAGCTAAGGACTTCTTTTCATTGCAAATTAGATGGGATCATCTCCATCTATAGAGTATGTTTAGGACTTGTGTCTGCTTTTAGAAAGCTTCCATTATAAATCATCAGAGTTCATACTTCCGGGATTGCATGAGCACAGTGATGACCTTGTCCATTCTGTCACTTGTAAAACATGCCTTTCACAGCACACCAGGAATGAGATTTTTAGGCATGTTGAACTGTAATGTAAAGCAATATCCAGCTACTCCAAAAGATACAGACTTTTTACAGCTGCTCCTCTTCTTGAGATTCTAAGGGAGCTAAAGCAGAACAGTAACCCTCTATTTTTCCTGATTAGTTTCCTTAGAAGCCGTGTTGAACATACGATGCAATGTGCTTGTGTATATAGTGCTGTGATAAATAGGATCATGGCACTGAAGTGGCTGAAAAATACTCCACTTTTTTTTTTTTTTTTTTTTTTTTTTTTTTGCACAGTTCTTTGGTTATGTTCACGACACATCCCCAAGAGTAGCTGTATAGGGAAAACTGGAATGGTGAAACAGGAAAGAACTGCTTTGGTTGGCATTGCCATGGGGAAAAACACCTGTGAACATGACATAAATGCCTCAATTTGTAAACAGGGGCTCTGAATAGATGATGTGATAGTAGTTTGTTAATCTAGAAGGAAAAGCTATGAGCGATTAAGGTTTGGGGAAGCCAGCTTCCTTCACAATGTTTGAATAATCTCATCCAGCCCTTCCCATGTAAAATTGATATTTCTCTTGGTTTTGTAGAGTGACAAGGTGAAAACACAAGATACTTGGTTTGATTTTCAGATCGTGTGCTGGGATTTGCCTTGCCAATGATAAAACAAATTTGTAATGACTTGTTTTTATTTATTACTGATAGTTTGGATCATGGAATAAGATTGCTTTGATAAAGTCAGATTCAAAGGATTTGAATGTCCTGAAGTGGTACATTGTCCTAAAAAGGATGATCAGTATTTCTATACTGATGTATTGGCAAATTCAAATGCAATAAAATAAGCTCATATGAAGCCTCAGGCATATTGAAACTAGGAAAGTGTTGGCAATAGAACTCGAAACCATTTTAAACCCGCTTGATTTGGGTTTTCTGCACAAACTGCAAATAATACGGGTTTGTCAGAATGTTCATCCTGGCTTGTGTTCCTTCTAAGTGAATCTATGTTAATGGCTGTTTTCTTGTTTTTGTTGTGAGGATCGATTCATGCTTCTCCTGCTCAGGTTCTGTAACTAATGGTCCTGTTGAATTTTAGTTAGTCTGTCTTACCCAGAGATCTGTCAACACCATTCCTTTCCCTATTTTTCTCAAAAGTTTCAAGAAAAAAATCATTTTTCCTGAGTGCTTAGAGATCATAGCTCTCTGCATATTGGTAAGGTCACCAGATTCAAGTCGGGATGCTATACTGAAGTGCTTTCCTATTATCAAGAAAACAAATGTACCATTGTGAAAGATAAGATGATAAAATGCACAGCTCAGTTCATACACCTGCAATGATATTTGAACTCCTCACTTCTCAGCTATCCATCTCAGTCAAACATTCCATCACTACAGATTTCTGAGCAGTTGCAGACACACTTGGAAAAAAAACCAAAAAGCAACAAAAAAGAATAAACAAAGCAATTTCAGAATTAATATCTCCCAGTGTAGAATTTCCTACCTGGAAGCCCATGCTGGCGAAAACCCAGTCGTCAACCAGAGCTGAGTCACCATTCCAATAGGCATTAATGGTGGAGGCTGTAGTGTGAGAGTCCTGCAAGCTTGTGTAGCATGAAGACTTTGTGACTTATGTGACTTTAATTTTAAAAGATGACTTTAAAAAATGTGCTGTAGCTCATACACCTGAAATTGTGAACATAAGGCTTGAAAACTGATCCCGCAGGGAATGTTTTTTATGAATCACTGAAAAGGAAAGCAATGAAACTGTGTAAAGTATCAGTGACAGCTATGATTCTTGGCTTCTGATTAAAGCAATGCAGGACATGTTGTGCAACAGTATGCAGACAGCAGCTTGATATCAAAATGCAAAAATATTACAAAGTATTCCTAAAAACAATTTTCAGGTGGGTTTTAAGCTCCAGAGTGACTCAGAATATGGTCACCTCTGAGGTCATTTTAATTATCCCAGGAGATGCGTTTTTTGTGGATTGCTATTTTGTGGGACTGTTTTTTCTTCTCCTTCAGAGCTTAGTGCTTCTATAAATGTGACCCTTTTCCCTTTCTGTTATTTTTCAGGGA
The DNA here is from genome assembly GCA_008921705.1 of Burhinus oedicnemus. NCBI lineage: Eukaryota > Metazoa > Chordata > Aves > Charadriiformes > Burhinidae > Burhinus > Burhinus oedicnemus. The sequence continues at coordinate 1,810,494 of VFFE01007235.1, read as the reverse complement.
AATACTGTATTTGCTGCCTCTTACCATTATTGGAATAGAAGCTGAGAAGCAGAAAAGATGTTGGAAACAATTGGTAATCTTTTAATTTGTATTACTACATTTTTGTGGCCAGATCAAGTGTGCATGATAGATTTAGGACATTGGTATATATTGCTGAGGGAGATTTTGTAATAAATACTTGCTGTGCTTAGAAATACATGATATATTTCGGTTTTTGTATTTTGTATTTGAAAACAAAAGGTATACCATGATTTATTTAATGTATTTAATTTTTAGCCTGTTGTCTTAGTTTCATTGTTTTAATCTTTACTAGAATTAAAAAAGTTCATAAGAAAAAGACAAATGTTTTCTATTATGGCTATTTTTGTCACTACTTATTTGCCATGGGCTGTAGCCACAATTCCTGTAACTGAATTTTAATGAAGGCTCTTTCACTTTTGTAACCCAGTCCTCGATGGACAAAAATGTAATTTTTGTTGGCTTCTGGTTTGTGCTCTGCCTCTGACTTCTTGATTCATTAGATGTATTTGGGCTGGGCTTTCTGGTCAGAACTGAACCATTCAAGTCCTCTGTAGTTTGAACAGTAGAAAGGGATACATTTAAACCTGGTACCTGCTTGTATGTGGCTGCTTCTAAACTGCTACTGACTAGGAATGATTATCGCTACAGATACACATCGGGCCCTCCAGGCCATGGAGCGCTTACAGGCAAAACTTCGGGATCGAGGTGACATTGCAAACGAGGAGAAACTGAGCTTATTAAAATCAGTACTGCAGAGTCCTCTCTTTAACCAAATTCTGAACCTTCAGACTTCTGTTCAACAACTAAGGGATCAGGTAGGAAAAGCAGCCTCCCAGGCACAGACAAAAATTGCAAAGAAGGTGCAAAAATGTGTGTGTCTCTGCATGTTGAATAGTGAAATTAAATAGCCTAAATTAAATGTTTGATCCAAAACTTCAGGGAACTGAGGGGGACGTACCCATTGACTTCCCTGGGCTTTGTTGAGGCCCATAGTTTGTGTGTGCATTTTTTTATGTATATACTTGTTACTATGTGCGCAGTAATGAAATGGTGATACTGGGTGGGGAGTTAACATAGGGCTTTCTGTCTTTGTCCTTCAAAGCGAACATGTTTTGTATGAGGTCTTAGCAATTTTTTTTCTAGGAGCCTTTTATTGCTTTCTTGTGTCTTACCCTGCTAAAATGAGAATATGTAACAGAAGCTGTGGAATGTTGTCTTCAGAAGGACGTGAAGATGTACTTTTTTTTTTTTTTGTATAGGAATAAAAGATCAAAGAGAAGCAGGAGCTCCTAGCTCCTTTTTCCTTGCTCAGGATTTTAAGTAAACTTATTACTTTTCCGCATGTCTTCAATGAGGATGAGAAAAGGGGCAGTGACTCGGCTACATTGACTTGATGATTTTTTGCTATAATTTAATTCCCTTGTCAGCAGAATAAGAACTTGAAGCATAAGAAGTAGTTCAGTAACTGAGTTAGGATTAAACTGTGTATCTGGCTTTGCAAATAGTTGTTCCTGTTGTCTCCTGCAAGATGGGCAGCTCTGTGGCTGGTATGCAGAAATGCCGAAGTGGGAGGATGCAGCCCCTGCATACTGACTTTATTGTCAGTGTGGAGCTGCATCTGGTCTCTGACCGGACTGTGGCTGGTGAGAAGTCCTCACAATCCTGACGCTACTTCAGCTGTGTGGCAGAAGAGCACAATCTGGCCCTTTATTGCTTCTTGTGGATCATCTTGATGCTATTTTGCACAGACAAGAAATAAGTTAGAATGGTGTCTACAGTGCTGTACGTGATCATGTTTTTCAGATTTTGCATGTTTGGTATGTAGAGACTTGATGACTTCGGAGTGATTTTTAAAAAATCTCATAAAAAAAGCTGTTCTCCTCAAGGATTTGTTTGCTCTGCTATTTGAAAAGGAGAATTTAACAGTGACATCCAGAAATTATGTGAATTATGTGGTAATGACTCTGGGAACATGTAGTGAGAAATGAACGTGTGGCCTGAAGCATTAACGGGAATTGTGAAAAGGCAAATTAAATTTGCACTTCCAGACATTAGCTGTGAAGTTAAAGGATGCATCTCTTTTTAAATATAGTCACCTAAGTTAGTAAAATGAAGCAGCTGATACTACAGATGGGTAATTTCAGATGTGTGGTTTTTAAAAAGCAAAGAATTTTACCTTCTTCCCTGACGCTGCAAGTTTATCTGTGCAGTAACTTTAGTGGCCTGTGCATCTTGCATGGTACATATCCTGTCTAGTTGACAGAGGAGCTACTTGTTGTGAATTCCCCTCTTGATACGTGCTTATATGAACACTTGTGCATGCAAATGTATGCTTCTGTCCATCTTTAGATTTGGGTCAGCTCTTCAGAAAGTATTTTCTTTATAGAATAATTTCTTCCCTGCAATATGACATGAGATTGTCTATCTCTTCTTTGCTTTATTTAAATGTTTATAAATTATATTGAGACAGGACAAAGAATAAAATCATGAAATAGGCAGTCATGTTAAAAAAAAAAAAAAAAAATTTCTTGGCATTTTCAAAAGCTCAGTGTAGTTCAAGGACACCCTTTAGTTTTCTTTTTATGGTTGGGAAGGCCATAAAACTTGAACTCTTGAAACTCTTCAACTATGCATTGGTGAAAACTGCAAGGCATGTGAATAGTGACCCAGCTTTTTGGTGAAGCCATGCCAGACTGAGTAAGGAGACAAGTTGTTTCCCAAGCACTTGCAATCAGAGCTGTGTTTGAGACAGGATGACAAGTGGTCCTGAGCTGTGCAGTGGCTAGGTGTTGCAGTCTTTACCCAATTAAGATGGGTAAATTTTTTTGATGTTTCACGATGAGCTGCACTGGAAGTTGAATGGGGGGGGCTGTTTCTTCTGAAGGTCAAGTGTAAGTGACAGTCTGTTAAACTGCTCCTGTGTCTTCAATTAGTTTATGAATTTTTAGATAGCTACAGGACTATTGCAAGATTCTTAGGAGAACGCCATCTTTTAGGAAAGTATAGGTTGAAGGGATGGGAGCAGAGAAGCAATAATGGCAATTTACTTTCTAAGTCAAATTGATTCCTTTCAAGCTTCCCAGCAGAAGTAGGTCACTAAGTGAGACCTACTTGTGTGTCTGCAGTGGCCTCAATACGTTTGAGGGTAGGATGTATTCCTATCTTGAGGTGCTCTGCCTGGAAGGCATGGAGATGATAGTGAGAGCCCAGCCTTATGTTTGTGCAGTGAGTCTGGAAAATGAGCTGGCAAATCTTGAAAACATCTGTCATGTTTTCCTAGCAAAAAATAGGATGCAGATATACAGTTTTAGCAGATAAATATTGTTTGCATTCCAGTGAAAGTTACTACCATTTTTTATGGCTTAAAAAAGACTTCATTCTCTTTTTTTTTTTTTTTTTTTTTCCTACAGATAAGTGATCTTTTAAGCACCAAAAGAAGATCTGAAAAAGTGTGTGTTTCTGCATGCATGGAGGTGTTTCAGATTTGTTGTCCCATTTCCTTAAAACTTCTGTGTGTTAATTGGAAATTGATCCTCTTAATTGTTGGTGTGTGCTTAACAAGAGCCTCTTAAGTTTGCATTGGTGTCTATGTGGTGGTGTGGACTGAGTGTTGCTTCATCTGGATGTTGGTGAGGCAGGATGCTAAAGTCAGCAAATCTGATGCTTTGATGCTTATTGGTGCTGTAAAGTTTTTTGGTTTTGTTTTTTTTTCTTAAACGAGCAAGCAGGATTTGTTTGCACTGCAAGTATGTCATTGCGAAATTAAGAAGTGGAGTGGGAAAAATCTAGGACAGCAAAGAGATTTTTTTTTTTGAGAATTACTGTCCTGACTTCACTAGTCACTGTATTTGAGGAACACTGCAGAAGCCAGGTTTTTTTCTGCCTCTTTGTATCCTTATTCTTCAGTGAATGCTTGTTTTCTCATGCTGAAGAGCAATCTCGTTATTTGAAGATAAAGGAGTGACAGAAAAGAAAAATAGAGATTGTGATGTTTTGAACTTCTTGATAATATTTTATTTTCTTTATAAAATATTTTAAAGAAAATACTCAGACTGTGCTGGCAGTCGTTTCCTGCTTCTCTTCCTTGCATTTTTGTCTCTCCCTTGTCCACCTCCTCCTCTCCTCTTCCTCCCTCCTCCACTCCACTCAGGGCTCTGCCAGAACAAAATACCCTTCCCTTGGCTGGGCTGCATTCCTCAGATTTTTTTTTCGCTTGTGCATTTGATGGTAGTTTTTTGTTCACAATGCGGTGGTGAGGAGGAGTGTCCCTGCAGTGCAGCCCGTACAGGGTTGCATGGGATAGATGGGTGTCAGTGCTAGAGGGGATTTAGGGAAGAAGTGGAGAAAGTGTGTCTTTTCATATTGCCTGTGAACAGTCGCTTAACTCTGTGGTTTTCACAACTAGGGGAGACCTTTAGTTCCTATCCTGAACCCCTTTCTTCACCAGTGCCATTTGTTCTGTGTTTTGAAGCAAAATGCTCATTAGAAATGCTAATTTGGCATGTGCTTTGCTGCCCTGAGGACGGAGACTTAAAGGAGCAGCCAGCAGGGTGGTGCTGGTGCCAGTGCCTCTTCCCGAGGAGCCTGGGGGGCTTTGGCTGTGGCGCAGGCAGCGTGCCGGCGGGGAGCGCCTGGCAGGGCAGGGGGCCTGACACCGCTCTCCGTCCTGCTGCCTCCCCGCAGAGCCTGCATGGCGGTTGGCTTGCACTTCATCGCCCTGGTCGGTCACTGTTGCAGCTGACCTTTTTGCTATGCAGGACGCTTGCAGTCAGCTGAAGTACTGTCCTGTGCTGTTTGGGGGTCTCCAGGGGCTGGGGCCCAATGGCTGCAGTGCAGAAACACCCAGAATTTGTTCTTGTCCAATCCGAGACCTAGCAGTGCCAATTGCATTGCTTTAAATGTTGCTATGCTGCAGATGTGGTTTTGGTGGCTCCTTTTTTCTTAAATATTTTGAGCAACCGCATGTGAACACTGTTTGATTGCATTTAGTGTCTATCTGTGCGACTCTAACGTAAGTTTTATCATACTCGGTGGTATTTGTGAATTTTTCTTTTTGTCTTATGCCAAATTATGTCCACATTGCAGATGTTACATACAGTAAGGAGAAAGCCAATCAAGGAAAATTAGCATAAACCAAATTATAAAACAAAGCAATATTCTTTCGTATGGTACTTACACAATCACAGTGCTATAAAGCTACATTTTGATGGAATTACGGTGATTTTATTACTGCAAATTAGTGCAATTTATATGTTATGAAAAATACTTCATGTAGCCACAAGACCATCATCTTTCTAAGATTACCACTTGTGGTTTATTGCTCCCTCTGGAATGACCTATACTTCTGTGGTTACCCAGAATATACACAAGTTTGTCCCAACTTTTACATGCTATAAGCCTGTATTTGGGGGGGACAGGGAAGAGAGTGGTCATCCTGTTTCTGCTTGTAATTTTTCTGGGGATTCTGAACTTCTACGTTTAGGATCATTATAAATGTCCTTATAAAACAAAAATGTTTTTGAAGTGTAAGTGTGTGTGTGTGTTTTGGGAGAGGAGGCATTCTGAAATCTAAGTTTTTTGCACACACACCCATACACAAAACTTTATTCTGTTAACAGTTTGACATTTTTTCTTAGAGTTTCACAACTCAGAAGCCACTTACGTGAGGTAGGCTTCCTGTGTTAAGCACATCCTCCATTGAATGTATAGCTATGTCTCTTTAAAAAAGGTGTGATGAAAATGAGGTGTTGCTGTCAATTGCTGTTGAAGAGCTGGTGTTTGAGACTGGGTTGTAGCTGTGCTGTAATCGTAGTTGTACTGAAGATTTGAGGTGAGCTTTTTAAAGTTCTACTTAAACTGGTGTGGATTGGACAGTTATTTTTGCCTTTTCCTGCTCTATATAGTATGCAGCACTTCTGTTCAGTGGTAGTTCAACCATCATGCAAATAAAAAACATCCAGTGTTTTCAGAATAATGGAGTTAATAATTAGTTATGGAAAATGTCTTAGAAAAACATGAAAGACTTCCATCTTCTGGTTTGGAAGGCAGAAGGAGTGGGAGAGGTCAGCCAATTCTTACAAGTTCGCAGTGATGTCCTGGCTCGTACAAGTATGAACAGGATTTGGTTTATGAAATTATGCAATGTAAAACCAAAATATGAATCGGCCTGGTGCTACTTCTGTTTTGGCATGGAGACGTCTGAGTTTTCTACCATAGAGAAAAATGAAAATCCCGAAGGACACTGTCATATCTTAATTGAAAAACTCCTTCAGACTTACCTAGAGAAGAAAATTGTGATACTGGGCACATGTTCAGGTGGAAGTTAATGTGCCCCTCATGGTTAGCCTACTGTTTGAACATTACAAACAGTGAAATGAGCTGCCTAAAGCAGTCCTGTTAAGCAGTACTAGCAGAACATGTATAGAACATAATACAGGATGGGCACAGAGCTCCTCTGCATACTGAAGGTTGTACTGTATGGGGTATTGATTGGTACAAGAAGTATTTTAGATTCAGAGAAGGCATATGACACAATTCATTGTAAGGGCAATATATCATACTCAATAACCTCTTATTTTTGATGTGTAACTCCATTTTTTTCTTTGTTGTTTGTGCATACAGGAAAGTGTTTTATTGTGTATTAGAGAAATACAATATCATAATGTAAACACCATTTTTATCATCATACTATTCTAAAAATGTCATATCTTAGGATTACTGTTGCTTGCTTGAGGTACTTTTTGTGCATTGCATGATTTTTCTAGTGTTGCAACCTTGCTCCTTACACATTTCTGTATAATGGAGTGCTCTAGAAACAGGAAGGACATTGACTTTTTATCCAAAGAGATGTTTCACAGACAGGGATTGTCCCTATGTTAGCAGTCTGCACTCCATGTGGTAACATGGAAAAAACTTAGTGAAATTTATGAAGGAAGATGGAAGGGAAATAGTGGGGTGGGCACAGCAGCAGTTCCTCAGCTACAGTCAATTTCTGTGCCTTAAAATTCTGCATGACTCTTTGTAAAACAGAAGGGGTTCTAGCTTTCTGTATATAGTCTCAAATTTTGCTCTTAGCATTACTGTAGGATTTTCCTTCTTCTCCCATTTTTGTCTTTGAATGGAGTGTAGAGTCATCTTCTAAGCAGGGAATTCACATGCAGTTGGGTTTTATGGGACTATCAGTAATACCAGTGACCATTCCCCTTCTACCATCCTGAAGGATGAAACCTCAGGAAGCTCCTGTCACATTAAATGAGTCCCAAGACAGAGTAACGCGGTGCTTAGAACAGTGCTAAATGAAACTGAAGGCATTTTATGTATTTTTGTCTAGGTGTAATTGTACTGACTGGAGTCATTACCACTCTCAGCTGCTGAGCATTGCCTACTCAGTTTGAGGTTACCACTCCAAAGGCTGCACTGAAGAGGTTATGTGAGCTCTCAGTAATCTACATTGGGCAAAATCAGCAGGTTTTGCTCATACAGTGCTGTTGCTTGTTTAGGCTAACCTTGCTGTCTTTGCCTGAGCAGGTGATGAGTTCTCTAGTGACTCCTCTCACCAAGCAAGCTCTCAGGATGGTAGCTTTCGACCGGAGGGGCAGTTCAGGGCTATTTTGTACGCTGAGCACTGCAATTTAGAAAATGAATGTATATCCATGACTTACTGATATCTGTGATATCAGACCCATATACTATATGGCCTTTGAGTGCACATGAGAAGTAATTTGGGTTTGCGTCTCATATACTCGTTGGCTGCTTTATCTTGCTGTGGAAATGTAAAAATATTTTTAAATAGAAGCAGTGCAAGACTGGCTAATTACAGTGGTGTTAAATACTCCAACAAATACTAATTTGACCCATGACAATTTTTTGCGGGAAGGAACGTGACAGCGGGATGTATAAGAAGATTTGAAGGTGGAAGAGAACAAGAAATGAAGCACATTAACTGACTGAGTTCAGTGATACACTTTTATACATTGAAATGGATGACATTGGGAAGGTGGAAGTGAATTAACCTATTACATGGACTCATACAGATAAACTCTATGCCATATTGCGTTTCTTATTAGTTTCATATCCTTGCATATAATGTAAGGGGAAATCTCATGTTCACAGAAGGGCAGAATTTGATTATGTCTCTGGGTGTTGTTATATGTAGTGAACTGTGAAACAAGGCTTATCTACCTGTGCCTTACAGGCTTGCTGAAATGACTGTATGTGATTAAAGAAAGTGCCTGTGTGCACATTTTAGGCATTATTATTTGTTTGAAACATAATCCAAATGAATCTTCACAAATATGGACAACAGAACATTATCACTGTGTGAGGAAATGACTGTGTTCCAAACAACCTGGTTTTCCTCTTTCCGTTTTTTTTATGGCAGAGCAGGCTAAGTGCCGTTGTGGACTTTTCTTTCCAGTGCTGACTTGTGGTATTTTTTCTGTAACTTGAGGGTCTTCTGAGGCACATAATGTGTTCAACAAATGACGTTTGTTCTGTTGTGTTTTCCTAAAGCACTCAGATGAGAAGGAGTTGTGTGATGGGGAACAATACTGACCTTTTAATGACCGGACTGTTAGGAGAATGACATGATAAACCTAATGGAAGTAGTGTGCTTAAACAGCTGAGACTGGTGCAGTAGACATTTTAGTATACATTTACAGTTTTTAAATTTTTTGTTGATACTTGAAGCTTAAAAATAAGGCTTCAAGGAAGGAGGATCCCAGTCTTTTGTATTGTGGTGCAGAATGCTGGAAAATTTGCACAGTATTTGAGACCACAATATTGTGGTTAGTGTGCTAGGCAAGTATGAAACAGATCAGTGTGGAGTAAAACAGTGCTTGTTAACAGTCAACAGGCAAGTGGGACAACAGGCACCTGACAACAGCTCATCTGAGCTTTGAACCACCAACAGCCATTCATTAGATTGGTTGGCAGAGACCTTCTTGAAAATAGGTAATTTACTATGGCTGGGGAAAGCTGTGATTTTTTTTACTTTATTTTCTGCTCTAGGAGAAGTGTATTGTCAAGGCTGTCTGTGTAAAGATACGACTGATTTTCAGATCAGCCTGGTGGTTTTAGACTTCTTCAGTAATTTTGTATTTAATTTTAGCTAAGGTAGACAGTCATGTTGGCAGTGTAGTGCATAGTGATGCAGAAACCCTGACCAGTGAAATTTGTTCCCTATGTAGCTAGTGAGGTTTCTTTCCTTCTTCATCCAAATCTACATATTTTTTTAATTTTCTTGTGAAATAATTGATAATGTTGTTTTTAAAAATACTGGTACTGTAGAAAAAGCTTGTTCATACTGGTTTACCTCTACCATTGTGTTGGAGTACTTCAAGTTGCTATGCTGTTATGAACAAAAGAATTATAGGCAGAGTATGGCAAATAATTTTAGATTATTTTAATCAATTTCTTTCATGTTTTGTGCTGATAATTCACAACCAAAAAAAAATTTTTCTTTTTAAAATGTCTTTTTAAAATTGCAAATTGGGGTTTAAAGTATTTTTAATAAACAATTGGCCTATCATGATGCTTTTGGATAAGGAGGAGGTTTCTGCTGCATCTGTAAATCTGTGCTGCCATCAATCTTTTACAGGTAAATATTACACCTTCCATACATTCTACTGGTGAATTCCCCCAGCTTCTCCATCATGGTGTGAATGTGGGGTCCTTGCCACATAATGAGTCATATTTGTTGGCTCAGCAGAATGGCAGTCCAGTTAATGTGCTAGAAGCATCGATGAGATCCATTACTCCTCAGATTAATGGGAAGTCCTCTAGTGATGACTTTGAGCAGCTGATCAGAAATATGTCCCAGGTAAGCATGTTGTCTAGTAACCATGAAATGTGGATCACTCATTATCTGAAAGATTAAAATACGTGGATGTTTATTTAAGAGCAATTATTATTATTGCAGCAATTACCATATATTGCAGTTATTAAGCAAATCAGAGCTCACTCCCTATATAAAACAAAAATAACCTTTTAATTTGAGGAACAATTGCTAAATGAGAAAACAGTTGGAAAAGTAGCCTTGATATTGTCATTGCTGAGGTATTGTCCTTAGCTGGGCAGCGTGCCTCTCACAGATCAGCATGCCATTATCTTTCCATGCTCATTGTAGGACTGGCACTCTGTGTGTGAGGGAGATGCTTTGTCAGAGCATGCTCTTGTATGCATAACTAATGAAAGCTAGTTCTGTGACTTGCTTGGAAATAAGGTGGAAAATTCCTTTTTGACTATGCTACACATTGTTCTGTAATCTTACTGCTCTCCTGTGGTGGGCAGAAATGATGTACGAGTCCCTTCAGTGGCCGGAGCTGAGAATGGCGAGGCATATATTCTAGCATTTTTCGAATTAACCAGTAATGAAGCCAGATAGGGGAAGCCTTCCGCTGTTCTCCTGGAGAGCCTTTTGCACGGTCCTACTTTTTCCCTCTTTCTGAAATTCATCCACTTTTTCTGGCTTGGCTTGAGAGTTGGCCTGTACCCTCTAAAATTTTACAGACGCTTATATCCTACTTTAGTCACTACTGAGCCTAAACTCTGTATATTTAGCTGTTGTTTCCTGATTTCCTCTTCTGGGCTATAATAATCTTTGTTTCTCAAATCTTTCCTAATTGTCACTTTTCTGTATGATAGCAAGAAATAGGAACTGAAGAACTATGTTTAGTTATTAGCTAGTGTAGCCTTGTCCAGCTGTAGCTGTCAAATTAGGAACACATTTCCAAGTTGTTTACCACAGTCATTAATGCTGCTTTTCAACATTTTTAACATTTGTACCTTTTTTTTTTTTCTTCTACTCAACAGGGTCGTCCTGTTGAGACCATTGAGCTTATTAAACCTTTAAGTGGTGGTCTGGGCTTCAGTGTTGTAGGACTCAAGAGTGAAAACAGGGGAGAGCTAGGAATATTTGTGCAAGAAATCCAGGACGGAAGTGTGGCACATAGGTAAGATTACTACTGCAGTATTTTACTGTACCAAGTGTTAACATGACAGTGCAATTTCATTGTGTTACTGCTGTTGGTTTTGTGGTACAAGCAGACATTTCTATCGTATTCTAAGCCATAGATCATAGCAGATTCAAAATTACTTATCACTACAATTTATGTAATGTTGGAACAGAGCAGCGTATGATCTGTTCTGAATTTCTAGAAACTACAGATGTACTTTCTCTGTCATTTGTTTATAATATCTTCTTTCCAGCAGAGAAAACAGGGAAGTTACTGTTCTGTGTCACGGCTTCTAAAGCTGAAATACACATTTTGCCATCCTTGAATGTGCTGAAAAACAATTTGGTGAAAAAAAAAAAAATCAGTTGTAACTAGCAGGGTTCTTTGTTAGGTAGGGTCCCGCTGAGCAGGTGTGAAACCCAGCTTTTAAGTCAAACAACGCTTGACCTAAAGTTGTTGGACTCTTAAAAAGAGATGTTCAGCTGATGTTACCAGAAACTCAGCAATAATAGTAGCTTGTTGAAATTATGTTTTAGACTTTAATCCTGATTCCACAAGTAGTGTTGAGAGAAATGGATTTCTGCTGTAAGAACAGCCTGCGGGACCAAATGAACTCCGTGGTGAATGACAACAGCACTGGTTCACTGCAGAGTGGTGGGGTGTATCACTGTGTGTAGATTTGCTGATCAGGATCCTAGCCAGGGCTGCTTCATGGTGTATTCTCTGTGTTGTGTGGGGCGGCTGAGTCATCTCTGCTATTTCTCACTGTGCTGTAGGGAGAAATTTTCTGGTTATTTGTGGTCTGAACACTGTTCTTTTAACAGAGGGCAGAGTGTCGCCTACAGAGTTAATTCAGTTACGAAAAGTGGCATGCTCTATGTCATTACAATATTTTTTAATCTGCCGAAATTCCACTTCCTTTCTTTTTTTCCTTCCCTTTCAAGAGGCCTTTGCTTTTACTTCTCTTACTCCATAGAGTTGAGACCTCTCTTTACTGAATCAGACCCTATCTGATTCACTGGGGAGAAGAGAAAATTCAACAACTGTTACAGGGCTCATAAATCAGAAAGGCTCTGGCGGTAATAAGTCTTTGAGAGCACTTTGAAAAACAGTTCAAATTCACAAGCAAAATATTATGTATTGAAGCTAAATGGTGTTTTTCCTGAATGCCTTGAGTACCTTGGCTTGGGCACTGCAGGTGCTCACAAAAGCTGATGTAATGGGGCTCCTTGTTATCTTTGCTGCCCTTTGTTTTCAAAGTATTGCCACTTCAGGATGTTGAAGACAAGACTCCAGAGTTTTTGTTGGTTTGTTGCAGGAGTAGAAGCAGTGGTGGAGGCAGAGGGTAACTCATCTGTGTAGACTTCATACACTTCCTTTGAAGTAGGTCTGGGGAAGGGCTCAGTATGTAATTTTACAGTAGTGCTTCCTTTGTCAGAAAGTGAAGAGGTGTTTTTTAATTTGTTCAGGGCGTTTTTTCTGCTCATTTAGAAGGGATCTGTTTTATCATTTTCTTTCTGTTGCTCTCTCTACCTCCCCTTCTTCCCAACCCCTCCCCCCCCCCAATTTTGTGCAAAACAAAAATTGTTTCTGTAACATCTTGATGAAAGTGTGTTCCACTGCACGGTTTGATGAATATTCAGAATGGGCACACTGAACAAAGTGGAGTGCTTGGTCTGCTAAGCAAGAGGCTCAAAGTCAAGAATAAACATAAGTTCCCAGGCTATGGTTGGGAGCGACTGAGATCTAATATGCTTAGTCTCGCATGGGGGTACAGGGAGAAGAAAGCTGGCTAGGGGGTAGTAGCCAGGGGAGAGTAGCATTGGGATTAGCTTCAAAGGAAGCGATCGCCAGGGTGCCGCATCAGCTCCTTTCAGCAAAACTGCAGGGAGAGATTAAAAAGGGGGGGAATAGAGAGCAGGTTATTAAAAATATTGGAAAATTGTCAAAATACTGTAATTTCTGTGGCAACACTTCTTTGGTTTTTCTTGTTTGTTTATTTTGTTGTCCCCTTCCCTGTTTGCACATACGTGACAGAGATGGAAAGCTGAAGGAAGCAGATCAAATCCTTGCTATTAATGGACAAGCCCTTGATCAGACAATTACACATCAACAGGCTATCAGCATCCTGCAGAAAGCAAAAGATAATGTCCAGCTAGTTGTGGCCAGGGGCACTTTCCCTCAGCTCATCAGTCCTGTAGTTTCCCGGTCTCCATCTGCTGCTAGCACAGTTTCAGCCCATTCCAACCCGGTGAGTATACCCCAAACGTCTGTGTATTCAGTTCTAGGCATGTATGCGCTTACTGCATCTAGTATTTTGAGCCATTTTTTTGTAAATTGTATGTACATTTCCTTCACAGTTCTTGAGGTTTTCTTCTATTTATCTTTGTTGTACCTTTTCCCATGCAAAGAGGAGAAAATACTCAGGCTTGGTGCGGGGGAATCTTGATCTTGAATGTATTCCTTCTTCCCGTCTGTCAAATTCTCCGTATCCACCACTGCAAATACAGCATTTTTGCCTTACTTTAGGAAGCTTTATTTTGAGGTAGCAGTAAACAGGATCTGTTTTTCTCTTTGCCTTCTGCTTGGGCAAACAGAAATTTCTGAGGCATTGCAATCTGATCTGTGCCACCAGCTGGATGGGTACTTCTCTGTATCTCTGCTTTCTCTTGGTGGTGGGGCTCAAGTAAAGCAACAAGAGAGAGCCATCAAAATGCCTTGTGTAGGGACACACTTCAGGACCCCCAGAAAACAGCTCTGCTGCGTTTCCTTTCTTTTGAAACACCTAGGTGTAGAGAACATAGCTCAGAAACATGGTGATGTTAGCTGCACTTTGTTAACAGTTCACCTGTGCAACCTGTTCTAGGTGACCCTGCTCTGGCAGGGGGGTTGGACTAGATGATCTCCAGAGGTCCCATCCAACCCCTGTGATTCCGTGATTCTCTTCCTAGTATCATACTCATGTAATGGCTTGTCCTGGGATGAAATGTCGGTTTCTGTAGGTTTCGCTGTTCAGTCATCTGTGGCCATTCTTTAAGGGAGTTGATAATCAGAAGTATATGGAGCAATCAGACTGGAAAAAGCAGCCATTTTAGTGTTTATTGTAATCATTAGCATAAAACATTTAGTGAACAAATTTCAGAATTATTCATTTCTTCTGTGCGCAGGAATAAAGCTGATTGGCCTAACTTTTCCTGTCAGCACATAGGAGAGGCCTGCTCTCTTCCAGTGTTCCTGTGACACACTTCTTCCTGTATGTGGTTGCCTCTGTATTCTCTGAATATCTTCACTTGCTTGAAAAAGTGTTCCTTTCAAACCTGCCACAGCTCCTTCTGTTTTTTTATGCATGCCTTTCCCAGTCCTTGTTTTCCCCTCACTTTCAAATGCTGGGGGAAAGCAGCTTCTCTGGAGCTGTTCTTTTTCCTTCAGGCCTTGCTTGATCGTTGTTGGTTTATGTTAAGACTGTGGATTCCCAAACAGGTACTACAGGGCTTTGAGTTTGCAGTACCTTGATTATTCCAAAATAACTTCATGTTTTCAAGATCCTACCCGGTGGAGCAGCAGCTGCAGTTTTAAATTTCAAATGAGTTTATGGTGTGGTTTGTTCTTCAGGAGAAGCAACACCAGGAGCTTCCAGTTGTCCCTTCAGTATCGCCCCATGCGAGTGGGCTAGCATTTGTCTTTCTTTTAGAGCAGTTTTGCTCCTGTCAGAACATGAAGCCTGCCACCAGAGCTACTTCATTCCAGTGCTGTTGACATCAGTCAACCCAGAAATCTTTGATCTTTACCCAGGGGGCAATTCTGCTAGTGCCTACCTTGCAATACCTGGTGCTGCTTTCAGCCTTAACCTCTGAATTGGGTTATGTGCTCTCCTGTACTTTGTTACAATGGCCAACATGAACACGCACTTGTCGGAAGATTTTAATTTCCAGTCCTGTGAGATTTCCTAGCAGCAGTATTTTTCTCACTGACTCCATTGAGCCATGGAGGTGGACAGTCCTAGGTTGCTGCTTAAATTCATTCAGCAAGTTCTTGAAAGGCCTGAACCGCTACCCAGCTCTGTTTTGTACCAGAGAAATTTCAGCTGTTATGGAATGAGCAATTTATTGCTTAAATATTATGTGATCTTATACCTAATAGTAATTGTTAGAAAGGTCCCATATTTTCACTTTCCTCCCACATTCCTTTATTCAAAAACATACACAAGAAATGAGAGAAAATATTTTGCGATTTTTAATACATCTGTCCTTATTTTAGTCATTTGCAAGCTTATGTTTATTCCTTTTAGGTTCACTGGCAGCATGTGGAGACCATTGAGTTGGTGAATGATGGCTCAGGTCTGGGATTTGGGATAGTGGGAGGAAAGTCAACTGGAGTGATTGTTAAAACCATCCTCCCAGGAGGGGTGGCTGATCAGGTAAATTCAACCTACTTTTCTGTTCACCTTTCACTAAGATGTGAAGTTACCCTTTACTTTTATAATCATGCTAAGTAGTGGTAGCGTTTTTCCTCATAAGTGTAAAAAAGAGAGAGCAAGTGGTGAAATTTATCCTCAGTAAAGGTGTGTTTAGTGCAGGGGTTCTGTGCATTTGAATGTAAAAGCTGGATTAGGCTCTAAATCACATTTTCAAACCTGTTAAATTATGCATGTTTGATACAGATTCTTTCATTGATATCCTGGTTGTAATCCTGGGGTATGGGACACATGAAACACTTACTCTTCTTAGCTGTCGGGGCAGAGCAAGTGTCTGCTTCTCTCTGCTGGGCTTACTGAAGCTTGGAGCAGGCATGTGGCTTCATGTGTCTGCTTGAGGACACAGGCTCTGGTCCTGCCTGAAGGGCTCAGGCAAATTGAATTTGGTGATCACAGCTTATTTCAAGCTTGTCCGTTGGACAAGTATCTAGGGCTGCATTAATGGTGGTCAAGGAGTGAACAGGCACAGAGGCTAGTCCGTCTTCCAAACACAGAAGTGGTGGCCTGATAACAGGGCCTGGAGATGCATGGCCAGGATTTACTGCCACACACTTTCCCTGAGCAGGTAAATGAGTTTCTTTTACAGACCTGTCTCTAATACTTTTTACATGGGCTAAATTCATGTGAAGCTTTGTAATTGATTAAAGGTGAATCATCAGGAGAGTAAACCAGTGTAAAGCAATATAAATAACTGGATAACAGTAAGGGACAAATATGTTTTATTTTGAAGTTATGGTTCATCCTGAGAACCAGTTCTTAAATAGAAGTACAAAGCTGAATATACATTTGTATGCTGTGTTTTTGAAGTGTCTTTGGAAATGAAAGCTGAAGTTCTAAAATCTACATGCAGTTGTTAAATACCAGTAGGTAGTAACCATAACTGTATGCATTTTTTTCTATGCTTGGGTGACTGTTTGAAAAAGGATGTCCTGGATATTTCTGGGGAAATTTTATTAAAATTAGTGTGCCATCAGGCAACCTACATTTCTTCTCCATATTATCATGATATTGACTGGGCACCCAAAAAAGGTCACCTGGTGACTAAAGCTATGTGGTTTTGTTTCTGATTTTATGGTATGTGGGAGAAATGGCAGGATGTTCATAGATTTTTTTAATCATTATTGTTCCTCCAGCATGGGAGATTGTG
Source organism: Burhinus oedicnemus (assembly GCA_008921705.1). Classification (NCBI taxonomy): domain Eukaryota; kingdom Metazoa; phylum Chordata; class Aves; order Charadriiformes; family Burhinidae; genus Burhinus; species Burhinus oedicnemus. The sequence goes on along the minus strand of VFFE01007235.1, from coordinate 1,793,897 downwards.
TAGTGGAGACCACATCCTGAAAATTGGTGATACGGACCTAGCTGGAATGAGCAGTGAGCAGGTGGCACAAGTTTTGAGGCAATGTGGAAATCGAGTGAAACTAGTAATTGCAAGAGGTCCTATTGAGGAGCCACCTCCACCAGCAGTCCCTCCAGGTACACCAGTACCCATCTCCACACCAGAGAAACAGGTAAGCAACAGTGAATACACTTAACTCATGGCAAACTTTTACCTCAGACTTTCTTTTCTTTTAACTGCTGTTTGAATGTCTTTCACGCTTATGTTCTCAAAAGCCAGGATTTTCTTTCCCAGTAGTAGTGACAGTCTGGGAGAATTTAAAAGTCATGAATCCACAATGCAAGGAACTGTATGCTTGAAGCCTCTTGGGATCAAGGGTTAGAACTTCCGTAAGTGTGATCTGAATAATGACTGGTTCTGGGTTGCTTGTGATCATGCAGTAATGCATTGGGAACAACTGAAGCTGTGCAGTCTTTTCTTCAGACAGAGCAAACTGTCTCTGTAGTATTTGTCTATCCACCTGTCCTTTTTGCGCTACAGGAATATTACTTATTTCCATATCATTGCAACCATCCATCAGACAGTTCCTCCCTGTGCCAACCAGCACACAGATGCTGCTTCTTTCCTACATCACCTGGCATTGCTCATTTGCTAGACATCTTCCAAAAAAAGTCAGGCAGCTGCTATCCTTATTCCCCTGCTGATGATTGTACTGTCTGTGCCGTTACTCCTCTACAACTGTCAGCCACTTAAAAAATGCTGTAAATATTATCATGTTCTGTCAGCTCAAAGCCTCAACAAAATAGGTCATTTGCATGTTTGCAGCAAAGCCTGGTTTCATGGAGCCAGGAACAGTAGTGTTTTGTCACATATAGTTACGACCAGATACATTTAAATGTGAATACATGCAGTAAGTGAATGAGAGAAGAAAAATGTGGTTGTTTTTGAGCATACAGCTAGATAGAATTTATGACTTATAAATAATTTTTTGTTTTACTTTTTCCTGTTGTTTTTCTAGACATTTTCTTCCCAGTTACAAATTACATTTCAGATAGGTCACTCTGGAAGAAAAAAAGCGTTAACAATTTTTTCATGATGACCATTATTTTGCCTCTGTCCGTTGTAGTGGTATCTGTGGAAAACAAGCATTTTCATCATCTCTTTTGTGGCTATCAGGAAAAGAAAATTAATCTCAACATGGAGTCTTCTGAAAGTCTGAGAGGAGAGACAGACTTTTGTGTCTTTACAGCACTCAGAGGCATGAAAACCTGGCTGTATTTTAGATAAAGGGATCAATATTTAGCCTGAATATTATTTATCTGAAAAGCAGCAGTCTCAAAAGAGAAGCTGAGTTTGGTAATTTCATCAGAGTATATTTCTTCAGTATTTGTCTTTCTGAGGTTGTATGATGCAGTGTTGAAGGCTGTGTCTGCAGCTGCAGGGTGTATTGTAGAATCATAGAATGGTTTGGGTTGGAAGAGACCTTAAAGATCATCTAGTTCCAACTCCCCTGCTGTGGGCAGGGACACCTCCTACTAGACGAGGTTGCTCAAAGCCCCATCCAGCCTGGCGTTTAACACCTCAGGGTTGGGGCATCCGCAGTTTCTCTAGGCAGCCTGTTCCAGTGTCTCACCACTCTTAGAGTAAAGAATTTCTTCCTAATATCTATTGTAAATCTACCCTCTTCCAGCTTGAAGCCATTACCCCGTGTCCCATCAGTGCACTTCATGATAAAGAGTCCCTCTCCACCTTTTCTGTAGGCCCCCTTTAGGTACTGAAGGCTGCTATAACGCCTACCCGGAACCTTTTCTCCTCCAGGCTGAACAACCCCAAATCTCTCAACCTGTCTTCATAGGAGAAGTATTCCATCCCTCTGGTCAACTTCATGGTCTTCCTCTGGACTTGCTCCAACAGGTCCATTTCTTTCTTATGTTGGGGACCCCAGAGCTGGACGCAGTACTCCAGGTGGGATCTCACCAGAGCAGAGTAGAGAGACAGAATCACCTCCCTCGACCTGCTGGCCACGCTTCTTTTGATGCAGCTCAGGATGTGGCTGGGTTTCTGGTCTGTGAGCGCACATTGCTGGGTTATGTTGAGCTTCTCATCCACCAGCACTCCCAAGTCCTTCTCCTCTGGGTTGCTCTCAATCCATTTTCTGCCCAGCCTGTATTTGTGCTTCGGATTGCCCCAGCCCACATGCAGGACCTTGTGCTTGGCCTTACTGAAATTTGTGAGGTTGGTACAGGCCCACCTCTCAAGCCTGTTGTAGTAGGTACTAGCAGGGATTGTCATTATTTAACTAGCTGGAAGTATAACTGATACTTTCTAAAACAGAATTTTAAGTCTTTCAAAAACAAGAAACATAATTTGCTCACTAGTAATAGCTTTTATTATGTTTTAAACTTGGCATGCGTAGGAAAAAAATAGCTATAGGTATTAAAGAACTAGAATACAAAATATAATTCTGATCTTTCTTCGCCTTTTTAATAACACAGCAGTCTAAAGCTGGTTCTGAGGAGGTCCCAGAAGGGCAGCAAGCTACGTATTCTAACATTTAAGCATGGTTTGCGTAACATGCTCTACAAGAGGTTCATTGTTCAATTTGTACAAATCTCACCAGTCATTTTAGTCATCAAATAATGATTTTGTAGGTTAGAGAGTAATATCCCAGGGGCAGTGGGGCGGGGAGGGCATGACCTGCATTGCTTTACAGTGAGGAATGTTACCTATGTCTAGTTTCTCTGCTGAACACCAAGTAAGAGCAGAAGCAAAGTTGGTACTTTCTATTTTGCATTTGTGTCTAATTTTACGTGCTAATGACATCAAAGAATGTGGTGGATCTTTAAAGAAAAAAAAAGCTTCCTTTCTAATTGTGCTTTTCTTACTAGGCAGTTGCTTCTGTTGATAGCTGTGAAGAGGGGGAGAAATTTAATGTTGAACTCACTAAAAATAACCAGGGATTAGGAATAACTATTGCTGGTTACATTGGAGACAAAACATCAGGTAATGATCAATTCCTGCAGTTTATGATCTGTTGCGTACTATGGTGTATGTGCATCAAAGACTTAATTTTAGTTTTGGTATAGCATCTCTAAAAACCTTGAGCATCTAAAATCATCTTAAAGTTTGTAAAGAAAAAGGAATTGTTTTCCTTTTATGAGAAGGATATTCAGATTAGAAGCAATCAGTTTTATTAAAAAATCCCACCTTAGCATTTTTTAATAAATTTTAATATTCACTCTTGGCTGAAGCTTGTGCTTATGTTTTTGCAAAACAATTCTAAAATACATTGAGCCATTTTCATTAGAACTAGCTGAGCTTTTAAAATTGCATTTTCATTTTTAAAAGGCTCTTACAAGATAATACGTTTGTATTCTGAGTAGTTTTAGGATGTATTGTTACTATTTTTTAAACAATCTGTATAGTACTGCTGGGAGATCAAGAATTCCTTAGTGACTTCTGGGTGTATTGACCTCTGGGCTGTTGCAGCCAGTAAATGAGTTAATTTAAACAAATAAGTGCAACAATGTTCATGTACAGTTGTGTATTTTTACTTTGTAATTTCAACTACATTTTTCAGAAAAATGATCCAGAATTGTTAGGCCTCCCTAGGGGGGATTTGGCAACTGCAATACTTCTGGGAAGGGACAGTTGTCAAATGTGTTTTAAGACTTCTCAAAGAGCTGTTGGTTTGACTTTTACCCACGTGTATATTGTTAGAAAAATGTATGGATAGATACATCCCACATTATTGGCAGTTTATAGACATAATTTTTTGGGTTGAGAAGCTGGGCTAAATTTTAACAATCTGTTCCATAGGACAGGATGGTCACAGTTTGTGTAAGTCCAGTCTTTAGCAGCTTCCAGATGAATCTTTAAAAGGCAAATTGAATTGTAGAACATGTGATAGATCTGAGAGCATATTTTAACTGGTTTAGTGTTGGAGTATCACCAGTCTTCAATTTTAAATTACTGTGCTGCATGTAACTGCATTAGAAAATATTCTTGCCTTTGGAACTAATTGAGCATCTCAATTTTGTGACTTAACACTTAGTTAAAGAACAACTTTGCTGTCAGAGAAGCAGCAATAAGACTATTGGATAACAAGATCTGGGGCTGAATCTTTCACGGATGACAAATAGTAACTGGTTATGCTACCATACAGTTGTTACAGGATATAAAAACGCTTGGAAGTTAGTAAGACCAGCCATTTATTTATTCACAAAACCTGGAAAAACAACAAATTACAAAAAAACCAAAAGAATTGTCAATGTTTTGAATTAAATATATTTGTAGTCTTATTCTTCCTAAGCTGACTATATTCATCAGAGCAAAACATGGATTTAGCCCTCCTTCCTGCTACCTTTTGTCATATTGAAGCCCAGTAAATGATGAATTTCAGGTCTGCAGAGGCACTGGGGTGTCTTGACAGCTTCTAAAGCCCATTTTGTAGTGGATTATCTTTCCATGGAACGTATTCATTTAACAGAGTTGGAATATTTGTTGAGAAAAAGTAGATTCTGTCAAGATTTCTGATACGGATGTTACAAGACTGTGACCCTCAGACCTGATTTTGTGCCAGCTCATGCTACTGTTTTTATTGATTTCATGTATACTATGCAAAATGTGTATGTAGGAACTCCATAGACTTTCACTGTAGTAATCTGTTGAAGTTGTTTCAAATCCCAGTGTGTTTTTCCTGAAATGGATTTCTTTTTATGAAATGTCCTTTTTGTAGGCATTTTATATGTATGACTTTTTCTTCTGATTCAAAATTGCTGACTGTCTAAAATCGTTCTGTTTTAGGGTTTGGATTTTTTTTTTCCTTTTGTGTCGTCTTTTTTTTTTTTTTTTTTTTTTTTTTTTTTTTTTTTTTTTTTTTTTTTTTATTGGATCGAATACTGATTTACAGATGTAGTTAAGAGCTGGTTCAAATGTAAGTTGTAGTCCTGCTTGCTTATAATTTTCTGCATTTGGTGACCCAAGCATGCATTTGCCTAAGCAGTTACTAAGTACATAGAAAAAACAGAACTTACCAGGTTAGTGTACTCAAACTGAATTTTCTGTCCTGCAGTTTTAAATGTGACCGAGAGTCAGAGATAAGTTTTTTTTGTTGATGTTGGTTTCAATATTTAGATTAAAATAAGTTAGAGTGTTTCTTCTTTTGCAGTAAGAATTGAGAATTTGGCATTGTGAGATTTTGAACGAAATCTAGTCCAATGCAAGCTGACATTAATCAGGCTTATCCTTTAGGAAAATAATAATATATACATTTTACTTAAAGCATGTACTTCCTTGACGATTCTTTCCTTGTCTTACGTGGAGATTGTGTTTTCTTTCTTTTTATCCCTTTGGCTGGTGGCATTAGTTGGAGATTATTGCATTATTTAAGTTGTTTCTTAATAAATTAGTTAATTTAATTTTCTCTGCTTCTTCATCCCAGAACCTTCTGGTATCTTTGTGAAGAGCATTACAAAAGGCAGTGCTGTTGAACATGATGGCAGAATCCATGTGGGAGATCAAATTATAGTTGTAAGTAAACACAGAAAGAAATGAGATCGCTTGTCTGCAAAACTCTACTTAAAGTTGTAAAAAAAAATGCTCATATAGTACTTTCTTAAAACATTTAGAATTGGTATTGAAGTGGTGAGTCCTTTTTTTGACGATTTGATCACATTATCTTTCTGATCGTGCTACCTGTGTGTGACTTGTGGTTCTTAAGAAAGTCTGTGTTGTATGTGTATATCTTATCAGTAGGAGCTTTGAGACTGCTTAGAAAAGGCAAAGTTTCAAAGTTTGATTCAAATTAAGCAGCTGTTTTCAAAATGATTTTAAAAAGTATGTCACTAATGTTTTAGATACTCAGAGAAAGAAGAAAATATTTTCATACATAAAATGTTAGTTGTGTGGTGAAAATCAGGTCATGAATGCAGGAACTACATTTTTGTGGCTGTCATAGATCTGTCCTTGCATTTGTGGGAAGGTAGCACTAAGGAAAAGTTACGGTTTCTCTCCAAGTGTGAATATGCCTGCGAGTTTGTATGTGGAAATATATATGTTTTTTTATAATGATTCAGATGCTGAGTATAAATGGCTACAATTGATTGTTCCAAAGTTTGATTTCTCCTACTGCAGATGCAGAAGGATTTGAGTGACCTCAGACAACAGGATAATAAATGTTCTTTAAATACGGTTTGCTTAAGTGTGGAGGAAAAATTAAATAACCCCAGCTCATTTTTAATTACTTTATATTTAGAAGAGCACCAGAGTTTGAAGAAGTTCAGAGGAAGGCCACAAAATGATTAAGGATGCAGGGGGAGTCATTCTTCACTCAGGAGGAATTAAAATAACGGAATATGTGTGTTGTATAGATAGAGTGAAACAACTACAGGAGTCAAGGAATATAGTACTGATAGAAGTATTTCAGAAATTAAAGGCACTGAGGGGTGACCAGAGGAAGAATAGGATAATACGGAGTTTGCAGGGAGAAGGAGAATAAAAAGTGGTGTGTACTAGGGTAATGGGATGAAATTGAGTAATGCCGAAGTCTTGAGTTTCAGAAGAAAACCCTGAGTTAATGAGATAATGGGGTGGCTTCAAACAGAAGAGGCCAAAATCTTGTTCTATAAAATATTAAAATGATGGGCCAGAGATAACATCTGGCTGGCTGGGACAGTGTTTGATTGGGAAACTGAACTTCAGTGTTCTGTGTTCACAGCCTTCACTGTGTCTGAGGTTACTTGGCCTCAGAACGGCTGCGCTCTGTAGTTCTTCTTACCACAGTGGACAATGTGTCTCTCCCCACCCTCCCCTGTCCAGCTCTCCCAGCCATGGCTGTGTTCGTTTATTCACCCAGTGTTTTCTCCTCAGAGGTGGGGATGGCTGAAGCAGTCGCGCAGGCAGGCTGCACAGCATGCTCTGCACAGAACATTCTGTGTCCTTTCCCAGCTCGCAGAGCAGATCTGCCTCGCCCCACTGTGGTGGGCACCCAAAGCACTTCTCCTCACTTTGCTGTGGTAGTGGTTGTTACCAAAATGTGGGGTACTCCAGTGGAAGTGCTTATGTATCCAATGTCATCAAGTTGCCCAAGTGTTTGTTCTTGTCCCTCTGCTTGCTTTGTGCTCAGGCTAACAGATGCTGAGAGCTCACCATATTATTTTGGCCTGGACATTTTTTTTTCTGGGTGGTGTCTTGAGGGCTGAAAAGCTGCTTAATCTTGCAGGTGGATGGAATAAATCTTCAGGGTTTTACTAACCAGCAAGCAGTTGATGTTTTGCGGCACACGGGACAAACGGTTCGGCTCACTTTGATCAGAAGAGGGCTTAAGCAGGAAAATCGTATTCAGCCCCAGGAGGACTTCAATGCTGCTGTTGAAAAGGACTTACTGTTCCAAACAATGGATAGTAGCACAGCCAAAGGTAATTAAAAATGGCTTTGCTTTAAAGGTGGCTTGAAACATTTTTCTTCTCAAATGCAAACTGAAAATAAAATGCGCCAGATTCATTCTGGGTAGCTATTACTGATAGCAGAGCCATTGTACATGAGGGGAGAATTTGGTTTACTATGGTTTGAGTAATCTTTTAGACACAGTGGTATTACTTGTTACATTTTCAAAGTGAGTGTTGAAAGCTCTGTGCTGCATTGCACTTCTGGCTGAATTGCTTCAAGACTTTAATCCTGTGAATCTTGAAATGGTAAGAAGGTAGTGAATGTTTTATTCATGCTCGACAGAGAGAGCTGCATTCAAGAGCAAGCAGAGATACCCTCCACAATGAGCAAAATCAAGTCTCCATTCCTTTCATTCTTGCATGTCAGTGTCACAAGCTCAAGGTATGAGAGGAGTGACCTATATCTAGAGGTTATTAATCTGATAGGGCATTAACTATATACATGTACAAAGTTCAGAAGCCAACAAACAACATTAATTTTGCTGCTGCTGAGGTGAGATTAGTGAAGCTTAATCTTATCCTGTGCGCATCTTGAAGTATATGTGCCAAATCTTGAAAATCACTGTGGTTGAACAGAATATCTGCACAGAGGATGGATGCACAAACAGATTTTTATGGGTACTTGTGTTATAGGTTGGTGTCAGCAGAAGTATATTACAGCTCATAGACTGAGGCATAATCTACACCTAGCACAAGATTTTGAAAGACCCGGTGGTATGTTATCTGTATGGCATCCTCTCATTCCCACCTTTAGCAAAAACTACAGAGTAAATGCTCGGAAAGTGCTGTTTTTCCAGCCTAGAGGTCTTCAAGGTACAGCTGACAGCCAGCAATATACCTAACAGAACTCTGTGGTAGGAGAGGCTTTTTACAAGTGATAAATCTGTCAGGTACGCAAGTCTCCAGGCCTGTAGAGTTTTTCTTTTTCAGTATCAGCTTCCTGAATTGCACAAAGGAAAGAAGAAGAAGGGAAAAAAAAAAAGGTAACACAAGAGTGCTAAAAAGTGTTATATACGTTTTATACATATATGTTTTCCAGTAAATTTTCTTTCAGTCATAGAGATGCAGCTACCGATGGTTGTGCTTTTTTTTTCTCATTTCACTGAGAAATTTACTGGAGAAGGCAAAGCATGAACAGAAGACAACGTGCCTTTAAATATGGCATTTCTTCTGGGCCCCTCATACCAGATTCCATTTACCAAATATGGATCCTCTGAAGTCCAGTAGAAGAGACAGTCAATGCCCTGAGGCATCCCTGTGAGCTTGATGAATATTATAACATTAAATAGCTGAAAAGGCATTTCCTTCTTTTTCCAGATCACAGTGAAACAGAACAGGGATCCCCATCACTGCCATGCAGTGCCAGTGTGGTAAATATTGGAGAGGACATGAAACAACAGGAAACAGGTTCTCATTGTTTAATATTTTATTCTGTGAAAATGCACTTGGGTGTCCTTACACAAAGATCAGGTGTTTTGTGTGTCTTTCCATCTCCGGTGTGCTGTGTAGCTGAGGTATGGCTAGAAAGTGAAAGTAATCATACATGTAAGCATGTACTCTTGAATACTCTACCATATGTATCTGAAAATAATTACCTTTCAATGAAGCAGTCTGCTCTTGCTACATGCTCAGCCCTCTTTTTAGTCTACTTCTGTATTTTTATTCTTTTTAGTCTAGTTGGGTATTAAACATTTTCCCTCCTCATTCCCCAACATGCCTTATCTTTCCAGCTGCCTGCAGCTGCCCAGCTGCAGTTCCAGGACTTCTACCTCTTCTGATAAAACTTCCTTTTCATAAATTTCCTGAACTTGCATTCATTTCAATCTGTGTTCTCTGATAATGTTTGAAATTCAGTCAGTTCTGATGCTCTCTGACTTTTCTCATACTCTTTGTGGAAATTATTATTTTCTAATGAGTACTTTCCTTTCCCTCTTGATCTGTTAGGGCACTGTGCTGCATTTCAGAAGTCCTATGTGATGATATTTTTTCAAGGTTGAGACAGCACTTGATGTATTTTCTAACACTTTCCTGCTCCCAAAGCTAGAGGGGAACTGAAAAGCATCACCCATATGAGTACTGTAGTATGTATCTTTTCGTAACTCGTGCTTTCCATTATCCTGGATAGCTGAGGAATTTCTTTTTAACACCTTTCCTTCAGATATGGCAGGGTCTCTGCTTTGGGGAAATTGTTGTCATATTTGAACACCACACAACACTTGGCTTGCTTTTTAGTAATGTTTCTGAACAATGAGAAGATTTAAAACACTGAGGCTGTTAGTCACTCTAAATTCTTACTAAAAGTCAGTGGGTGTTGGGAACTTAATCTTGTAATGAAGATTCTAGCCTTTGCCTGTGGTGAGCATTCAGATCTGAAGAGTTTATTTTGATACTTACTGTAGGCACAGCACAGACCATGGACCTTGAATATGTAGGGTTAAATCTGCTGTGTTTGCTGGCTCTTGTATCTAAATACTGCTTTTTATTGTTTCCTGCCCTAGAATCTGAATAGTGTGAATGCGGGGAAAATGAGCAGGAGGGAAGCATTTCTTTATTTTTCAGCCTGCAGATAAACTTTCAATCAAGTTAAGAGTTGCTGCAGTTTTCTGCCTAGCCTGTCATTGTATTTTTCACAGCATTGTTACTTTTCTTCCCTCCTTCCCTTCCAGTTTTATTGCTGTTCTTTAGCTATTAGAATTACTTCTCATTGTATGTGTGCATGTATGTGAATCTAATGAAAAAAGGAAAGAAAAAAAAAAAAAAAGAGCTAGGTCTTGTGTTCTCTCACTGCCCTCTAGGGCCTACAGTTTCAAAAAAATTTTTTTATGGTTGTGCTCATAGTTTTGAAAATACAAAACCTCCAGATTTTGTTTCAAAACTTTCCTTGGACACTTTGTAAAATGCAGGGTCTGTCCAAAAGGATGTAAGGCCATCCCCCTGTGTCAGTCTGATCAGCCCACATACAGCATGGTTTTAACAAATGCCCAGGGCATGGATGTAGCTTTTTAATTTTCTTTGTGCCCATTATCTTGTAAACTTGCATTAAATTCACTCAACACTGAGGCTAGTTTAAATATGTGTCCTTTCTTCCCAGCTGTGTACACAAATTGTTTGACTGAACTTCATGTCTTTCAAAATACACAGTTAATTTTGTGGGGGTGGGATCTAATACTATTTTGCAAGTTTTTCCTGTGGTAAACCCAAACCTGGTGAGGCAAAACATGCCAAGTTTTCAGTCATATTTAGGAGAGTTCGGGCATCATGGCAGTGATTGTGTAGTCTTGCATGGTCCATATACTTTATCAGTTATAGGAATAGACAGGATGTTTTACTTTTTGTCACAGTAATCTCAGACATAACTTTTAGATTTCCAGCTAACTACTACAGAAGAAGCAGCTACAAAGGCAAAGTGGCAGAGGATTATGGGTTCGAGTTATGAAATAGTGGTAAGTAAAATTTGTTTACTATTATTAAATGTTCACCTATTAGATTGCTAACATACAGATAGAAATATGTTTGTATTGTATTTGTTCCTTTATTTATAAAAGTCATACCTATGCTTCTTAATCTATTGAGATGATTTTATTTTGGTTATAAGTTTCTAATATAGATACATATTTTTCTGTGTTGATTTTAGCAAAATAATCACAGACTTCTTAGGTTACTGTGCCTATGAGTATTGTTTCACGTATTTCCTAGCTTCAGGAAGATAAATGTATATTAGAGAAAAAATAATATTTAAGGTGAACTTCAAAGCTCCCTTCATTAGCCAGGATTTGAAGCTAGTGCTTGAAATGTCCTATCCATTATGCATACTGAATGAATTGTTTGATTTAATGATCTAAATGCAGAAGACATTTACTGTAAATACAGTTGAAAAGCAGTATCTGAGTTTAGGACGTTATTTCAAAATTACATGCCAGAACTGTAGTCTCTGCAAAAGTGTGTAGATCTATTGTCACATACAGTTCCTGCTTGTTTTTACTGAAGTGGTATGTGATCCAACTTTCAGTTTTTACCCGACTATCCCCATTACACGTGACAATATTTCTGATTTCTCACTTCCGGAATATTCACCTCATTGTATGTAAATTGAAACAGAAGTAACAGGTACGGTGTAAATATGTCAAAAGTTACCGTTTCTTAACCTTATTTTAGGTGGCTGTAGTTAATAAATTTAGCGAAAGCAGTGGGCTAGGGATAAGCCTTGAAGCTACAGTGGGACATCATTTCATCAGATCTGTCTTACCGGAGGGGCCAGTTGGACGAAGCGGCAAGCTGTTCAGTGGAGACGAGCTGCTGGAAGTAAGAAAAAAGTGCTACTTTATCCTAGTCTGCATTCAGTAAGATTTTTGAGCATTCACTTGCTTCTCACAGGTTAATGACTTTGGGAACGTAGCATATCTAACTGCATAGCAGCCATAACCAGAACTGCTTGAGCAGTCACTTCATATGTACTTAAGCATATTTATGTGAATGCATGTGCTTACATGCATTTCTCAGCTGGTAGCTGAATTTCAGGTACAGTTCAAGGTCACCAAAAAGAATACCTAGCAAAAGCATTTAGATTTAATAAGAATATCCCTGCACAGTGAAGGGGCTAAAGACCTATTTACTTTTCTAAATTGTTTTCTCAGAATTGAGATGTAAATTTGGTTCACCTGAATGCAAGAAACATGAAGTGACAGAGTATGTGGTATTTGTAGGGTGATGTCATGCAATTTATGAGACTGTCCATTCAGTTCAGAACTTCTCTTGGTGCTGATTGTGAGCATCAAACTGAATAGAAATGAAGGGTTGACAATGTCCACTAGTGAATTAGCATGGTGGTGGGGTTTTTTTGTTTGTTTGTTTGTTTGTTTAAATGAGGTCGTTATTGTGTTGGGGTGTTTTTTGACCCATTTTTGTTCATTGCACTTCTAAATCCTGTGTGTACTTCTAAACACTGTGTATTCTTTATTTATTGAGGTGAATGAGATCTCTTTGCTTGGAGAAAACCACAAGGATGTGGTCAATATCTTGAAAGAACTGCCTATTAAGGTGACAATGGTGTGCTGTCGTCCGGTAGCTCCCCCCATTGCTCACCCGGAAGTGCTGGAGAGTCTAAGTCTATCTGAGGTTCAGCTCACAGAAAAGGTATTTTGCCTTAAAAAAATCACCGAGGAAATGATAATGTCCTGGAGAAAAAACTTGTGAAGTTCTTCTAGAAGATTAAAAATGTTTTAATATTTTAGGACTTGGAACCAGATAAGTAGAAAAAAGCATGTTATGTTCATCAGCTGTACTTTAGGCCACCAGAAGTCAGTCCTGGTAGGTCATGGGTGGAAATATTCTGGGATGCAGGTCTATCTACCTGAGTACTCAACTTCTGTTCTGCAGGGAAGCTGTGGGAGTATGGTGAACTGAACTGTGTGTTCTTTAGAATCTGAATATATTTAATCTGGTTTTGAACTTTGCTTTCTGGATTTGTGTTGTGCAGAACTACGTGTGCATTCACTGGCAGACATGCTTCTGTCACTCAGAACTGCAAAGCTCAGGGCAGCCTGATGTACTAAACATGCAGGAATGGCCTGCAATATAGCATACAAAGCAATAGCATTTGTATGTGAAGAGATACAGTTAATTCTGAGTTCTGGACTGGGCACCAAACTCAGCTTATGGTTGCTAAGCTTTTCTATGAAACCAAGGGAAGTGAAGAACATACATGCATGTGTATGTGTGTGTGTGTGTGTTTTCCTTTTTCAGTTTTTCTGACTCCTGTCAGTGTTGCTTTGTTTAGATCACGGCATATTTTTAGACATACCATTTAATAACAGATACTTCCTGTATATGTGAATACATGTACTAATGAAATTTTCTGAAGTTTTCAGTTTGACAGAAATGCCATTTTGTAAATATTTTTTCCAGTGAATACTTTCATATTTTGCAGCATAGCTATTTTGTTACAAGGAAAAGTGAATTCTGTGCTAGATTTATCAGACTTGTTTGTTAATTTTGCAGAGTTCTTGAACTTTGTGTTTAGAGACACATCGCTTAGTTTTTATCTTGTTATTCATGAGCAGAGTTTTGTCTCTGCAGATTCACAAACATTTACATTTTATTGGTGAATTATTTTTTCTCAGGCTCGCGTAGAACTTGGATTCATTGGTTCCTCGGACACAGAAGGAACAGCTTTGGAAATAGCTGATGAGGGTCAGAGTATGGAAGAGGTGCAAAGCTCGTCTTTGGCGATGTGGGAAACAGAAGTACAGCACATTGAGCTGGAGAAAGGGAGTATGGGACTTGGATTTAGCATACTGGACTACCAGGTAACTTCTCCACTCCTTTCTTTGAGTAGAGGACAAAATACTTTGTATTGTTAGGATCTCGCAATACGATCTAAATATGCATTTTAAGGGTAAATGTTAGTGGAAACCAGACAATACAGTAAACCTAAATGGATATCACTACTGGTAGGCGTCCCACTAGCTACATTAGTTATTCCTCATGCTGTATTAAGACTCCAGGTTCTAATGATAGTGGTAATATCCATCCAGAAATAGATAATCCGTCATATACTAGGGTCTTCAGAAAGCTCATCTTCCAACGCCCCACGGCAAATGAATGATGTCAGAATATTCAGGCATTTAGCCATGTATTTTGCACCTGCACTGAGATGCTTAGGGCAGGATCCACTAAAGGACTTATGTGCTTAAAGAAGGATTTGCTAAAATCCAGAACTGCAATTCTGAAATCGCTTTCTTCACTGCTGTCTGTCCAGGACATGCCTAAATGCCCCCGTTCATTTTGTGTTTGACTTCAGAATTCCTGGGTATCTCAAGCTGTGATTCTTGATGTGGCCTGATGAATAGCTCAGTGCCTGTCTTCTGCTTGCACTTGGTCAGGATCCCAGAAGAAATGTTCCTCCTATTCCCAGTTGTCACAGTGGATAATTTTTAATCAGACTTCAGGTAATTTCTCCCTGCAGTCAGCGTGGGCTTTTGCCCAGCTCTTTGGTGGTTCTGCAGGACCCGGTCTTCTCCCGCATCTCTGCTGGATCTTGTCCCTAAGACATTTGTGTCTGGAGGTCACTTCCAGGTGGAATATTATGCTTAGAATTAATCTGTGCCTCAGTAGTATTTTGCATTTGCACACTTATAAAGGTGAAGAGCAATGTAGTTTAATAGTCTGAAGGATAAAGGCATAGCCAAGTTTCTGTTTTATGAAACTGGTTACTCTTTAATGTGTTACTCGTGGTGCTGTGCAGTGAGAAACCATAGCTGAGCCTCAGTATCTGGAGTCCATGTCAGCCCAAAGTAAAGCATATTTTTGCTTCACCCTCTGCTGAAGCATTGACACAAATGGTGATTGCCTGTGTGGTTAGTACTGAATTTTGTTTATGGATGATAATACTGGTGGGTTGTGGGAAGTACCTTAAATTGTTTTATATATTTTGCAAATGTGAGTTTGATTGTATCCTACAGCTCTAGTTAGCTTTCTGAAACTTATTTTTTTTTGATGTTACAATATTTGCGATTTGTCCGATGTTCTCTCCTTTGACATGTTGTTAAAATGTTTCAGTTTGTCTCTGAAATTTCTGCTTTTATCTAAGACTGTGAACAATAAGCTTACAGTGAAATTTGTCTTTGTCTTTGGCTGTTTCCGTGAAGTTTTCAGTTATTTTTTAATGAACAGTGACTACAATTAAGGACAGTTATGTTCATATTGATACATGCCTCCTGTTTTATACAATGAAAGGCCTGTAGGAAAGTCTACATAATTTCTTACCTGAGGGAAGACTGTCACATAAACTAGAGAAGTGATTTTTTTCAAAAAGTGTGTCGTGCACTGTCATCTAAAGTGACAGTGTAAATATTTGTTAAAATAGTGAGGAAGATGTCAGTGTTCAGGCTTAAGCACTAGCTCCAGCAATGCTAGTTGTATTTCCACTTGTGTTTTATTGCTCTGTGGCATTCTTCTTATTGCATTAACTGCCATAAAGTGTTAAAGGTCGTCTTGGAGTCCTTCCCTCCCTCCCTCCCTCCCTCAGTGCTTCTCTCTCACACTAGCTTTCAACGGTCTCTAGTTCCTGTGGTTTTGGGTGCTGCCTTGATGGTGTGCATCCTTTCAGATGTGCATCTTGGCATGGAAACTTGTTACAGTTGCATCCCAGTTTGTAGATGTTTGCTTTTGGTATCACTGAAGCTGGTACATTATTACATTTCTCATTTTCTTCTGTGCATGCACTCAAGTGAATTGCTGTGTGTTGGAAGTATTAAGGTGTAATGATGTTCCTTGTGAACGTAATTCTGTAAGAATTGTGCAAATGTGTGCACCTGTGATGATTGTTACAACAGAATCATAAGTTCCTGTTATTAATATTTGATGGTAGCATTTTTATAAAAATCAGTGCATTGGAGGATGGGACTTCAAAGCAGTTTTCTTTTCTGAAAGCAAACACCACTTTGTTGTGTCTTGTTGATTGGAGTGGTGTATTGGTGTGTTCCGGTCTCCCATAAAGTGTTAAATTAGGCATGCATAAGGACTTGCTTCTTAAAAAGTGCTTTCTAAGCTGAGCAAGATCTGTTGCCTTTATTCCACCAGAGATTATATGTTAACTTTGCCCCAGTCTGCACTGTGTAACTGTATTCCCAGACCACTGAGTGTGAGGGAGGATGAAGTCTGCAATGCAGTAGGAAGTATTTCAATTTCTGATGTGTAAGTACTTGTTACAGTACAAACAGCACTCTGCAATTTAGCTGTATTTTATACCGGAGATCTATGATGGGATGTCACCTAGAAAGGAGTAATAATTTTCATGTTTGAGAATTAAAAGTAGGTGGCAGTCTAAACGTATGGGCAGTATGGCCAGGAGGGTATGTTCCTGCAGAGGGTTCATCTGGAGCAGAGCTCCAGTTTTTTTTAATAACCCAACTCTGTTAGTTGGGTTAACAAGACATAAAAGAAATGAAATGAAATGTTTCTCTTCCTTTTATTTAATTAGGATCCTGTTGATCCAGCAAACACTGTAATTGTGATTCGCTCATTAGTTCCCGGGGGTGTGGCTGAGCAAGATGGCAGACTTCTTCCTGGAGATCGTCTTATGTTTGTCAACGATATCAACTTGGAAAATGGCAGCCTGGAGGAGGCGGTACAAGCACTGAAAGGAGCCCCAACAGGAATAGTTAAAATAGGAGTTGCCAAACCATTGCCTGTAAGGATTGGGGAATTCGATGGGTACTTTTCATGTCATGTACGCTGGTACATCCTAACTTCTGCCTACACTTTCTGTGCTTTGGGGTACAGCCGGGTGGCTCAAAACATCCAGAAACTTTTTCACATATTTTCCTGTATTTCCATGCATGTAGGAGCGGCCTGTGTAATGTATGACTGGTGTAGTGATTGCTGGACCTAGCACACCTGTCTTCCAGCTGAGAAAACAGTGAAGCATCTTACAGCCAGCATGGTCTTTCAGGGCTGCAAATTGCCAGGCATAATTTGGTACACTTTACAAGATTCTCTGAATGTGTGAGATGGCGACATAAAGTCAATTTTATGTGGTTTGCCTGGAATTTGCCTATTCCTTTGCTTTGCAGGGTATAGTACATATGCAGTCTTTGTATTTAGACTGCACACTTTACATTTGAACGACGATGAGTAGTCTTCAGTTCATATACCTCAAGCTGGTTATTTTAGTATAGCCATAAATAGTGTCCGTCTTGATTTTTAGAAGGTAATCTGTAGCAATTAGAAGAATGAAGTTGGAGGAGACCTAGGGGAAACGAGATTATATACCAGTACGGATACTAGTGGACTAGTGTCCCTGGTGTGTTAAATTCAGATCAGTAGAATGGCATTAGTTCACACATACAAAGAAGATACCTTTCACTATATTTGTAAGTCTTTGGGTTAATTTTTCTTCCTATGATATTAGAATCTTGTAATCCTTGTGGATGCAGCTATCAAGTTTTCCTTCTTAGTAGATCTTTGCGGAGAGGGTGGGAGGGAATGACTGATATTTAAGTTACTAGGAACTTTGCTTTTCATAGTAAGAGGGTACTTTTTTAACTTTCTTTGTTAAATTCACTTTTTGTAGTGGAAATTCTGTGTTACATACTAAAATGTCTTGCAAATCAATGTTTTCATACTTAAGATGTCACTCTAAAAGAGAAAACGCATGGGGATTTTGTTTCTGTTGCTGGCAGTTTGTAAACATACAGCATTTGCACTTTAGTATTTCACATATTATGCTTGCCAATTAATTAAACATTGTGACTAATCACTGGCTTCTTTGCGGTACTGTCCAAACGCACCTAGCATCAAATTACGTTGGAAAGAGATACTGGTTTACAGTCAGAATTGTGTTTTGTCCTCTTGAGGCTGTTCAACCCGGCAGACACCATCTTAAAACAGAGACAGTGGATGCAGTCTTCTGTCTGCTAACAAGATTACTCTGCGGCTAGCAAGGTCATAAAGGCCTCTACTGTTAGGCTCTTTCCCTGGTGGCAGGTCTGATAGCAGTTTTAGTATATGTTTAATAAAAGCAGAAATTGAAATGAGTTTAGACTAAGCTATGGGCTCTGCGGTATAGCTGGATAGGCCTTTTTTATTACTTGGGGATGTAAAATGAGGTGTGAAGCTGAATCAATTCAGTTAAATTTGAAGAAAAACAAAATTTGTCTCTTTACTTGCCCAGCACTGTGACTGTGATTGAAATGAGCTCATTGCTGCATTTGGAATTCATTTGCCTCTCTAAACTCCCACACATAATGCACTCTGCACGCCGTGTGTCCTGGCCACTCATCCAACTCAGAGCTTCGTTCTTTCTGCAGCTTTCACCAGAGGAGGGCTATGTCTCTGCTAAGGAAGATTGCTTTTTCTACACTGCCCAGTCACATGAGGAGGAGGGGCCAGCTGATGCAGCCCTCTTCCATGCTGAGCTGGCTCTGGTTAGTGGCCCAACTTACCAAAGATTTCTTAAGTCTTTGCGTTTTGTAATGAAGGGGGTTGCATTGTGACTGTTCATGCTTATTTTTTAGTGTTTACTGTCACCACGTTGCTCATCCACCATAGCTGGGGTGGATCTCCACATGGTAGAAACTGGCACCTGGAGATTTTGGCTGTTTGCATGAGCTGAGAATCTGGCCTATGATATGTTAGTTGCTGGAAAAAAAGGAAGTATTTTGCTGAGATTTTCAAAAGTACATGGCTATCCACTTCTTGCATGCACTGAGTATCCCTTTGAAAATCTCACCTTGTGTAGAGATGTCATTATTTTGTAAATAAATCTCTTCGCCTATATATCAATATACATCACTTCTCTATCTTGAAAAGTTTTTGGAACTCTCTTTTTGCATGTAAGCCAGCCTTACAAGGAATGCTGTCTGTCTTCAAAAGCTGCCAACACTTCCTCCTAATAGTATTCTTTAGACTTCAGCATCAGTCAGTGATTATGAGATTTGCAAGGTCAAAAGATGTTCACTTATACAAAGAACATGGCTTACCTGAGCCTTCAGTGCCTTACATAGCCCAGAAGTTACCAGTGAGAACTCAGATTAAAAACACAAAGGAAATAGGACTCTACAAAAAACAGAATATAAATATATCTTGAGTGTTTCATCTTACGGTTATTTGTACTGATCTGGGTGTGATACTGAAATTATTTCGCCCTCATTTTCTAAGGACATGAGTAGGGAAGCAGTTTCTACAAAATACCAGAAATTAATTCATTAGAAAAAAATGAAAACCAAACAAAAACCTGAAGTGGATTCTTCCAAGGCAAAAATCTCTGAATTACTGATTCCAGTATGTTTGCTGTTTTTTCACATTTGGAAATGACAAGCTGGTTTTAATAACTTGTTTTTAAACAAGACTGCCTGTTTTTTTCTTCTGCAGATTGTTACCTTGGTACTGTAGTTATATAATAGTATTTGCCTTATTCTATTCATTGAGAAGAAGCCAGGTTATGTATTGTAAATACCCTTTAATTAAAGATGTGTTGAAAAGATCAGATTAAAACTTAGTATTTAAAAACTTGACTTCTGTGATTCATATAAAAAAAAGTTAAAATTGTGAAAGAAGATGAAATATATGGCAGATAATAATATGGTTAAATTGTTACTCTCTCAATGAACTAATTAAACGTGTGAAATATGAAATTGACTGTGCAGTCACCCAGTTGAAGATGTGTTTGCAGAGTGGACCCATGAGATACGTATTTCATAGGTAAATCTACACTCAGATTCTACAGGTCTGTCCCCCTTTTTCACAACCCACTTTTTAGGGCATAGCTTCGGTAACACTAGACTGCATTTTCCAGAAGGTGGGCTGGGAGTAAGTTACACCAAAGGAGCAGTTTGAGTTAGCTGTTAAATCTTTAGGGTTGAGACAATAAAAAAAAAAAGGATCATTTGTACCCCCAAAAGGAATCAGTATGTTGAATCACTGTGGATTGTTGCTGTTGTGAATACGATGTAATTAATTCATAGTATTATTAAGCAGAGAGGCTGAAAAATAAGAGTTAGGTCCCATCTCTGCAGATGGGTGCGCTTGACTGCTTCGTACAGGTTTATTGTATGGACATGGCTCTGAACTCGCTGATCATTTTTGTTAGCATACACTGCTTTCTTGAGCTATGCCAGGGAAGATGAAATTATAATCAAAGTGTAGTCTTTTAGGACTTAATTTTTTTCTAGTATTTGAAAGTATATGAGTCTTGAAAAAAAATTGTTTTTCATATAAGGAAAATAAAAAAGCAAAAAATACTGCCCACATCCATGTCCGGAACTCTTTTAAAAATTCTATTTCTCATGTAAGGCAGGAGAATTGTCCATATTAATCTTGTTGTCAAATGTAAAATATTATGGAAATAATAAAAAATCATGTAACAAATTTTTCCTATAAATATATTGTAAAGCATTGCAGTTTCGAGAAGGTTATTTTTTGTACCTTTTTGAAAACAACCGAACCTTTGAAGTTGGGCAGAGGGAACATGCCTGACAGGTGGCACTAAGTGAAGCTCATTATTTTTTCAGTGCTAATTCTTCTAAAAGACAATTAAAAAGGGAAAAAAAAAGCCTTAAATAAATCAAAATATTGATGCCAGGGAGTACAGCGGAATTCACCCAACACCTCGTACTTCTATTAACAGGCGTGAGCCTTGCAACTTATTCCAGTTGAGACTCTCACTTTACTTCTGATGTTCTTTGCAGCCTCTTAAGATGTAGTAACATGAATTGTAACTGAAGCAGAAATTTTTCCTACTGTGCTGTGCAAATGTAACTTCAATGTAAAAGATGCAGGGGGACAAAAAAAAAAGTGTCAGTATGTAGCAGCTGAGGTGCATGTGTTCGGGGCTTATGTGGTGTGAAGGTAACAGACAGTCTGGCTGATTGAATTGCTTTTGTTGTTAGGTGGACTCCGGCGAGGCAGATCTAGCGGATGAGTCCACCTTTGAATCGCAGTATTCTCTAGAGGGTGACGTCTTCCAGGCTTCAATGATAGCTCTGCATGGCAGTGCCTGTAGCGGTGAACTGAACTTCAGCTTCTCTCTTCCATTGTCAACTCCCAAGGTAAAAAGGAGGATGGTTTTATTGATGAAAAACTTTATTATAAGTGTGAAAAGGCTGTATTATTAGATGTAAATGTTTTATGTCATCCTGGTTCAAACTGCACTCTTCGTTACCACATTGAAGTGCAGTTTTCTTTAGGGTAGTGCTGGTGTCCTTCAGATGTGTGTGTTGAAGAGAGAGGCAGCTACAAAGTTGAAAGCTTGAATTTGTATTTTGTATAGCCAGATAAAGTATGGTGAGATGTTTGTAGTGTTTAAGCTGTGGCGAGCAGTCTGCTACAAACACTTAGTTGTAGTTACTTCAGAGCATAGTAGAGAGTGGTAACACCAAATACCTTGCATTATTCTACAGTATTTTTGGTGGGAAAAGCAAGGCTAAGTTTTCATTCTAAGCTTTGCTTTTATGCTTCATAGTTAATATGTTTGCTAATTCTTTTACTGTGTTCTTGGATGAAATGTTCATAATTATACTGTAATTAAAAGTAAATCTGTATATATCAAACGTCTGATTGCTAATAATTTCTATTTAAAGTCAGTAAATGAAGAGTTCCTTAGGAGTATTATAAAGATCAGTATCTTTTTTCTTGCTGGTCACATACCCATAATGACTTGATTCTTTCCATCAGAGTTGGTGTTTTGTTTCTCTCCATGGTTTTTCATGCTCTTTTCCTTGGCCATCTATAGATTTATTTTGCTAATTCAGAGTCTTCCAAGTCATTTCTCCTAGCAGTCATCTTTGAAAGCAACATTGTAGGGGTTTCTCCAGGGTTTGCGGTCTGTAGTCTTGAATAGAGTAGCCGCTGCTTTTTCCTCCACACCTGAGCTGCAGTAACTCCCTTTATCCCTTCTGGAATGTGGTCAGCCCTTACGAGGCACTGGTTGAAAAGCTAAATTCATCTTCTAATGGTTTCTCCTAATCCACAAAAGAGCACGTCTCTGCTGTGCCAGTGGGACAGATTGCATTGTTTCACTGTGTAATTGTTACTTAAACGGATTATGCATTTGGCATGCTGAGAAGTATTTTATGAGATAGAGGCTGGATTTATGTTATATATCACGTTGAGGCTCTAGAATGTCTTAAGTTGTTTTCAGCATTGACTTAAAGATGGCTTTGATTTACATGGTTTTTTTTAAAGACTGTGGTTCTGACTTTTCAGTGTTACTCTCTGTGCACTGGTATGAAGTGAGTATTAAGTTCTCATCAAGTAACATTTTATACTCTGCAGTTAGGAGTGGCTTCACAAAGTAAACATAGTGAGAAAATCTGTTCATAAAAGAAGACTTCTGAAGCAAGTGAAATGCAGTAAAAATGAAGAAATTGCTATTTGATGCTATGAGGAATGCAGAGGTATTTCAGCTATTTCTGACTGCAGGGAAGTTGAGAGGTTCTGAATGCCTTTGGTGTCACTTTTAAAATAGGTGATGAAAAAAGAATAATGCAAATGCTCTAATGAGACCACGTGTTGTAGCTGCAAGTTCCTGAAATCGTGTTTGTCTTCAAAAATTACGGCATTGGCTTTAAGTGAAACAAAAATAAAAATGGGCGTATGCTGCAACTCTGATACATATAAATGGCACATCGAATAAATGTTGACATCTGGGTCTTGTTTTCACTGATTTGTAAATAGATACAAAACAGACTTAAAAGTAAGTGTCCCAGCTGTCTTTGAAACCTTATGAAATAATTTAAATAGATTATAGTCTTGGTGTTCTGTTTTCCAAAAGGTAGGAAATTATTTCATTGATTACATCATGCAGATTAGTTGTATTTAGGCTTTGCTTAATTATCTTCTCAGATGCTACTTAAACCACTTACTTACAGGTGAACCTTTTTTGATGATTGACTGGAGGATAGAGCAAGCACATATGCACTTTATGAAAGATGAGAAAAACTGATTCTAAGGCCCTTGATACAAAATGTTACAAAATATCCCAAAATCCTGGGAAACTTGTTTTCCCCATTTTTTGGAAAATGACTAGAAGAATTAATGGGACCAGTTGATAACAACTAAGACAGGTAGAGGTAGACATTCTTGTGATTACGTTTGCTGCATTTCAGAGAAAAATCCCTAGTACTGATACAGAACCTCTTAAGTCCTTGATGTATCTTTCTAATATGTAATGGCCTACATGTTTTTAAAATTACTTATTTTGAAAGCTCAGCTAGAGAATATTTGAAGATTTTTTTTTTTTCAGAAGTTGTGATTATTGAAATCCCTTAAAATTCCAGGACCTTGGAATCTTGAAAGTCAAACCAAATTTTGCATAGAGAACTTAATCCTCATACTGCAGCCAGAATCGATGCATTGCAATAAGTACTAACTGCTAAGCTTCTGTAACTGCATCATTGTATTTCATTGTTGTCACACTTCAAAACCTCCATGTTTGTTTTTTGCTGAGATTTGACCAAGTTTTTACTTTTCCCTCTTTGTGTGGGACGGATATCTAAATATGTTTCTGCTCAATTAAGTGGATGATTAGATTGCATGCTTATTGTCTGAGCAGCTTGAAATTGCTCTTTGCTTGCTAAGTGTTTTGGAAGGAAAGACCTTGGTCTTGCAAAGTTCTTCTATCAGAGAAAGGCAGTTGGGTGCTTTAATTTTAATAACTTGCTGGATTTATGTCTAATTTGAGAATATGTGAGTGTTCATTGATTTGTGGTATTTTAAAACAGAAGAAATTGTCTGAGGAATCAAGTAAACTTTATACTAAAATGCCTGTAGGGATCTACTGAAGACAGTTACATTGAAACAAATATGTTTAAATTCTGTGAGATTAGTTTCAGTTTAAGATTTTAGCATGAAATGTACTTTTTATTTATACTACAAAAGAAATGTTGATTTTTCATTGTCTCTTGTATTTAAAAGTCTGTTGGAGAGGAATGTTCAAGTCCTGCAGCTGATTTCTGCGCATCTGACAAGAATCTGTACAACATGGATCTGAATCAGAGAGTGAGAGAGCAAAAGTCTATAGTGGACAATAGCCTTGAAACTGCAACTGGTTTTATGAAAAAGGATCTTCTGCCTCTGGACATTTCGGATATCAATCAAAATGAAAATGAAAACACAGCAACGTGGACTGGATCTCAGACATCAGAAATTTCGCTAAGTACAAGCCTTGCTACTACCATGCAGCTTGATCCCACTGGAAAAGTAAACATTTTATCTTTTTTTAAGAAAATAATCTTTAAAAACCTACAGAAAAGCCATATTACACCATAGAATCTCCTACGGAAATTGACATTGTCCATCAGGTGTGGTAGCTCACATAAACTTACAGATTTAGACCTATCCAAAACAGGAGATAATTTATGGCGTCAAGATAGGTATCTCCTAGAGACTGTCAGCAATACAAGGATATGTAAAAGTCTGCTTATACTTCACAGCAGTAGGCACTGCTGGTCCACAGTGTACCCACTGGGCAGGTCAGGGGGCTTTTCTTATCCGCTGTTAACCTCCACAGAGGCATGAGTGCAAGGAGGAGGTGCACAGCTGGAAAACAGGCTTAGGAAACCAGGGGCCAGCGGTGGGAAAGTCTTGCATCCTGATGTTCGCGCAGGCCTGCGCAGTTCAGCTCACAAACTGACCTGTGATGCCACAGTCTGGAAACATCATATTTCTTTATATGACAGTCACTGTGACATGTTTCTTTTTTCTTCAATTCAGTGATTTGTTACGAAATTCTTAAAAGACCTGCAATTTCATACAAGATTCATTACTTTAGCACTGGAAGATTGTCAGACATCTGTGGTGAACGATTCTGAGAGCCCTTGAATTCATCACACTAATTTTAAGAGTGTAATTGATGTCCCTAAATTAAAAGCATACTTTGTGGTAGATTTGCTTTATTACCTGAACAAAACCAGAAAATTCATTTATGTCAGTTTGATCTTTGATGGACTGACTTTTCCAATGTCTGCATAAAGAACTTGTATTAATTATGCATCTAGCTTTTGTGTAAGGTAAGATGAGTTGAGGTCAGTGTGTCAAATCATATTTTTACCTCAGTATTCTGAAATAATGTTGTTTTCCCTTCTGTTAGGATCATGTGCTTTTAATGGAAAAGAGAAGCCCAGTGTCTTTGGAAGAAAGTTCCACAACTCCAAATTCAGTTAAAAACACGTATGAGAAGACTATCACTATTGCAAAAGGCAATTCAAGTCTAGGTAAGGTAGCTAACATTTTTTGTATCCTGTTCAGGAACGTGGTTTTCTTTTTTTTTTCATATGTTTCCTGGTTTATTAGTAAAGACATTTCCCTTTTAGTGGGGAAGGCATAACAGGATATTCGTTCTTTGCTGCTCTTGCCCTATTTGTCTGTGGTGTCAGTGGATCCATTTGCTGTCATTGTGAACACAAAAGTAAAGTGTCTAGTCTCACTGAGAATTATTTTTTTTTTCTTATAAAGGAGTTTAGTCTTTCCTAAATGCTAACATAACAATTTTAATACATTGTTTTTTAATGTCTATAAGTTTATATAATACAGTGGAAAAACAAGATATAGCCAGGGAATACTGTAGAAGAACACTTTGGTGAAAGAGCTGCAGTCTGGACTTTTGAATATATGTAAACACAAAGTGATCTTACTTTCTGAGTTTAAACAAGCTGTTCACTTCCTTGCTATGTGTTTGTACTTGTATCTTAACTGCCTTGGTATTTCTGAAAATCAGATCATTGATACATTTAATAGGCAGCATTTTTAGAGAATTTCAGAGTTTTAAATACCTGCAATATGCAACTGCCAGAGCATACTGACTAGAGACACATTTTGGACCTAACAGGTACAACAGATGGAAATGTTTTTTGGTGTCCTCTCCTCTGTGTCTTCTGGTGTGGCCCTGGGCAGTGTGAGGGGTAGCATGGGGTTAGCATCCTCCCAGGCCAGTTCCCAGAGCCAGTGCAGGGGAGGCTTTGTGGTGGGAGGCAGTGGTGCTCCTGTTCGTGGCTGGTGTGTTTAATTTGCTTTGGTTTAGGTTCCTGGTACCGTTTCTTGCAGCCAGCTGCAAGTCCTTGAAAGACTCTGGTGTTGGTAGGGCAGGCATTTGTGTGGGTTTTGGCTGTTTGCATTGACTCCACAAATGCTTTAAGATGTGTTGTCCAGGGAAAGTACCCTGAAAGCAGCCCATGGGCCCCTTGTTCATTAACAGCAACCACTCAGGACTCCCTTGCTGTACAGAGGTGGGTGGGATGCTGTAATGCTGTAATTCAGTGGGTTGCTTCCACCTGGAATAAATGGCCCTCTGATGGCTGGATGCTCAGTCTGTCCATATCACATTCTCCTTGATGATACAGGCAGCCTCCAAACTGGACTGGGATCTGATCTGCATTAAAATCAGCTGCCCCAAAATAAAAAGCTATAGGCAAGGCTGATGGAGGTATCAGTTTTGACTTTCATTGGTATGAGGTGCTTTGGTAACTACTGCCTTCACTGGCCTTATTGCCAGGCTGTATAAATGCAGGTCACAGTGCAGTTTCAGGAATTTGGATTTTGTTAAAGTTTTGTTTGCAACAACCTCTTAACTCAGTGGAGCAGTGTGTTTCTTGTATGTCCGTGAGTTTTTAAAGCGTAACGAACATACAAAGCAAATTTCATGTCAAGCATAGTACAGCGTAAAAATGCAAACTTGGGGCAGGGTGCATATGGGCAGACATTACATGCATGAAGAGTAAGACTGGCTTCTCATTTATACACAGTATGAATGTGAATAATGCTTTCTCCTGGCTTTTGACTGTAGTCTTTTTCTTCCAGTCTGTGTGTGCTCCAGCCTGGGAAGCTGCCTGGGCACAGTGACCAATTTACAAACATGACTAGACTGCTTTTAGCTTTCATTTTTACAAAAGGAACTAAATCAAGAACTGCGAATGTTGTTGAAAGCTGCAGCTGCATCAATTATCTCAGTTGAGAACTGTCACTTCTTTTTTCCTTTTAAGTGGTGTCACCCATAGCTTGCCACAGCTCTTCAAATCCAGCCACAGCTGGAGCTCTAGCCTTTTGATTGTGATTTTTAAAAGGTAAGAGGATGGAGCACCCACATGCAAGAAGAGCTGAAATGCCATTTTCCTGTGTGACTCGTTTGTCAACTTGACAGTGGCATTTGCGTTTTTAACCCAAAACTGTGGCTGTCCAAAGTGTGACGTCAGCTTTTCAGATCTGTTGTAGTGAAGATGACAGCATAGAAACTGGGAGTGATGGTTTTTCTAAACTGCTGTTACACTAGCCTCAGTAATACTGTTGTTTGTTACTGGCTTAACCAAGCAGCAAAGTTAGGTTCAGAATTTCAAACCACATTCCAGCTGTGTTCTTGTCAGTTTGCTTTTGTGTGCATGTTGCCTGTGTTGTGGTGGAGACCGCTTGGTTGCAGAGTTGTGTTTACATTCAGATCTGACTGAGTAACCGGCATGAGCAGATCTGTCTAGAAATGGTTGTTGGAAGGAGTATGTGAGTGTAAATGCTGGAGCATCCACCCCAGGATGGCATCTGTAAATGCCGTCTGTGATGTGCTCAACATTGTAATGTTACTAATCTGAGAGGTAGGGGAGACACAGTTTACTTACCTCTACTTTTTCTACTAGCAGGCAATAAGTCAGTGGCATTGTGTGTCTGTATCACAATTCTGATACACCTATGTTTAAATTACGCCTGACCACAGCTGACATCATCACTTGGCAAATTATAAATACAAATTTCCAGTCAATGGTAACTCCATATTCTTTCATTAGTTTAATATAAAGTGCTGTCGCGGATGGAGCGATGCACTTGACTTGTAGAGAGAAGTAGCAATACATTTATTGATATAAAAGAGGGATTTAACAAAATTTGATTGTAAGTGCGACTGTTTTAACAAGGTTCAAGATGGCAAGGCACACTTGGTTATTTACTGCATAGAGGACAGGGTCAGATGGAGCTTTCAGGGAGACCCTCCCATTGAGTCAAGATTTCAGAAAGGACCGCCTTGCTTTCTAAACTCCTTCTCAGAGAGGAGTCTAGGTGTGGCTGGATCCAATCCTAGTCCCAGACTTGGTCAATGGTTTATGTCTAAAGGATTATATGTACGCAATCAATCCTTTATATCACTTAGCTAAGATTTCAAAGTTTAGCATGCTATTAGTCACTTACCGAGGATCTGTTGTGGCAAGGAATCTCTCAGCCTCAAGGAGCAGTAACCTTGAGCAACGTCCCAACTCAAGGGGAGATCCTGGCATGCAGCCCACTGCCGTTCAGGAGAGCTCAAAGGGCTTTTGGGCTGTTCACTATTTGTGGGGGTAAGACGATTGACCTGTAGTCATATTTGCATATTGACCACAGAACCAGCATTGCTCAAGTTAGCCCTTGGCTAACTGTGTTGTTATCTGTCTCCCCGAAACCACATTGAGCCCTGGATGCCACCATCATGACTACATGAACCCAATTATGACCACCATGGTGGTTATCGCTTGGGCAGGGTTACAAGAGATAAAGAGCAGGTGGTGCCTGGAGATGGGGGAAGCACGCCGTCACAAGTGCCATCACGAAGATCGGTTTTGCCGTTTTTCCAAGAGCTAAACCTTTACTTCTGCATACCAAAGTAGAGAGGTACATGTATTCCTGTATCTGAGAAGCTTATTGGGCAGCTCCTTGCTATTCAGGGCCACCTTCTCATACTTTAGACAGGTATGTTGATGTCAACTACAAGTGGGTGTGAGGAGCCAACACTATTAAGAGATTTTTATTTTCTGGAAGCAGTCTTAAAAAGCACAAGGGAATACTCAGATTAATGTTGTTCTTTAAATGATTACAATATTTTATTTTTTTCTCTGAGACAGATATGTAGGCAGCTGTTTGTATGGTTGGCTGAGTCTGGGTGGCCTGCAGCTTATAGCTGTCTTCTAAACTCTGTTCAGCCAGTCTGCCTCCCAAGGTCTACAATCACAGAGTAAAGTGTTCAGTCTCTGTCTTCTGTAACCATGTTTGTATATAAATGTTTAGAATTCTTTCATAGTCATCCATATCCTTGGTGGTTTTGCTCTGGGTAGCTGTCATCTTCCTTTCACTGACAGTCTGGACAATAAGGTAAGGGCTTGAAGCCACACAATTGCACTCCCAGTGCTTGCTAGCCTGATGTTTACATGCAAAAGCAGGAGAACACGTAGTGGGATAGTCACTGCCTCCTTTTCCAATAGATGCTCCTCTATAAGGTGCTCTTACTTCAGTGGCTTCATCTTATTAGTAAAGGAAGGCTTCCATGTTGGTGCAAAAAAAAGAAGAGTTTGGCAGTATTAAGGTACTGCAGGTCCACTGTGTGGACTTCCAGGCTGCTGACCGTTACGGTACCTTTCTGTTGCCTTAGTGAAGAACAGTTTTTCCTGGAGCTGTCATCAGGGTTGACTTCATGAGCACCAACTGCCCTAAAAATAACAGTGGCAACTTGTGCGTGTAAGAACAGTCACAAAGGCATGTGAAGCCCAGCTCCACAAGTAAGTCCCTGTGGGCTCCCCATGGGGGAGGAGGGGCAAGAGCATCTTTGTCTCATTTCCCATTAGTGAAAAGAAAGTGGAGTTAAATGGTGTATATGAACATAGAGATGCAGTGTTCTGTTGTGCCGCAGCAGGTGGTGTGACTCAAGTAGTGGACTGTATGTAGTGTGTGGGCTCTCACACAAGTCAGGATGCTCTTCTGGGCCCAAGCGATGGCCCACCTAGGAGAGCCAGAAGGCAGCCACTATCTCAGTGGACTCTGATTCAGACTTTCTGTTGAAAGTAAGGGTGTGGTTGTATTGACCATATGCTCCTAATTAACTCCTTAATCATTTCACCTCTGTTCCAAAGAGAACCATCATAAACTAAACTGAAATATGGTGTGTAAACTCAGTGCACCATCCAAAAGAGTGGTAAATTTGACTGTTTTAGAAGCAATTTCATTAACTTTTTTGTTTGTTTTCTGCTTAAATTCTCGACTGTCTTAGTTTTTCCATATTGAGCCCGATACCTGAAATGACACAAGGTAAAGATACTGTGATTGTGATTTGTAACTGCTGTCTCCTGTTGGAAAGAAGGAAATGCAAGACAAAATAAGAGCAACATTTGTAGGCTTGCTGACGTTGACAAGTCGGCTGGCTGGCTTTTACCTTCCCTGCTCCAGGTTACATTTCTTTTTCTTGGCACACAGAGCTGCGGCTCAAGGATGTTGTTAACTGTTTTATGTGTTTTTCACTACAGGGATGACGGTAAGTTCCCATAAAGATGGCTCAGGAATGATAGTCCGCAGTGTCATCCATGGAGGCTCAATAAGTCGTGATGGACGGATTGGTGTGGGGGACTGCATCCTGTCCATTAATGAAGAGTCAACCACTAACTTAACCAATGCACAAGCCCGGGCTATGCTAAGGAGGCATTCTCTCATTGGACCAGATATAAAGTAGGTAAAGCTAGATGATGAATTGTGGTAGGAAGATGCTAATAATCAAAATTTGGTTATTTATGCAAGTGTTCTAAATGAAAATTTTGTTTGTTTTTACAACTTGAATTTACCCTTTAAGTTACAGCTTCAGGTGGATAATTCACCTTCAGACTAGAATCATAGAATCATAGAATGGTTTAGGTTGGAAGGGACCTTAAAGATCATCTAGTTCCAACCCCTTGCCATGGGCAAGGACACCTCTCACTAGACCTAGTTGCTCAAAGCCCCATCCAACGTGGCCTTGAACACTTCCAGGCATGGGGCCTCCACAGCTTCCCTGGGCAACCTGTTCCAGTGCCTCACCACCCTCACAATAAAGAATTTCTTCCTGAGATCTAATTTAAATCTACCCTCTTTCAGTTTGAAGCCATTATCCCTCATTGTATCACTACATGTCCTTGCAAAAAGTTCCTCTCCAGCTTTTCTTGTACGCCCCTTTCAGATACTGGAAGGCTGCTATAAGGTCTCCCCAGAGCCGCCTTTTCTCCAGGCTGAACAACCCCCACTCTCTCAGCCTGTCCTGATAGCAGAGGTGCTCTAATCCTCTGATCATCTTCGTGGCTCTCCTCTGAACCCGGTCCAAGCTTTCAAACCCAAGCTTTCAAATCCAAGCTACAGCTTCATGGGTTTGAAAGATAAAATCAATTGTGTGAGAGGCTTTGGACGTTCTTAGAAAAGTTATTACTGTCATTAGTAATCATCATCATTACTGCCCTGGATTTATTGAAGGAATGGGATTAGTCAGTTTTGCATTCATAGTATGACTCTGCTAAAGAAAGTAAGGATTTCCTCAGGGTGTTTGTATTTCTCAAAGGTGGACTGTCCTGGCCATTGCACAAGTGATTTCATTTGATGGAGATCTTTGTAACAGATTTTGGTTTTGACTGCCAGACAGAAAGTATGACACATGATGTTAATGCAGAAGAGTAATACTTAAACATTTTCAGTACATCTGTGACAAGCAGCAGAAACAGTCTGTTTTGTGAAGTCACTTGCAAGTTTTTATTAGTACCTGCAAAGGAGCTGTTGCTCTAGTGCATAAATATCTGCTCTTGGGAGTACTACTTTAAACTTGCAGTAATTAATACAAGTTTTGAAAAATCCGTGTGCTTGATGAAAAAGTTTTTCTCAAGTTCACTCAACTTACAGAATTTTAACTTTCCCTTAAAGTACAATTCTGTACAATAGCTGTCGTGATTGCGGAGTTAAACTTTGCCCACATGCACCATCTAGAAATGAGATTGTTCCTAAGCTTGTGGACAGTGGTTTAGACACACCAGTGCTGGGTTTACAGCTCCAAAAATTTAGTAGCTTTTTTTCTGAAACGTATGGTAACATGGATTGGGTCAGATCTGCAAATGGGATTAATGGAACTGTTGGTAATAGAAGCCTCTACTTATTTAAGAGGGTGGCCTTGAAAGGGATCAGTTCAGTAGTACCAGGGCGGTTGCACGTAACTGTGTGGTTTCTCTTGGTTTAAAATGGACTGCAGGGCATTCCACTGTTCCCCAGAAGTATTCTAGCTTTGAAGAGACCTGACATTTTGGGAACAGGTAGGCAAAGTATCTTCATTGTGGGTGGTAGGTTTAATTGTCTGCCCTATAGGTGTCATGCATTTAGGATTATGATTTAATGCAAACTTGTTTAAATAATGAGATATGCTCATATAATGAATTACATTATTGACAGTGCTGTCATGAATATGAGCGAGTCTGTTGATAAAATCTGACATTGATTATTATTGTAGGCTTTCAAACTGTGTTATAATTCCAACTGCCATGACTGAAATCAGTTGGTATGTGCGCATGCATGTGTGTGTACGTCTGCTTAGATACACAAATGCTACGGCACCATTCTTCTGTGAGTCGTCTTATTAGTGCCATAGTTACATGATCAAACACAGATGTGTTCATTATTTGTGCTTATCCTTTTATAGCTGCTGCATTTTACACTATGTGACTATAAGTTTTGTTTTGTAGTCTTAGTCTTTTGCAGATATGTTGGAAATAGCAAAATCTTGTCTTAGACATGAATATTCACATTTTCCAGAGAAAAGTGCATCCCCTTTCTGAAAGATCTCACAGAAGAGGGACAGTTGCTATTCATATTCTTATTTAGATTTTTGTCTTTCATTTTCTATTTATGTTCTTTGGTGCATTCCCATGGTAAGAGTTTAAAGTGTATCCGCTTCTACACTTCAAAGAACTGTAAGACCAAATCCTTTGGTAGTTTCTAAAGGAGTCTTGCAAGAATAAGGACAATGTTTTTGGGCCTCCATAGTTGTGATACAAAACTATTCAGCGTAATTGAACTTTACCGTTAATTCATACTTTCAGGAACAGTACAGGATCCCAGAAAAATACTATAATACAAACATGTGGGTAATGTCCCTAATCAGGAATTCGGAGATATGGAGCATTATCTCATGATAGTTCTTCCTGTTTGCTGAGGGGGGTGCACAGCCATATAGATGTCATTTCAGAGCTAATGTGGTGCACCACCATGCAGGTTTGCAATTTAAGGGCCAGCATTTCAAATAAGCAAGTTCAGTCTTTTTGGTGTCTTCCTCGGGAAACAAGGGTGCACAAGCACTCAGGTGTGGCCATCTTGATATCATTCCTCTTCATCGATCCAGGGCTGCAAAGTTGGCACCGTAACTTCTTAGACAGCTTTTTTTGAGTAGCAGGGTGCCCCAAAAAAGTAATTAGGGAGAAGTATTTAACTTCAAAGCTGTATTTCAGTGGCAAAAATGATTTGCTGAGGAAACATCAAGCTGTTCTCACTCGCCACATAAAGGCTTTGTTTTATTTTATTAAAAGAAATTTCATTTTGAATAGCTGAAGAACCAGCAATCTGTGTTTCAGACTTAGGTATTTAATTTTTTTCCTCTTTGTGTGTGGAAAACTAGATGTGTGGCCTTACCAGAATGCATTCTGTTTCACTTCTCACACCTTGCCAGGAGCTCTTATGTTTCGGTAATAATAGTCAGGGTTTTGTGCTCAGCAGCAGCTGCTTGTAACATCTGTCAGATAATGAGAGAGCTGAATCAGAATTCACCTGCCTAAAGTATGGGGATGAATTACTGATCAAGAAATAAAAGATAGATTGCAATTCCATTTTCCATGCTTGTTAATAATCACTGCTATAGACAATAATAAAGAGCAGATGTTTTCTGGGGGAGGTGTAGATGAAGCGGAGGTGGAAGGGGTGGGGGGAGGGAAAAAAAAGCAGCTCACACTTTTAACTACATAAGTATGCCTCTCGCATTCAGCATGAGACATTGACATTTGTTAACACCATTGTAAAAAGATGCTGCATCGTATGCTTCACATTCTAGATCTTCTCCAGCACCTGCTGATGATCAGGCCCTCTGTTATGTGTGAGTATTGGCGATTCAGAAACTCATTATGGCTCTGTGTTGCAACTTGTCTGTAAAATCATTCCATGCTTTTATGACATCCATAGTAATGTCAGGGATATATCCAGATATAGGTACATATTCTCTCTCTCTCTTTGTTTTGTGTGTGTGCATGCACTTGTGGCTGCACGTGTGGATGTATATATTTTTTAAAAAAGGTATTACTATGTGTGTATATGTATGTGTGTGTGTGTATATATATATATGGCTTTAAACCTGAAGATTGGAGCATACTTCCTAAGACTGGAACGAAAACACCTGTATTCTAAAAAATTGTTGCTAATATTTTTAAATTTCATCTATGATAGCCACCCTAGACGTGCTCAGAGCGTGTGTGTACAGGCTTCACTGCTAGAATTGGCATGAGTACGATGTACTGATATCTGGATTAATCTCAGTGTCATATTTTCTGTGGCACTTACATTTTACTTCCTTCATGTATAAAAAAGTTCAAGTTACACCTTAAATGTCAATGACAGTAACTTGTCCTGAACATTTTCCATACTTTGTTATTTGGTTTGTTGGTGTTTCAAGGTTTTGTGTGGCTGTTCAATCAAGCATGTGATAAATGTTCCTCTGTACTGCATGTGGTGTTGTGTTTACAAGATATTTTCATATGTACACCCTTTGGTGTTTCCATTGTCACTGCTTTCATTGCTAGTGCATATCTCTGGGGGGAAGAGGGTGGTTTGTGCTCTCAAGAAAGGAAACCAGAACACTTTCTCCTTCAAGCTGTACAGCTATGAAAGAGAGGAAATGATTAAACCCTGCATATACTTTCCCTTGAAATTGTTTTCTTGCAGATAAGAACTGCAACATAATAGTAGAGCAGTCATTTACTTGTTTATTGTTATCTGTGTCTTAATCCCTATTTCCTGGCACTTGTTTCTCTTACTGTCTTCCCTGTGACCATATTAAGGAAATTATCAGTCCCTTTTGCAGATGAACCATTGAAGTGCCTGGGTGGACTTTTATTTCCACTTTACAGCACAAGGTCAACCGAGTTGACCAGAGAAGCCCAACACTCTTCTTGTTCTGGGCCCCTTGTCATCCCAGTCACACGCTGAGCTATTCAGGATGGTGCTGGATGTCTTCAGACCTCACTGTGACCTCCAAGAATTGATCTACAGTAGTAATCCAGCAAGCAATGGATTTGATAACTGTGGGGTGTCTGCCCATGAAGTACTAAACAGGGAAAAAATTCTTGGCAGATATAAATCCAAGGTCTTTAGTACAGTCTGACCTTGCTGTGTGTCACAGAAGGCAGGAGCAGGACAGGCAGCCACTTAGCAAAGATGGCTTTCTGGTATACATATTTCCTAAACCTAATTCTCAGCAGACCTAGATTTTTCGTATAACTTTTCATTTCAATAACATACAAAGGAGAGAGGGGAGGAGGACAGTCACATCAGTAACATGGCGTAGCTAGTAAGAGCAGCTAGGGAAACCTTTGCAGTTAACTGAACTTTGGAAATCACGAGCAAGAAACAAAGGTGAACTCCTACAGAGAATATACCTTTTCATGCATTTGAACATGTAATTCAGTTTTCTTTTCTCTGCCATTTTTTTTCAAAATGCAAGTAAGTGTTCTATTTAGTAAGTGTTATATTTATGAAGTAGCTGAAGCATTATTGAAGTTTAGTTGTAGATAAGAGTGAACAGTTAAAAACATATTGAATGTTCCTTTGAGTACTTAAAATTAGGCAATTAGACCCGTAGTTAAGCACTAGAATAGAAATAATGTAGTTTTCCAAAGAGCTAAAATGTAACAGCTCCCAGTGATACTATCTAAATTTGACTCCATCTGTGGAAATCAATTGAGTAATTCAGTTGCTCAATTTTAGATGCATTTTTAAAAATGGTGGAGTGAACCTCTTTTATTCTCAGTTCCTATGCTGTACACAGAAAGGGAAGCTTACCTACCTAAGAGAGCTTTTGGGAGATGTTTGTAAGTAGCATACAAGGCTGTTTGAGAGCATCCTTTGAGCCCTGCCTTTTGAATGTCCCAGCACAATGTTGGTTATTCATTCATGTAATGAAAAACAGCAGGGTATCTGGGAAGTTGGAGTGTGTGTGGTTTGCTTCCCCCTTAGCTGATCTCTAACGCTGATATTGCACAGAAGTGTGAGGTAAGGACTGCTACTACCCTTGAACCTTGGGACCCTGCAAAATTGTTTGCCATGCGCTCCTTGCACCAAAGGGCTGCACAGGAGCTGAAAGATATTGGATGTTGTACTATTAGTGATCACATTCTACATCCAGGCTGAATCTGGGCATATCTATTTCCTTTTTAGGAGCCTGCCATTCTCCTTTCCATGCTTTGAACAATAGCTTCCAGCTGCAGTTTAGCATAAAGGAGATTGTCCAAGCCTTCTAGCCAGCAGAAGGTTTGCTTGCAATTCTGGTATCTTTAGTGCAGCTGTCTTTCAAGGGAAAATACGTTATTTCCTACTTACTTTTATAGGGTGAAAATTGATGAATTTGATTGGGACGAAACTGATGAATGTAACTGGGTAAATGATACATTTTCTTTCATTGAAACACAGCTTGCACATCTTGTAGCTTTTGTAGAGGCAAGATATTCATACGGACTTACGGGGTGGTGCTTCTGCAGCAGCATTTGCCCCATCAGAGTTTTGTGACCATAATACTAGCACTTTGCTATAGTTCAGTGCATTTGGAGTTGGAGATTGCTAAGAAGTAGTAGTAATGATTTTCAAAATCTCTTTTCCCTCTTGCTTCTCTGCCTTTCACTGCTAGGGCTTCGCAGAATAACTGCTGCGTGTCTTGCGTGTTTCCCAGTGCTGGAATGCCCTCAGGAATGACACATAAGAGTCAGTGACCTTCTGCTGAGTGTTTGTTCCCTAGTGTATGTTAACTCCCCAGCACTTCAAAATGAAAACACTTTGTGTCAAGCACATGACACTTGTGCGTTTGAAAAAAGGCCAAAGTAGAAGAGGGAGGAGATTTAAGGAAGAGGAAAAGCTGGTGATAGTATGGATAATTTAGAAATTTCCATTAAAAGAACTGGAGAGTTCCTCCTGTTCAGCACCCTAGGCACCTCCTTAATGACCATCTTCTGCAGTTTTCTAGATATGGTACATGTCAGAGGAGGTAGGCAACATGCTTGGGCACAGATGAAGAAGACAAATGAAGATGGTCCTTATGATAATTTTCGTAGAATTCCAGGTTGGTAGGGACCTCAAGGATCATCTGGTCCAACCTTTATTGGCAAAAGCACAGTCTAGACAAGATGGCCCAGCACCCTGTCCAGCTGAATCTTAGAAGTGTCCAGTGTTGGGAATCCACCACTTCCCTGGGGAGATTGTTCCAATGGCTGGTTGTTCTCATTGTGAAAAACTTCTTCCTGTTGTGTCCAATCAGAATCTCCCCAGGATTAACTTGTACCCATTACCCCTTATCTGTTCCATGTGACTACTTGTAAAAAGGGAGTCTCCATCTTCTTTGTAGCCACCCTTTAAATACTGGAACATGGTGATAAGGTCTCCCCTAAGCCTTCTTTTCTCAAGGCTGTACAAACCCAATTCTATCAGTCTTTCATCATATGGCAGGTTTCCCAGTTCTTTGATCATCTTTGTGGCCCTTCTCTGCATCCTCTCCAGGCTGTTTACGTCTTTTTTTTTTTGTATAATGGGGCCCAAAACTGACACAGTATTTGAGATGTGGCCTGACAAGCACTGAGTAGAGTGGGATAATGACTTCTTTATCTCTGCTGGTGATGCCCTTGTTGATGCAACCCAGCATGCTGTTGGCTTTCTTTGCTTTAGCAGCCCACTGTTCGCTCAGGTTGAGCTTGTTGTCTACCAGGACCCCCAGGTCCCTTTTCATAGAGCTGCTCCCCAGCTGGGTAGATCCCAGCCTGTGCTGCACTCCTAGATTATGTTTTCCCAGGTGCAAGACCTTACACTTGGCCTTGTTGAACTTCCTAAGGTTCTTGTTGGCCCACTCTTTCAGCCTATCCAGGTCTTCCTGCTTCCACAGGAAGGGTGGCTTTCCATTCCGAAGTGTCTGCTTCTACACTCAGTTTTTCATCATCGGCAAACTTCGTCAAGGTATGTTTGATCCCATCAGCCAGATCACTTATGAAGACACTAAAGTGTTGGGCCCAGTATCAATCCCTGTAGGACCCCACTTGTGACAGGTTGCCAGTCTGAAAAGGAGCTATTTACCACCACCCTCTGGGTGCGGCCTGTCAGCCAGTTCGCCACCCACCGCACAGACCACTTGTCTACACCATAATGTATCAGTTCCTCTAGGAGGAGGCTGTTGTGAACCGTATCAAAAACCTTGGAGAAATCCAGGTAGACAGTGTCCACTGTTTGCCCTACATCAACTGAGCAGGTTACTTTGTCATAGAAGGCGATCAGGTTTGTCAAGCACAATTTGCCCTGGATGAATCTGTGCTTTTTTTTCCCAATCACATGCTTCATTTGACTTCTGATAGTCCCCAGGAGGATTCACTCCATAACTTTCCCAGGGAGTGAAGTAAGACCGATGGGCCTACAATTTCCTGGATCCCCCTTTAAGCCCTTCTTGTAGATGGAGGTGATATGTGCCTTCTTCCAGTCTTCTGGTATGTTCCCCCATCTCCATGACTTCTCAAAGATTATGGAGAGCGGCCTTGCAATGTCAGCCGGCTCTCTTAACACCCTTGAGTGGGTAGTGTCAGGGCCCATTGATTTGTAGGGGTCAAGCTCCTGTAATAGTTTGCATACCAACAATTTTGGTAGAGTGTTTTGGACAGACGGCATTAGTCGTATAAAAGTTTATTTGCTGTGCTTGCTGTATTCAGCAGAAAACCAATGAGAAAGGGAAGCAGTGGCAGTCAGGGCATGACAGACAGGAGGGGGCTCCAAGTGAGAGAGAGATTCAAAGCTGAAGGAGTTCCTCCTCAGCAGCTTACATGTCCCTGTGAAGTGGTCAAGATTTATTTATTTATTTATTTATTTATTTATTTATATTATCATTCCCCGCCCCCCGTCTGTTCAGTGGGGAAAGACGTTCTTATTTCTTTAAACCATGTATTGGATGGGAGGACAGCTATTTTTTTGGTGTTCTTTTTCCATCAACCTTACTTCTTGGCAGACTTGAATCTGATAGCTAAGCTGCTTATTGAACAACTAGAGGTTTTTAAGAAGGCGAAGCATCATTAAAGGAGGACCATCTAAGTAGCTCTGTTTAGATCATGGTGTCCTTTTGCCTGTAGAGAGACTTTTTTTAAGAAATATTTTTCATGCCTTAATCTTTTTTCCTTCTCTTTGTTTCCGCCTCTCCAGTCTATTGGGCCATTTCTTTTTCTGGCATTCAAACACGATTGTGTTACACCAGGGCTTCAGGAGTCTGCATGTCATTTGGCACAGCTGCCTGACTGTCCCAAGCTGGCTGGAAGTGCCTGAAGGGGTGGAGGAAGTCGTTGAGCAAGGGATTGCTCCCGGCAGCATAGGTGGTGTGCTGTAACACATTTGTGCGTCAAAACCCATGCAGTATTTTTCAGCAAAAGCATAGAAACCTAAAATAGACACAAAACTGCACAGGAAAGCACAGAACCTCCTGCAAGCCAACTTCCAGAAACATTTTCAGTCAGCATTTGGGATGGTAATGGTGCTTCACACCGCATAGATCCTTCAGTGTTTGTCTTTGCAGGAGGAATCTCCGTTTTGACTGAAGCTAGATTGACTCTATTACACTCTTGTTGTTGTTCAAGCACCATTTACTTAAAATGGAGTGGCCAGCCCTCAGAAAATGATGTGCTGTTCAGCTACTTTGTGTGACCGTAAATGCGTATTTGTTGCAAAGTCACGAAAGATTCATATAACTCCTCATTCCCAATGTACCAGCGTTGTGGCTTTGAAGTCAATAACTATACAAATTAGTCTTGACTGGCTTCCTCATATCCAGTCCTCACACCCAGCAAGGTTAGGACCAGCAGTCCTCATGGTACTTTAATCATGTCCCATTTCATTGCAGTATTACATATGTGCCAGCAGAAAATTTAGACGAGTACAGGGCCAGTATGGGACAACAGGCAGAGGGAGCTGTGCCACTTGAGCTTTTTCCTTCACATACTGTCAGGTGAGTCCAAAAGACTTACTGTTTTCTCCCGTAGGGCTGTCAGATGTAGCTCTTTCCATACACTTTGCACAGTTCAGGAAGATAAGTTTTATTTTAGAAGAACTGAAAGATGGATGATTTTCTTCAGACCAGCAGCCATTACAGTAGAAGGCTGTTCAGAATACAGTTTTTGCTATGTCTAGCAAATTTTTCTGACATTTTTGCAGGGCTGTTTTATAGGTGTTTGATGTACCCAAAAAGGAGATTGAGTACTGCCTCATCCTAAACTTCTCTTAAATACCACGCAATTTGATTTATGTATTGCCACAAGTACTCAGTGCTTCCAGCAGGAGAATTTGGCATCGATGGTATTTCCAGAATGTACACTGGAAAGAGTGAATTATGCTGTCCTTTTCCTTGAGTTTCAAATACTCATTACAGTTATAGGCCAGAATATTCAAAGTGACTAATAATTTTTGTTTACTTGAAGTTAATCTCCAAAAGCACTAACTGATTTTGAATGCTGCTGTTGTAGTTTCTTCCATTTTGGAAACAATAAGTAATTACCTTGAGCTTTGATTTGGTTCTGGTTCCAAAACACAGAGTCTTTTATTCTGTGGCTGTCAGTTATTAGCAACTTAATTGTGGAGACAAGTGGACAGGGAATCCCCAAACACAACATATATTCTAACAGGCACCTGAAAAAGAAGTTCCTTACAAGAGGCCTGTGTACAAATTCTGATGCTGGCAGAGTGATCCAATACGTGACATTTTGCGGTGAAATCTAGTGATTATGTGGGTTCTTTAAAAATGAATTGCATATTCCTGTTCATCAGCAGGGAACTCCCAGAGCTTCCAGAACGTGAAGAAGGGGAGGGAGAAGAAAGTGAACTTCAAAATGCAGCTTTCAGTAACTGGAACCAGCCCAGAAAGTAAGTGTAGACCGAGCTGCACGGTATTAAATCTCATCTGAAATGCAAAAACTTTGAAACCTGTAATATATTTTAAGAGTAGTAAGAAAACAACACAACTGCTGCACTTATGTATATTGTGCATTGTAGGAGTAATTCACTGTTGATTTTTACTGCCATTGGGCTAAATCCCTGCAATCTAGCAGTTTCTTGATTGCTTTAGTAATTTATCTTAAAGGCTGACTGTGTAGGAGCCAGTAAGAAGAGAAGAAGAGAAGGATTCAAAGTTTTGATTAGAATCCAAAATAAAGTGAACAACCATAGACACAATTACAGACTTTGTGAGCAATTCAGGAGGTAACTCCTGCTGAAAAGCAAAACTTTCCAAGGAGGAATTATTTCTGAATGTTTCTAATCCGTGGTGCAAATCTAGGTGTCTTCAGTGTGCAGCATTGTCATAATCACAATAGATTTTCATTTATTTTCATCTGTGTTTTGTCACAATAGGGTTGAACTCTGGAGAGAGCCTAGCAAGTCACTGGGAATCAGCATTGTTGGAGGACGAGGGATGGGGAGCCGCCTGAGTAATGGAGAAGTGATGAGAGGGATCTTTATCAAGCACATACTGGAAGACAGCCCAGCTGGCAAAAATGGAACACTGAAAACTGGAGACCGGATTGTGGAGGTACCAGCTGAGTGCCTTTTGCTTGTAGTACCCCCAGCTGCTGAGATGGATGTGTGGTCCTGGGCTAACAGCTGTGTAACTGCTCCAGCTGGCACCACTTGAGCCGTAGAGTGTAGTACCATCTGCTAATGTTTGTGTGCAGACAGCTTTAAGTTGAATGTACAACATAAAGCATAGATGGCTGACTGTGTGAGCAAGGGTCTATAAAGCCAGCAGTTCTACCTGCCTGTTTTAAAGCCAGCAAAAGCTTGTTTGGTGAAGCTAAAAGGTTTTACCTTTACATATTGGATAACAACAGAAATGGCTAGTGAATAGCAAATCATGCAAATAAACATCAAGCTTATTTCCGTGTTAAATCTTAATCAGATCACATCATTCTTGTGCAGGAATTAAGGGAGACTTTTTTTCCTGCTGACACGAAGAAAGCTGGATTTGATACAAAGGAAGTTGAGCATTTTTCCCATGCCTGAGGATAGGGTAGCCAGTAGTGTTGCAGGGAGGAATTTGTCTAGGTTTCTCTTCTGTTTAGCCAATCCTGTGCTCATGCAGCCACTTAGGCTTTCTCGCTTAAAGAGAAATGAACATACTGAAAGGAATGTGTCTTTCCTGTGTCGTACATTACCCTGTGTCTAGTGTTAGGCCATTAGGAACTGCCCTCTTCTTCACCCTGCTGGATGTCCTTAGCTGACTGTCCATCAGTAAAAACATAACAAGCAGGGTGATGGAGATGGTGATTCTTCCCCTGGATCAGGCTGGGCTTGGTTTGCATGGTGATACTCAAACTACAGTTTACTGTCTGCTACAAGATCCATATAAAGGATCTTGAAATAATACCTTAATATAGGTAGCACTTTCTACAACAGGATGGAAGAGTTTCCAGTGTATAACAAGTTGGAAGGTGGAATTTTGCTTGATGGCCACAAAGTTAAAAAACATTCACTACATATCAATACCTGGATTTTTATGAATGCAGGGATTATCTCTGACAATGATGCTTGCAGAAGTTGGAGTGAGTGAGTGACATTAAGTAACTAACGTGTTAACATGACTGTTTCTGAATGGATTATTTTTGTTTCCTAAGTTGTGGCATATCTAGGCTTTTCTTTCTATTAGTGCATAAAGTATTTCAGATGTGGGGAGTCGGAGAGCTTTGGTGTTATTGTTCAGTTCCTTGTAGGTTTAGAATTTTCTCTCTCAGATTGTTTTCATTCTGTCTTTGTACATTGGATGCTTAAGTTTAAGGTAGAGTTAGACAATTAAAAAGAGAGGGGTAATCCTAATTATTAGAATTTTGAAGAAGAATTGCCACTAACAAATAACATTTCTGTGTAGCTTCTAGCTTTTATTACGGTCATTGTGAGAATGCTTTACTGATGGTAAACTCACCATAACATAGTTCTTACCTGGATCACAAGACAAACTGTCTCAACCAATACATATGAAGGCATGAAGAAAAGCAACCAGGCAAAAATTTGTCCTTAGCCGTCCTTTGTAAATGCTTTCTTCCAGAAGAGAGAAAGCTTTCAGCTCTGACCTAAAAACTTAACTCCTGGGGAAAGTGACTAGTAGCCAAAATTGGTCTTGCCTTGCTTTAAAAAAAAAAAAAAAAAAAAAAAAAAAAAAAAAAAAAAAAAAAAAAAAAAAAAAAAAGAAGGGGAAAGAATTACCCTGTACTGACATAATACCCCATAATGAAAGACCCTCCAGCACCTAACAAGTTTCAGTTTGTAAATCTCATAAAGTCCTGAGAGGTTATTCAGAGATAGGATTTACAGGAAGCGGTATTTGGCAAACGCTACCACTCTTGAGATTACATTATCTCTTCTTATTATCATACTTTTTATATTACATTGCCTGTGGGAAAACGTATGGAGCTTGAACCAGGAATGTTGAGAAACCTGTTTTTAAAACCCTGGAGAATACTTATTTGATATCCTTTCAGTGCTCTTGGTAGTCACAAACCTGTGTGTGGTGGACCTCAAGCCAAGTCAGTAGAAACATTTCCACCAGTTCCAGAAGTTTGGGCTTAGGTTTTAGTCAAGGTTCCCTAACCAAAACCCAAAGCTGACTCATAATTCTTGTAGGTTCTTGCAATGTTAAGATGAGGTCTTCCAATTACAGGTGGATGGAATTGACCTCAGAGATGCCAGCCACGAGCAAGCTGTGGAAGCCATACGGAAGGCAGGCAATCCTGTAGTCTTTATGGTACAGAGCATTGTAAGCAGACCAAAGGTAAGCATAAAGAATATGAAAAGAGATGTAATACATAGTAATAGATGAAACAAGTGTTCAAGGTGGTGGTGTTTGGGAATGGGATATTTAATCCTGAAAGTTCCATCTCAGCTATTTTAGGAACAAAGATTTGATTTAAGTATTATTTCCATTTAGAATGAAATCGATTTGGATTTGGAATTACCCTCCAGCACGCCGTCCTCAAACTATTTTGAAAAGCCTCAAGAAAGCTAATTTGTTGGGGGGCAGAGTAGGAGTCTAACTAAAACCAACTCTTAGAGATTGACAGCATGTCTGAGGAGCGCATGCAGAAATACAGCACCTGTTAAAAAATTCATTGGACATTAATGAAAGGACCTAGAAGTACACGGAAGTTTTCCGTCACTAAGCTGCATG
Organism: Burhinus oedicnemus; assembly: GCA_008921705.1. Lineage (NCBI taxonomy): Eukaryota > Metazoa > Chordata > Aves > Charadriiformes > Burhinidae > Burhinus > Burhinus oedicnemus. Next base: position 1,749,737 of record VFFE01007235.1, on the reverse strand, counting down.
GACATTGCAGACAAAAGCTACTGAGCTTTAATATAAGTTGCTTGCATCACTAGAAACTAAACTTCCTCATTGTAGAGTCTGTGTAAGCTGCATGTTTATTTACTAGTTGTCTCATAACTCTTGTTCCCCAGCCAGAGTCTCTTTATAACCCTTCTTCAGCTTCTGCTCCCTGTGGGCAGAAAACTACTAACCCATTTTATCATCAGTCGTCTAAGGTAAAGTTGCATGAAAAAGTTCTATTGAATGTTGGTTATTGATGCTCAAGCTACTAAAGTAAGGCTTTTGCATTTGCTGTGATGTGAACAAAATTGCCACTGCTGAATGTTTAGGCCAGTTTGGGATGGGAATGATGCCATTACTTTATCACAACTTAATTTTATTCAGAGAATGCTCCTTTGCTGTTTTTAATTGTAGTTCATTGTTTTCTCTGTTTTCCAATTACTAAGCTTTTTTATTATTTCTTGAGTGTTTATTAACAAACCCTTATTTCTCTGTAAGCAGAAACATTGCAAATGCTCTTACTGTACACGTGTTGCATTGTGATCTTTGTAAATGGCATTATATTTATTGTCTTCATCTTTTGAAACTTGCATCTGTACTTTATAATAAGATCTTTTAAGGGAATTTCCTGCCTTCGTTCAGGTGCAGTCACCCAGATAGCTAGCTGCCTGCACACAGCAGCTATATTTAATACGGTAACGCTTTAGCAAGGCAGTCATTTTCAAGTCATACGTTGCTAATGAGTCAGTATCTTCCCCTTTTGTTTTTTTCATTCAGGCTGCTCTAGTAGTTAAAGAGATCCTAAGTGTACTCCAGAATAGCCCAAGTAATGCAAATGGGCTGTGAAAAGCTGGTTGATAGTTTTGGTAGCAAGCAGTTATCCATCAAATCTGTGTTTCATACTGATACTGGGTATTTCTGACTAAGAATTAATCTATCACCATGGTTATCGTTTGAGATAATTTTTAGGGTTAAAGTATTGAGCTATACGAAATGCTAGCTAGTTTCTGATACCTTAGCGTCCTGGACACATTAATAAAATGCTGAACACAAGTTAGTTCAAAAAAAGAAAAAAAAAAAAAGGTTAAAAAGGAAGGTAAAATAAATCCTATTATTTACTGTTTGTTTTGGAAAAAAAAAAACAGTAAAAGGAAAAATACCCTTTATTTTAACATTTGCTTTTCTTGTCCTAGACTGTGCATGATAAACCTAACTGTTTAAGCAAACTCAAATGCTCCGTATTTTATCACGGTAGTCAGTCCATATTAATACAGTGCTGTTGCATGGATTAGAATTAGAGCTGGCTGTAGTATTTTAGGTGCTATGCCTGAAATACAAAATATAAAAGGCAAGAATTTGAATTATTGTGGCAGATCTTTTGTTTTTTCTTTTACTAGGATTTCACTGTTTATATTCAAAATGTTTGTGATGCATATTTTAGTTGCTTAAAATTTCATCAAGATACAATTTAAAATTTTATGCTGATAACAAATGTAATGGTTAAAGTGTCATAGGGTCATTACACTGGCAAATTACTTTTCCCAAACTTCTCTTTTTAAAAGACAAAATCAAATGTGAATTGCATGTGTAAACAGAAAATCCTGTTGCACTCTAGGGAAACTGCCTGTTGACTTGCAGTGGCTCACCAGTGAAGAAACCTTGTTCATGCACAGCTCTGCTTTCTCATTGCTGAAGATACTGTAGAACCAAGACATATGTTGTCTTACAAAATTACGTTACATTTGTTTTGCAAAATAATATTTGAGAATAAATGTTTAGGGGATTCTATTTTCAGGAGTATTGAAAAAACTAAAAGACTTTAAGAAAATTTTTAAACAGCAACATATATCTGGATTAAATTACCGTGATATAAATGTTTCAGTTGATGCTGCAAGCTTTTCACATTCCTTTCCGCTTACTATGCTTCTTATTTTCCAGCAATGTTGAACTTAGAGCCCTAAGACATTTAGGCAATTGCCAGATGGATACACATAGTATTGAAATCACTTTTAAGTACATATTGAAGAGTATTTCCAGCATACTATGCAAAATCAGAGCTATTCCCTGTTTATTAAACTGGTTCTAATCTCAAAATAGATTACAGTACAAAACTGCATAAGGAATATAAATGGGCAAAACACATCCTTTAATCGCCTAAATATGAAAACTTTTTGTGTTAAATAATAATAATGAAATACCTTGTATTGTTTAAGAAGACCAGACAATTGAGTTTCATTAAACTATAAATTCAGAAAATTAGAGGCGTGTACACACATACAAAGTGATCTGTGAAAGTTATTATTAGATATGAAGTCTGTTCAGAGATGCCTAATATTACTAAACTTTCTCTTTTGCGAAACACACAGTGAATGTGTTACCACAAGATGTAAATCAAATTATGGGAATTAATCTGTGGTTTTCAAAATAAAACTAACCGGACTGCATTATTACAAAGAGTTGTGTTTATTCTAATCCAGAAATCTACAATTTTGTAACTAACTGATGTGTAAGAGTATCCCATATGCTGAGATGCTTGGACAAAATTGTACAAATATCACAGCAAGTAAATTTTCTGTTGTTCATGCTGCTGAATTCTGCACTTTATGCGCTTCATGGGCTAGAACAGGTATGAGGATCGGTGCTTTTCCTCTATGCTCTGCCAAACATAGCTGATACAAACACAGGGCAAATACAGTTTTGCTTACCTTCACGTCTTTAGCAAAGTGCAGGAAGTGGACCTTGTTTGGTTAGCACAAACTGCTAAATAAATATGTTTTATTTCATGAGTCACAAAGGGTTCATTCAAAAATGTTTTTGCTTAGTTTCTATTATGTTTTCCTTTTAGAACCCTTCCCTGCCTTTCTCGCAGAACAGTCTTTTCTGTAGGCCAGCTGTCTTCAGCAGCACTAACCCGTTTGCTGATTCTTCTCAGTTCAACATTAACAAGGTTGGATGATGACACACTGTCTGCTTTTGACTTACCAAACATTATATGTATGCTTCTTTGCCATTAGTGTCTCTCTGCATTTAAATTCTTTTATACCAATTTGGGTAAAATATTGTGCTGATGAGAGTGGAAATTCTGTGTAGTGAATAAAAAAGACACAGACACCACGCACATAGAAAAGTTTTGAAGAAGTCAAAAAATGCCAGCTTCATTAATCATAACCATTAAATCTAATCTAATCAGAGCTACCAAAGGAGTAGGTTCTCAATTACAAAATCAGTCCCTTTGGTATATGTTAAAATACCCACCTGAGTGTAACTCTCTCATCAGCGTGATGTGTTTTGCTGCTATGTGCTTCATTTTCTTTTTATGTGGTAAGGACTTTTCAGCTTTGATATCTCTTTTTTCTTTTTGCATGAAAAAAAAACCAACCCAGCATGATGCAGAAAGTATTTTCCCTCTGCTTCTTGAAAATTCTTTTAAGGCACCACGAACAGGATGCTGACATCTTTGGAAATATGAAAAAAGTTAGATTCTTTTTTTTTTGTGGTTGGTGCTTTCTGCATGTTGTTCATATTGGGAATAGAATTAACCTCTAACACAGTAATAAATAAAGGCTTAATTCTTAGGTGCACGTATTTTTGATTTAATAAAATGATTTCTAGCTGGTTATACATCTTGGGAGTGATTGTGCCTTTTGTCTATTTTCCCATGTTGTCAAATATATCAAATGTACAACAAACATTTATGATATGATATGTGGTGTATAATTGTATATGTGTTTTTGAAATCTGTCTTTGTGTTTGTTTCTGAGGAAGGGGAGTAGAAGTGTAACATAAATGATGACTTGTATTTTCTATATTTTCAACAGGATTTCTGAAAAAAATTGCATGCAGTTTTAGAGAAAGCCTAATGTTTTTTGCAGGTTCTGCATAATTCCTTTTTTAACATTGAGATAAGAATGGCCTTTTGTCATCTCTGGCCGATTCTGCTGAACTAAGGTTTATGAACAGTAAGAAACTTCACTGAATCAGGGTCCTTAATAACCGCTTAAATATTTTTGTCCCTTTATAAATGGAGTTAATAAAGTTGCTGCAGTTAGTAAAATGAATCCGTAATTGAAAATGAGTTATTCATTAATAATGCTGTGTATTGCCAAAGGTGCTGGTAACATGTGGATTGCTGTTTTCTGTTACTGTAGGAGATATCGAATCCAATTAGGGTTACCTTCCGTTGTTCCCCAACTAACCCTTTTGCTCCCACACCATTCAAGGTTTGTCTTGATTGCAGTGAGTGGGTCCTACCGTATGTGTGCTGTACATTTATACATGGCCTGTGATACATTCCGGAGTACTGCTTCTTCCTCCACGTGTGCCTCGTTTGTTGAAAGTGATACTGCTCCAAACTTGCTGCCATTTTTAATATTTGCTTGGCTGTGATCGGAATGACCCTGGTAGCCAAATGGGTTCATGCACTGTCTGATGCTTTGCGTTTTAAATGAAATACTGTGCTGTGGCACACTGAAAGTATTTCATGAGTTAAAGCATTTTAGGGTTTTTTTTATGTGTGGCCCGATTCAGGGAGCAAAAGTCTTATGTGTGTGTAAACTGTGGGGGCCAGCTTCTGCTGCTGGTGGTGCATGCATGGCACGCTGAGTTCTGGAGGCAGGATGTGGTCCCCTCTGCGCAAATGGCATTGTAACATCCTTTTTACCCTTCTCATAAAGGAGCCTTGCATTTACTTTTGTGTCAGCATTTCCTTAAACTTCAGAAATGTTCAGATTTATGTATGCGTGCACAGAGGTACAGAAAGAAGCATTTTTTTGTCAATCAAATTATGGGGGCTGCAGTGCATAAGTGCTAATCTGTCAGGATGTAGCCATACGTCCACACCTTATAGCTGTTCCAGAGGTCCTTGACAGCAATTTTTTGTTCTTTTTTTGGTCATGTTTTCTTTATTTTTGCAAAGTTCTTGGACATTGTCATTTACCAAGAGTACCACTAAAGCGATATGTTAATTTTGGTTTTAAAACACAGAGACTACTGTAAGGTCTGCTGATCTGGTCTGCTTCACACTGTATTTCCTCATTTTTTCAGTATGTTACATAGCTTTCTAGTTAAAACTCCAGGGAGCACTCTGAAAAATTAGCGTTTCTAGAACTACTCTTCTCTTCACCTCTTCTTGAGGTAAAGGTCTGTCACCAACTTTCCTCCATGGTGGATACATGATTTTTTTTATTATGAAAAATCACTTTGAATGTTATTAAGTAGTGTTCCCACCCTACTCTCATTCTGATGAATAACAATGTCTTTGCTAGAATTTTGTTGCTTCAGTTAAAGTTTGTCTGCTCTATAACTATTAGCATGTTTTAGAGTATAATTTGCGTAAACTACAAATGATTCCCATATGAAGTTTAGTGATGCAAGGTATCATGTCAGTAGGATGGCATTGTCTTAGATTTGAAGCACAGATCAATGTGACTGATATAATGATATAAAAAATTATATAGCATTTATACGTGTTTTTTACAAAAATTATTGGCTTGGGTGCCATATTAAAACTTCCCACACTTTTGACATTTAATGACTTATAGCTCCTAGAACAAGTTCCTGAATGAAAGGAAAGTCTTTTTCAAGCAGAAACAGTATGAGGGAACTGAAATAGGGCATTTGCATTTTCTTTAAATCTTTGGAATATACAGAGAATGAAGATAACTCATCCTCTGTGAGAGATGGGACCTTCCTTAAATCTCAGTATGACTAAATTGGTGACTTTCTAGTTTTTTTCAAAACCTTCAGTTTAAAGTGGATTGAAATCTTCCGAGGTATATGTTGTTAGTCATTTCACTGTTGCCTCTGATGAAGAAATTGTCTCAGTGTTTTTGGCACCCAGAGACACTATCTGAGTTACTGTGCTCAAACTTTTGCTAACGGAGGTAGTGAAAGCTGAAGTGATAAGAACAGGGCTATGAAGCTAGGGTGACACCTGAAAATCCTAATGTTGGAAAAATAGTTGGCTTTCATGTAAAATTTTTGTTGTTTACATCAATAGCTGATCTACCAAGTATCAGAGTCTCTTGGGCATGCATAAGCTTCAGAATGATGATATTCAGACATGAGTTTCTTGCCTACGTGTTTACTCTGGGCAAGTCAAAATGATATAAATTACGAACACTTAGTCAAATCCCTGATCGGAGTCCGTATTCCTCAGGACAACTGACGTGAATGGAGGCTTGCCAGATTAGAGATTTGGGCCTTTAACCATTATATTGCAGTAGTCATGTGTTTATACTTTTAACTTTTTGTGAATATGAATAGACCACATACATCAAGACCAAAAGTATTTTTCTCCTTTGTGATTTTATTTGATCTCCCCTGTGCAGCTTATAGGAAACCAGTAAATAAGACTGAAAAAGTCTGGTTACTCTGGATTTCTTCAGTCATCGTCAGTTTCATTTTGTTTTTAAATTGTCCTTTGAGTTAATACACTAGTTATTTTCTTTTTACCGGAGGCATTTTTGAAAGCACCAAGTTCTTTGTTTCCTTTCCCTTTCCTCCTATTTGGCTTCCAAAGCATACGATAGGAAGAAATTATATGTGGTGGCTTTTAAAAATAAAATTAAGTAGAAGTCTTTTACAAACATGGCATCAAAAAAAAAAATCACTTCAGTCTTCATAAGAGACTTTTTCTGAAATGTGAAGTGGCACATAAAACTTTACTGAATTGGGCTTTTATTGTGAGTTCTGTTTGCTTCTGAATACATTTTGGAGTGATGTTATCTCTTACCTTGCCTGGTGTTTGTTTCTGTCTTGGATCTCTTGCAGCCTTTCTGTGCCGTGTTATTAATTTAGAATTCCAGCTGCTTGGTATTTAAATTTCAAAGCCATAGTCATTGCCATTTTGACATTTTTGTATACTACCCTATATGCCCTACACAGAGTCTACATCTGCTTAGCCACTGCATTTTTGTTATTCTCTACAGGCATTTGGTCAGTCCGATTTAGAGCCAGAAAAGACTTCGCTTTGTAACTTGCCTCTGCCCCCTCCTTCAGCATTTTCAGGAATGAGCTGTGATGTTGCACAGTCATCTTCTAGCAGAGTCCCAGAGGATGTGGAGAAAGAGGATGAGTTCGGTTATAGCTGGAGTAAGTTTATCCTCTCTGATAATGTTTGAAATACTCAGTGTTGAAATAACACTGTAGCAGAAGATGGGGCAGGGGGGCATTTTGAACTACTTCATTCTCATGTGCTTCATGGTTTGATTGTTAAGTGTTGCTGTCAGCTGTCAGTTGTACTCGGTCAGATCCACATGGTGAAATATAAAACTGATTTGTTCTTCATTTCACTCCAATCTCTTCCTCTGTGGTCCAAATTCACTGTTTCACGTGTAGGACTACTTGAAGACTTTCACTGTACTCTGGGTAAACTGATGGCAGTGATTGATGTGATAGCTTCTGTTACCTGAAGGTATTACTGGAGGGAAGATAATCGCTTTTATGTGTGAAAAGTCTTTTTTGTTTTCTGAAGTTAGAAGGAAAACAAGGAACTAAAAATATAGATATAATCACCTAAGGCTTAGTTGAAAAGGAAGTGTCATGTACACTTAGTTTTCTTATCCAGTTTGGGATTATTCTGTAAGATACTGCCCACTGGACACTGATCTTGACTCTCTAGGTGACTTGTAAAACTTTCTAATATAAATCCATCCTCTGCTGCCCACACTTTCACATTTAGAAAAGATCGTGCAGCGCTATGGAAATCTACCAGGGGAGCTACACATGATTGAACTGGAAAAAGGAAGGACAGGTCTGGGACTTAGTCTTGCTGGTAACAAAGACCGATCCAGGATGAGTGTCTTTATAGTGGGAATTGATCCAAATGGAGCAGCTGGCAAAGATGGCAGGTTACAGATTGCAGATGAGTTACTAGAGGTGAGTTTTTGCAATTTATACTGAAACCCAAACATACTGACTTAAAATACACTAAAATATTAGATTCTTGCTGCAATGTGGGTGTTTTTCAGTGGACTTTGAAATCCCCAAGTTATCCAAGTTGACATCACTATGCTACCAGATTTTTGTTCTGGTGTATGCCATATAGTTGCAGCTGGGTTTTTTTTTTCCTGTTTGTAATAGTACTAGGTAAAGGGGGGTGTGTGTATTTAAAATGGATAAAAATGGGGAATGACAGCAGTTTCTGGGTTATGAAGATATACGGAAGGGCAATACATTGCAGACCATGGAAAATATTGAAATCCTTTAGTCCACCCATCTGTGGAGCGCTCCAGACTTTCTAATTTCTTCTCTGTCTACTGGAAGTGTGATAATACCAGCATATTCTTATGTTGTATAACATAAAGTAGAAATTAAATTGGGGAAACAGGAACAGATCCATTTGTATTACGGACTTTTATCTCATGACACATTTGGGCTGTTTTCTAATGGCATTGGTGGAGAGATCCAGCCGCTGAATGTGCAGCTAACATTCCCAATATGTATATGAGCCTAAGATCCATTTTTCATATTGCCACAGTTCAGTTGATGATACTTGCAGATGTATTCTCTGTGATATCTTTTCCCATTCTTTCTGATAGCAGTAGCTAACATGACACTCACAGAAAGTGCTTTGGGTAACTTCAAAATTATACGTGGAGGTGTTTGAGGATGCAGTAGGAAGATGGTACAGGGGGGGAATGGTGAGACTGAAAAAAGCTTGAGGGAGACACTGAGAGAGTAAATGATGTAGGCCAGCAGTTGCAGACTAGGAGAGAAACTAAGGGATTTGTGGCACTGTGGACCTAGTCTTATGGAGGCACCTGTTAGTTGCAGAGCCCATTGTTACCTGCTAGATGGTTCTTCTGAATCAGTTAAGACGTTTGTTTTTAAAACCTTGATGTTGCAGATGCTGAGTATCCTCAGAATGCATTGCAACATATCTGTCTGAGTTTGCTCTCATGTGGTTTCTTGCTTACTGTCCAAGCTGTAAACCTGCAAATTGATGCTAAGAGGTTGTCTGACCTCTTCTGAGAGGAGACATCTGAGCCTGCTCTTCATGTTTCCAAGTAGCTGTCCATCAGCTGTGGTGGGCCATGCCCTGTCTCCTAGCTGATAGCCTGACTGTGGTTCTGCACAGGTCCCTGGCAAACACTGGAAGCAGTGCTGCATCTGGTTTGTCACCTTCAGTGTAAATGATAGAGCTCAGTATCCCTGTGACCATGCCTGGTGGACACAGAGTGCATGGGAGCTGAGAGGTTGCTGTTATGCTCAGCCCTCAGTTCAGTGTCTTGCATCTGTTGCTCACTGGTTGCTGCTTCTCTGCTGATACTAGTACTGCCTCAGTGTGTGTTACATTATTTTCCCTTTGTGTAGGTCCAAGCTGTCCTTTTCCAATCATTTCCCCTTTCTTAGAGTGGACTTCTGCACTGTAGTTTTCCATTTCCAAGAACAAAAGCAATTAATAAAATGTGAGCAAATTTATTCTCCAAATTCACACTGATACATCTAATCATATCTGAATCATAGGACCTTCAAGGGGTTTCAGTGAGTGCTCTGCCAAATGAAGATAATGATTGTCAGGTCAGATCTTCAGATTGTAAATGCACCAGTGTTCAGTCTCCTCTGTATAAAATGCCTAGCTCAGAGCTGAGTTTCAATAAATAATAGCAATCTCATTGCTGGATATAAGTGATTCATTTATTTGTTAGGATTAGAATTTCCCATGGCCCTGCTTTATCACAACATCAGTCATGAGGTGATCAATGGCAAGTGGAAATAGATGATGTGCCAGCTCAACCCAATGTATCTCAGAGAATGACATTTTTAGCACTGTGACAGTGTTGGTCTGAAATCAAACTAAGAAATTTTTTACCGGAAGAAGGGAGTGAAAGCAGGACACAACATACTCTCTTATTTTAGTACAATTGTTGCTTTAGCCAGTGATGTGGGATAATGGATTTTTTTAAGGCTTAAAAATTACTTTAAGTATAAGGGAATTAAAATATTTTGAGAAGTAATTGCAACCTTCCTTTATATAGATAAATGGGCAAATACTGTATGGAAGGACTCATCAGAATGCTTCCTCAATAATCAAATGTGCGCCATCTAAAGTGAAAATAATCTTTATCAGGTAAGTTCTGGTTAAAGGTTTGGCTAAAACCTTTATTTTTAATATGCGCAAGTTTTGCAGAGTGTTTCTGTTTTATTTTTAATTTTGGTAAGGTAGATGTGTTTTTGAACCCTGTTCTGAGTCATCATTAAATATGTCTTTATGTCTTTTATGTTTCTGTTTTGATATTTGCATTGTGAGTGCCCAAAATAAATGCTTACTACATTCTTTAACTGAATCTATTGTAGAAGTAAAGATGCAGTAAATCAGATGGCTGTTTGCCCTGCAAAGTCAGTAGAGGGTTCACAGTGTACGTCAGGGACGCTTCAACATCAAGAGGTAAAGTAAATTTTGTTTTTCTCATTTCACTGAGATACTAACATTGTTCTGGATAAAGGAGTGCCCTGTCTTCTTAACAATTACTACAAAAGAAAAAGTAATCCAAGGGAAAAACAAATGGGATTTTAATAAAGCTGTTAAACTTAGTACAGCTGTGCTCAGTGCTGTTTTATTTTATGTTAATCTAAACTATGAAGTAAATCTGACATTTCTGTGAATAGGGTGATAGCAGTTTAAAAGAATCCAGAAAATGATCAGACCCACTTTAAATGTTTGTGCACTACTTTATTTTGATGCAAAATGTTGAATATGGTTGCTCACAGTTGTTTTCGTTTTCTATTAGATTGATACCAGTGCTGCAAACTCCAGTGCTTGTTCTGACTTCAGTTCATGTAAAAACATTCAGTATGTGGAACTTCCTAAGGTATGTGCTGAAAATTAAATTTACATCAGCCACATTTGTATTCACTAGCTTGCTTTTTTGTAATGGAGTCCCTCTCAGGGCCAACAAACTGGCTGTTACTGGAAGTCAGAATAGAGATTTCTAGAGGTCTTCTCTTCCTATTTGTGAATGGACCCCAGAGTTTTCCTGACATAATGACTGCCTTTGGCAACCTCATGAGTCTAACTTCACATAAATTTGCCAATTGCTCTCTGTCTCTGGAAGAAGTGACCTCTTGTCCTATTTGCAAAATTTCTGGTAACCAGCTGCTGGTGGTGCCTCAGGTAAAATCATTGCCTTAGTTGTTCAAAGTAAACGAATTAGCAGCTTATAAGCACCAAATCCCCCCAAACAACATACACATTTAGTGGAAATTGTGCAGCTGAGGAAAACGGCCAGGTGTTCTGTAACTTTGAAGCTGCCAAATGAGGGTGGAAAAATTGCTGCTCCTGCTTGTTGACATGGAGAAGCCAGTTGCATTCAGTGGACAATAAGGATAGAGACTTGCAGACTGTTTGTAAGTTTTCTCCTTAGAAGGCATCTAGTGTTCCATGATTAACCAGGAGAATATCTTTCAGGTTATGGTATCCGGGTGATTTAATTCTAGGTGAAAGCAGTATGGAAATTTCACTCTGCCGCAAACATTCACTAATTTCACAGGAAGAGCATATGTTCTTCCATCCTCTGTCTTTTCCATTCCTGCATGTATTTTTTCTGTGGTTTCAAATAATGAATTTAAGCTATATCATGAATTTTTATTTACCTCAGATTGTAGTTTCCAAATATTTTGTGTTTCTTACTCTTATTGATGTATTTAACAACTGAATCACAATTAACCTTGTAAGTTTCAAAGGAGTGGATTTGAATTTAGAAGTATTTCAGATTTATCTTGGTAGCCAGTATACTGTTTGTAGGTTGGCAAAATATATTTCAGAAATAGATTAATGAAAAATATTGATACATTGTAAAAACCCAAACTTTTGTTATGTCTGCAAGCTTTGCTAGTCTTTAGTGAATGTATTTTAACATTTTCATAAACACAGTACCTAACCACTTGCATTTTTCTGTTTGCCCCAGGATCAAGGAGGCTTTGGAATTGCCATTAGTGAAGAAGACACAGTTAATGGAGTAGTTATTAAGAGCTTAACAGATCATGGTGCAGCAGCAAAGGTGTGAGAACATTTAAAATTCAAATAGGGAATGAAAAATGTGTTTTGGAGTAGCATCCAAGCTCATATTTTTATTCTGTGTTGTTTCCAGGATGGACGAATCAAAGTTGGAGATCGGATCCTGGCAGTGGATGATGAAATAGTTGTGGGTTATCCAGTAGAAAAGGTGCTTCTTAAGTGTCAGGAGTTTTGCAGAAATCACACCACTTAATGTAGGAGGTGATTGTGTCTTAAACAAACCAGGGAGGTTTTCATGACTATACTCATGACTTCATTTTCAAAGCTGGCTAAAGAACCAAAGATCCTCAGGCATTGCCTGGATAAGGAGACTACTGCAGAATAAGCTGAAGCCTGAATGTAAAGCTCAGCTGCTATTTTACATTAAGGCACTAAATGAGTCATCTCTCTTTGTGCTACAAATGTGATTTCCACCCCCCCACTCCCCCCCCCCTCCCCGTGCTTCAGATCTGATGACTGAGAGGCACTGAATTGTGGGATAAAAGGTATCGCTTAGTAATGACTCTTTGTAGCTGTTCCACTTTAAAAGTATTAGAACCAATAAAACTAATGTGTATAAGTTTACACAGGTGAGTTGCATCAGTGGTAAATCAGGTTGTGAACTGTGCTTATACATGGGGAGTCTCTCTAATAACAGCCTCGTTATATTCCAGGCTTGGTGTTTCAGCCCTTTGGAGAAAACGATCTCCATTCCTAAATAACAAGATTTATTTCTAACTTCTAGCTCTGCAAACTCAATTCGGGTTCTGTAATGAATCAAGGAGGGCTTTTTTCTAGCACCTGCCTTGCTACCAAGAAAAGTAATTCTTTAGGCATGAGAAGATTACTTTCTATTTATTAAAGGGCAGCCAGGACAGCATCCATCTTACTGTTTGATGCACTGCTATCTTTGAAGCAGTGAATGAGTAAGAGATACTGAAGTTGTCTGCAGGGAAGTAGGTAGGCTTTGGAAGAAGAGACAGAGTGATTGAGTAAGTAATTCATGAAAATACTTCCAATTCTACTGAAATGTAAAGTGTCGGGAGGATTTGGTGTCTTTTCTGTGAGATGGCAATTCATTTTGAAAATTTTTCAGCATTCCTTTAAACTAGATTTTGCATTACACCCTAATATCCTTCTCTCCCTCCTGTAGTTCAGCTAATAATTTCAGATTTTCCTTCCAGCTGTGCATCTGATTAAGGAGCTAGGGTGGCAGTAGCAGATTTATTTAAAACAGTAGATGTTTTGGCATTGACTTCTGTGGGATCAGAATTAGGTTCCACCCCAGCATTAAAATACTATTTTTCTGATTTTTCTAATAATTCCTGTAAACATAGTATTTTGTCCAGGGAAGCCATTGAAACACTCCCACATTCTTACTTGGTATAGTTTGGCAAAGTTTCGTGGAAGCAACTTGATTAACATCAGCCAGGATTGGCCTACAGTTAACTCTATTGCTGTTTCTTATAAAAAATACCCATATTTGTCCTTTTTCATTACCAAGAAGAGCTGCAGGATTGTGACTTGTAGCTCCAGTTTGCAGAACAGTTCCTCTGCTTTATTTTTGTTTTACAACTGAGCCATCCAGTTACACTCTTCACCAGTTTTTCTCTTTATCATTCAGTTTATTAGTCTCCTGAAGACATCCAAAACTATGGTGAGGCTTACAATCAACTCAGCAGAGATGGATAGCCTGACTGCAGCACCAGTCCCTTCCAGCACTGCCCCAGCAGAGAAGAGGAATACGCAGCCGCCAGCAACTGTCCCCTCTTCCAGCTCACCAGAACCAGAAGCAGTCAAAAGTAAGGTTCTCCTTGTGTGTCTGTCTTCACTGGGGTTGTGACATAAAAATGAAGACTCAGCTTGTAAACGAGTTTTCTCTTTTTATATGCACTGAGCTGTCTTCTGAGTTGCATTTTCTAATACTTTCGGATTACAGATCCATCTAAATAAAGCAGTGGGGCTCCACACTGAAGACTTACCTCTTGCCTTCCCGCAGGCCTGTTTTAGAGGCGGGAGGATGCAGGGATTTCCTGCTCCCTGCCAAAGGCTGTGCAGCAGGTGCCTCTGTCATGGTCTTCTAGAACTGAGTGGGAGGCATTCCTTTAAATAAGGGAGAAATGTCATGTCATTTTTCCTGGAACAGGGGAATGGTTGAGACTGTCTTGCCATATGTGACTAGCTGCATTTGAATCTTCCACTTCAAAGTGGAGAGTTGAGATGTGACTGATTGATTGTGGTTGTTGGTTAAGCAACACTCGTCTAAGAAGCTAATAATAAATGCATTGAGTAATGCACACATCACAGTTAATTTATATGTACATCACTGCAGGTATTACTGAGTCACGTTTCTATTGCTTATTGCTAGCAGTAGTATTGATACGAAAGTATACTACTATAAAGAAATCTTAAGAAACACAAGGGAGACCTACTAGGTAATAATTGTGTTGTCTTCCCTTCTGCATTTAGTTCTAGGGTAAAATCTATTGCTTTGTCCAAGACTATACCTTCCATCTCCGCCCTGCCACAGCAAGGCTTAGGGATAAAGACTTCAGGAGATTTCAGCAGCGCTCACTTCCAGCATTCTGGGGATTTGTGATTGCAGCTTAGCTTCACTACCATTTACAGGCATCCACAACCAAACTGTTGGAAGATCTCCCTCCTCTTCGTTCTCCACCTGATTTTATAATTTATTCTCCCACTTTCTTTTACCAAGCCCACCGTTTTGCTGCCCCTGCACCTTGTTTTCTCTGCACAGACTCCTTCCAAATAAGCAACCCGTCCCTTACTACATTTTAACTATTGGTCTGATTTCTACTAGATCTCTACCCAACCTTGGTGTTTCCAGCAGTGCTGTGTAGGCCATTTTTCGCCCAATACTGGTGCGGCTAACTAGATGAGGTCAACATTGCACACCAGGACTCCCTTCCAAATCTTCAGTTCATGTATTTCATGTACATTTTGTGCCTTCTGGACCGAATTATACTTAAGTCTTAACTCCCCTACTGTCCTGATTTGAGGTAAAACAGAACCAATTTCCTTTTCAGTAATTTTCAGTTAAGTCACTTCTAACTAACTGCACTCTCTGAAATTAATGGCATATTTTTCAGACAATGTCAGCTTCTAGCAGAGATAAGCCCTGATGTTTATAGTTAATACTAAGGAATGGTATGCAAGGAGGCTCCTGCTTACATTTATTGCTATAACGACCAAGGTCACCAAGGTCAGCTAACTTTGTTATCTACCAGGTTGGAGGGTCGGCAGTGAAAGAGCATAGAGGCGTCACATGGTTGGGAGGAGTGGACAGGACAGATGACCCAAAACTGACCAACAGTGTATTCCATCCCATCTGCATCACACTCAGTATAAAAACTGAGGGATCAAAGGGGTCAACCTCTTTATTCAGTGACCAGCATCTGAGGGAGGACTGTGTTCATTTGACTTTGATCCTGATCCGTATGTTCCTGAATCCAGTTCCTGAGTTCAGCTCCCATTTGTCGCTGAGTCCAGTCTGGGACTTTCCCAGTGGCTACTGGTGATGTAATTCTCATCCTGGGAGCTTGATATGGTTTTGTATATATTGTATATATTTCATTATTTTCTTATTAATATTATTATCTTTTCTTTATTAATAATATGTCATTGAAGTAATTTACTTTCTTTTTAAACCCATGAGTTTTCTCTTATTCTCTCTCTCTTCTCTGAAGGGAGAGAGGCTAACGAGAACATCTGTCGTTTGTTGATTGGCCAGCCCAGCCTGAACTACACCACCTACTTAACTGGAGCTAAGCCTGAGCAGTTGCTCATCCTACACACGAAGAACTTGCATAACAGAGCCGTAAAATAACCTGTGCTATACCCGCACAGAAGCTTTACCCTTAAAAAGTCTTAATTTCCTTCTGGTTCCCTTCAGAGGCCACGACTGTTTTGAGGCTTACTGTTCCTGAAGGACCTGTTTTTCACGCTATACCTAAGTATTTATATAACACAAATCCATATTTCTGAATTGTCGGGTCCTCTGTTAGTTTCAGTGGAACTTCTTTTAATTAGTGTCCTTTTAAAATGCCTCAGAACGATTTTGATGCCGGTTTTTACCTTTTAAAAAAAAAAAGTAATTTTGTTTTTAGTTTGAAGCCCAGAGGACATCAGTGGTAGAGGTAATCAGAACATCCCAGACATTTAGAGTGTTGATTCTTTCTGTTGGTTGCTACACAGTATCCCCTCCTGCTATTTGCAGCGGGTTTTTTTCTGTGAAGGATACAGAACTGACTAAAATACTGAAGCGAAGATCCATCTGTGACATACCAAAGGTACTGAGTTTGCAGATAAATTGCTGCGTAAGGACACCATATAAAATTGTACTATGAGAATATCCGTTTACGCTGCAAAACTTACTGCTTCCAAAAGCTGTGTCAGTGGCCAGTTAAAAGTTGGACTGGTGTAAAAAGTTCTTTTTGAGGGCCACTAAGTATAATGATGTGTGTTTGACTTGGCAATGAATTGCTGGACTTGTGAAATACCACTTAACATTCTTTCTCATGGTACAGATCTGAGTCTGTGTGCTGGTTTGAGGATGGAATATTTAGTTAGACGGACCTTGACTTCACCTGTTGCAGAAGTACAGGGCTGACATCCTTGAATCCATGTATTTAATACATGCTATGTACTTCATTTATCTCTGATCTACATTGCATAGTTGCTGGGGTAGCTGTTTAAATTAAATTCTATCCTGTGTACAATCTGTTGCATACAATAGCTTCTTTGGCTATCCAGACTATGATCCAGGTACTTGATAGTATAAAAACAGGACAACTGCAATTAAAACAGGATGGTACTTGTCTGAGGGGAAGGGAGAGTCAGCAGCATCATTCTCTGTAGGTCAGCTCTTCAGCTGTTGCTGTAGAGCTGTCAATGGACTCTCAAAATGCTGTTTTAAAGTCACTTTTCTAATATTGAGCCCTCTTACTGTAACCAGAATATTAAATTGTTGTTTTAGACACAAGCAGATCTTCAACTCCAGCCACGTTAGCCTCTGACCCAGCTACTTGTCCCATCATTCCTGGATGTGAAACAACAATTGATATCTCCAAAGGGCGGACTGGTCTCGGTCTGAGCATTGTTGGAGGAGCAGACACTTTGCTGGTTGGTTGGAAAAATACATGTGTCACTCAAGTGAAATAATAATGAAATTAAAATGTCTGATAGAAGAGATTTTTTTCTTCATTTGTTTCTGTAGCATTTACAGAAAGATACCAGAGATACC
>VFFE01007235.1:1642909-1732456 GCA_008921705.1 Burhinus oedicnemus | reverse complement strand
GGATGGGTGGAGAGAGAGAAAAAGGCACCTTTAAAATTATAAATGTATAAATTATAAAAGTATAAATGAACTTCTTAAATATTGTGGTAATCATATGTCTGATTTTTGTTTATCAGTGATGAATTATGGTAGGAATTTTCAGTAGCTCTTTGTTCAAAGTAGGGCCATTTTCTTTCAACTTGCAGTTTATTTTTTGTTTTATTTACCCACAGGGAGCAATCATTATCCATGAAGTATATGAAGAAGGAGCAGCATCTAAAGATGGGAGACTGTGGGCTGGGGATCAGATATTGGAGGTGTGGCGGTTTCTTTGGTCATTTTTATTGTCATTTGCTAGGTAGGCATCTTCTGTTTGTCTGCTGGAAGGTTCTGCACACTTTATCATTGTATGCTTTCATTGCAGGTGAATGGGATTGACCTCAGGAATGCCACACATGATGAAGCGATAAATGTTCTCCGACAGACTCCCCAAAAAGTTCGTCTGACTGTGTACAGAGATGAGGCCCAGTACAAGGAGGAAGACATGTATGATGTACTCAATATAGAGCTCCAAAAGAAGCCTGGCAAAGGCCTTGGGCTGAGTATTGTTGGGAAAAGGTATGAATGTACCTGGAGAGTCAATGTCTGGAACTTGCTGGGCATATTTATGTTTCTGTTGGGGTCTGGTGCTCAGATCCTGTGGGCTTGAAGGCTGTACATGCCATTTTTGTGCCTAAGCTAATTGGCTATTTCTAGAGCCCAACGTAGCCCAACGTTACTTAACAGAAAAATGAGACAATGTTTATTGTGTTCCCAGTAGCAAGCCATAAAAATGGCCCTCAAACAATACTGTAATGCAAAATCCATGTGTATACTTGCAGAAATGATACGGGGGTGTTTGTGTCAGACATCGTGAAAGGAGGAATAGCAGATACAGATGGGAGATTGATGCAAGGAGACCAGATATTGACAGTGAATGGAGAAGATGTTCGAAATGCTAACCAGGAGGCTGTTGCAGCTTTGCTAAAGGTATTGGGAAAAGAGAAGGTGGATAAAAGTGAAGAACTGAGATCCAGATTTTTCGATAGCTTTGGTTTTATTCAGACTGAGTTCAGATTCTTATTGAGATATCAGTGAGAATGAGCTGTGGATCCAAATTTAAGCTTCCTGAAGTCTAGAACATTCGGATTTTGACACTTTGCCTGATGAAAATGGCACTAGTGGTCATGCAGAGTGCCATATGTTTATAGGGCAATAGAAGACTTAACACTGTATTTTACAAAACTTCACACTGTATTTTCTCCAACAAACTGATAACTGGTTAACTATCTCACATTTTTGGACCAAGATGCAAAATTGACTTTAAATGATGGAGAATTCATCACAGTAGTTGTGCCAAAAAGTGATTACTTTCATAGCTGATAATGTTCATTTTTTTTCTGTGTATGTCTAGTGTCACCTTACATCCATTAAATACTATAATGCATATTCCAGTGACCATCTGGTCAAGGCACATCTAGTATAATAAATTGCTTTCTCACAAAGATAACTGAATTAAACTATTTGCAGCTCTTAGAACCAGAGTTTCTGTTCTCAATATATTTTGTGCTTCTGATGTCCTCTCCCCGTTTCCAAATCAGAATGAAGTCAGATACACAGCATTTCCTGTGGTCTGGCAGGAAGTCCAGCTGGTCAGCCAGCTTGTCTATTTTCCATCCAAGGTTTTGAGACATTCCTGCTGCATGGTAAGGAGGATTCTATTGAGTCAGCATTTTCTAATGGAAAACCATTCCACTGGAAAAAAATTTACCAGCCACTGCTTATAGCTGACACTTGGATACATAGACACACAATCATGCTTCTTTGCACTCATATTCAAAGGTATATTCTTCCAGGTCTTGAACAGTTCTTCAAGTTATTTTTTTGTTTTTTTGGGCTTTGGGGTTTTTTTTTTGGTGGGCAGGGGGGGCGGGAATGTTAGAAGGGGAATATAGGAGCACTTTTACTTATTTTCAGCACATGCCCATAAGTGAGAATGCCAGAACTGGGATCTGTATTCTGACAGTGAACTCGTTAATCTACTGTTCTAGGGTAATAGTACTTTTCCATTCTTACCCGATACTTTATTTTTTCTAAGGATAGTGCATTTCTTCCTCATATGCAGCTCCTCTAAATTAAAATGCCATTTTATGTGGAAAGTTTCTTTCATTTTGGCAAGCATTTTGGAGTATCTAATTGAAGATTTTTAGTACCCACTTGTCATTCATATATTCATGTTTTAAATACTTCATACCACTCAATAGTACTTGGAATTAATTGTCCTAGCCCTGAGAAATGAGGCTTTTAAAATACCTCAAATATATTTTTGTTAACAATTCTGTGCTATTCATGCAGTACAAACGGAGTAAAGCATGGTCACTCACATGTAGGCAGTCACTGGTTTTAGTTCAGGTATGAGTTCTGTTTTCATTCATGACAGTAAGATCTAGGAGTGAATTTTCTTGAATTGTCTGAAGTGTATTTTGCTAGAAAATTATTTATAAACTTTGGAAAATCCCAATGTGTTTTAAGTAGCGTGAGACCCCTAGAATGTGTTGTCGGGCTGAGAATGATGCCTGTTCTTGCAGTGTTTCTTTGTAAGTATCCCTGAAACGTGAAAAGCTGATCCTTTTTTCCCTCTCGTTTGACTTAAGGATTTATCAAATGGGAAGAGAGAGAAAGCTGTAATAAAATCAAATGTGAATTGATTTATTCACAAGTTCAGTTGGAAAGTATTACTCCCCACTTTCACACGTTATAACTTTTAAATCTCATTTGTGCGTTTGCATTTTATGTGAGGGTGTAGTAATTTTAGATACATAGATTACTTGCTCAATTTTCCATTTTGGATAAGTTGTCCATGTGGCTTAATGAGAGTCAGTTCATACAAGCAGGAAAGAATGGGTTTCCTAGAGCTTTGGTCAAGTCATAGACATAGAGAAGTCAACATTATTTAAAAACTAGAAAGCAATTTAGTAATAAATATCTTTTATGTCACCCCTAAAAGAATAGCACCAGGATATGAGGTATGGAAACCTTATTTGAATGGATATGCCCTGTTGTTGGGTTTGATATATTGGTATCTTTCTTACTGTGAATTTTCTGACAAACACATAAACGTCTCTTAGGATAATACAGATAAAGCATGATAAATAAAGGCAAACCTATGTAACACTAAGTTCTTTGGATACAGGAGTTCATACTAACAACTTCCCAGTGGAAGAAAGACGGAAAAGCAAAATAGCAACAAAACTTTGGAATTTCTGTATTTGAATATGTTGCAGATAGGTGGTCTTCTTTTGACACTACTTCTATTATTTCAGAAGTCCAGTTTTCTAAATGTTGTTTGTGCTAATAACTTATCTATCTGTTTCCAATCAGCCTAATGTCTTGGTTTCTAAATATTTGATTGCAGGGTGAATGTTCTTCTGAGACATGCGTTTCATGTATATAATAGTATAATTAAATACTTAAAGAGTATTGAAAGGATTTTCTAATGTGCAAACAGTCCCTATTATGCAGATTCCTCTTAAGAATCAGATACAGAAAGGTAACTTAAACTACAGATAGATGTTTGGAAAACCTCCTGCCCAAAATGTCTTCAGCTATGTTGGTATGGATCCAGAGTAACAGATAATTTGAAGAGCAGGAAAGAGATGACTAACGAGCAGTTTAAATAACGTGTTCTTAATCATATCAACAGAAATAACGATTAATAGTTATTAATATTTTTAGTGCTTACTGTGAAAATAGTCAGTTTCACTATTCCTTGAAAAATGCCAGCTTGAAAATACATGTTGACATTACGATTGAGAAGCCAAAACTACTCCCTGTTAAGTGAAAGGTGACAGAACTAGTGTTCCTGTGTAATTTGCACATCTGTATTGTAATACTGGTTAGTCAAAAAAGTACCCTGCTCAGTATTGAGTGTCATGGTGTACTTAGTTTGTGTGGCTCTGATCCTGCCATGAACTCTGTCTGCTCAGTGGTAATCGCAGAGTTGTTAGCCCATTATTTTCCCCTCTGTCCATATTTTTTTTTCTTCCGCCATCTAATAAGTGACTTAAATATTGTCATAGGCTTCAATGTTGTAGACAGAAGAGATGTGTTGTAAGTGACTGGTTCTTTAGTGTTCATTAGGTACAGTAAGACTAGAGGTCGGAAGAATAAAAGCTGGTCCCTTCCACTCCGAGAGGAGAACATCCCAGAGCAGCCAGGTGTGTAACTGTAAAATTGTTTAGTTTGGAAGAAATAATGATTAAATAATGAAAGCAAATAAAAATAATTGGGTTTATGATTAAATGATTTTCCACATACCTGATCCAAGATGAAGAAAAGTAGTTTTTATCTACTTTGCAGCTTTTCAGTAACCATTTTATGTGTTCACTTTAGCACATTGTATCTGTTAAAGACATGATCCAGCCAAAAATGTTTTCCAGAAATGGCTTTGCTGTGTTGCCTAGTCTGGTTTTTATGGCTCCAGCCTGGGAAGCAGAGAGAGCTCTGATTCTCATTGATACCAGAAGTTGGAGTGGACTTTAAACCTCTTTGTTACTTTAGGAGTGCTTGGCATGCAATGGAGTATTGTTTCAGTAAACTTAGTGAACTTCTCCACTCCTTGCATATTCTTACCGTAATCTTGGTCATCAAAAGCAGGAAACCTGCACCCTTTCCATCAGGCTTCTCTCAGGTTTATTTTATTCTTGATCTAATGGTGGAGTGTTACAAACTCACATCAGTTTGTATGCAGGAATGCATCCTTCACATGGTAGCAACTCGCATCATGATTCCCTCGAGTGGGAGCTATATTTCTGAGAGCTTACAAGTTACCTTCAAACTTTCTCTGCTTATAAACTGGGTATGCAGATCATCAAGTATTACAGATAAATAGTTTTAAGACAAATCATAATTAAACAGTTTGAAATGATCCGGTTAAGACTGGGTAAGACTGAAATGTTAGGCTCTTTTCAAAATGGGTAATGCCAAACAAGATGAAAACACGCAGGCTCTGGGCAGTCTTAATCTAAGTTGTTAAGTAAGAAGAAACTCACAGTGTTGAACTTTTTGAAGAATCTGTAACAGTCAGTGAACTACTCTTGCTGGAAGCCATGTTGTTCCTTTACATTGCTCTGCGGGTATAGTGAAAATCTTCCTGGAAATTGTGCGGGTGAAGCTGAGTGGAGAGCTTAATTCTTTGTTTTAGCTCATGCGGTAGGTGAACGTGAGAGTACACATGAGGATGTATGAAGATCTGTCTTTTGTGTTCTGTCCCTGCCTTGTTAGTCACAGCTAACTTTTGCACCAAAGATCTCTATGAGGTGATAGAAGGTGCAAGTAAAAGGGCACAGTCTGGCCTTCAGAAGCAGAGCTTCAGAGTGTTGCATGAGGTTGTAGGCATGCAATCTCTATTGGTCTAATAGTTTTTCAGACAAGGAGCCCTCTAGAGTGGCCAAGAAATATGTGGAGGTTCACTGTGTCAGCTTTAACTGGGCACAGAAAAGTAAAATACAGCAAAATCTGCTGAATACAGTGGATTACAGTCTTACTTTTATCAATTGGGTGTCTGAAGCTGCTCTCTAATCCCAGTCTAACACTGTATTTAGGTCAGTGAAGGAAGTGGCAGTCTCTCATCGTTCAGTGTCCCGGTTTCTGCGTCCAGTGCTGCTGAGGTCTTTGAAAGTAGTCTAAAGAAGAACACCAGTAAGGTTTCTTTGGTGCTTTCAGTATTTTATACGTGTGAACTGGTAGCTGAGATCTTTCATTTTCTCTAAAATGTTGTCATTATGTACTGTAGGCCTGAAAGTGGTTCCTTAGTCATTAAAATGCTGCAGGAGTGGTTATTGTATAATACATCATATATAGCTTTGAATAGCTTTTTATAAAAGAAACTAGCAGCTTGTTATACCAGCAGTTAGAATCTAAGTTGAGCCATAATTTTCTCTTTAATCTAAATACATCTTCAGTCAAGCTGTCTATTCATAGAAATCCACATACTGTATAGTTAAATTAGAATGGATGTGGAATAGCTGTCTTGTGCTCAAATTTAGAACAAAGTTACTTCTGACCAAAGTATTGCTAGCAAATAATAGTTTTTTCTACTCTATTTGAGCACGCTTAGCAGTCTTATTCCAAAAGTTATTTAAATGGAGACAATGGATTACTTTTTCACTCATTCTTTAAGTATTTCAATCCTATTAATTTAATGACAGCTGCTTTCAAAATCTGCTTAAAACGTATGTCTATAATAAACCAGCAGAAAGTTAGAATCATTGTAGCGGTTTGGATAACTTTAATGGAAAAGTTTCCTAAAAGTGCTAGTTTAACTGTTCTTTTTTTGAATCCATTTGACAGCAGCTTCTGAAATACAGGGACTAAGAACAGTTGAAATAAAAAAGGTAAGTTACAGCATAAAGTGTTATATATCAGGAACAGGTTTTGTAGGTCTTGTCAATAGATGTCTTTACAGAAGGGAAGAAGTCTAGCCCTGTTAATCATTTTGAGAGAGGAATTGATGTGACAATAGCTAATTAATTTGCCCATCTTTTCAGGTAAAAACTGTATGATCTCCACTGCCTATATTTTTATGTAAAATCAGTGTGATTTATACTATCACATTTTGTGACCTGTTTTGAAAGCAAAAGGAGGAAGGATTAGTAAGAGAGAATGGGACCTAGTTTTACTGTTACTAGACTGAGTTAAATCCAGACTCTGCTTGGTGAAGTCAGCAGAACTGTAGCAAAGTTGAAAGCCCATTGTTTAGTACTTTATATTTTTCTTCACATATATTTTTAATGGGTAGACTCTTACATGACAACTGCCAGGTTTTCAACTGTGAAATTCAGTGGAGTTCCTTATTTACAGGAGCATGAGATCCGAGTCACAGACTGCTTCTGATTGTCCAAAATATTTATATTTATCTGACTTTGCCTGGCATCTAGTTCACTTGATTACACAGATTGTATTTAGCCATTCTCTTTTTACAGTAGTATCTGCAAATACCAGTTTATAATAGCAGTTTTTGCAGTTAGGTAGTAGATCGTTGTACGGTTGTAAACAGCTAGTTTTGTTCTTCAACAATAGGACACTAGGGGGAGCATAAAGATTAATTCTAGTCTTCAGGAAGTTCATAATATGATATTGATATCGACAATATTAAGGACAAGCAATCCCATCTGTCCAGTTTTCCTTTCCCAGACTTTCTATGCTGACATTAAGAGTTTGGCACTGAATTCTGTAAGTATTCGGTTTGGTTAAGGTAAAACATACAACTAAGTCAGCAGATTGTCACCTACCACTGATAGGAAGAAATCTATATTGTGCTCTCTGTGCTTTCTCTAAATCACGCAAAGTGTATTAGCTTAAAAAATGGCTTGAGATGGAGGAGTTGTGATTTTGCTGAGACAGGGATTTTAGTAATTTTTTGAAGTATGCCTACAATTCTCTGCATGTGTTTTTCTTTCCAGAAAAATCTAACTTTTTTCATGACAATAACAGGGCCCTGCAGATTCACTAGGAGTGAGCATTGCTGGAGGTGTAGGAAGTCCTCTTGGAGATGTTCCTATATTTATTGCCATGATGCATCCAAACGGAGTTGCAGCTCAGACTCAGAAACTCAGAGTAAGTTAATTGATGAGAAAGTTGTAAAGATTGCATGAGTAATGCACAATAATTAGAATCATAGAATTGTCTAGGTTGGAAGGGACCTTTAAGATCATTGAGTCCAACCATCAACCTAACACTGCCAAAACCACCACTAAACCATGTCCTGAAGCACCACGTCTACACGTCTTTTAAATACCTCCAGGGACGGTGATTCCACCACTTTCCTGGGCAGCCTGTTCCAATGTTTGATAACCCTTTAGGTGAAGGAATGTTTCCTAATACCCATCCTAAACCTCCCCTGGTGCAACTTGAGGCTATTTCCTCTTGTCCTATGGCTTGTTACTTGGGAGAAGAGACTGACCCCCACCTCTCTACAACCTCCTTTCAGGTAGTTGAAAAGAGTGATAAGGTCTCCCCTCAGCCTCGTTTTTTTCCAGGCTAAACAATCCTAGTTCCCTCCGCAGGCAATAAATCAGCAGTTTAATGATACAGTCCTAAGTGCTTCTGACTGTGACAAGAATTGTTGCTGTTTGGATTGATGAAACAGTAACTCAGATTGGTAGCATGGTAAAAGGTAATTGATGAAAGATACTAACTTTGGGAAGGAAGTCCTGTAACAATCCTGGATCATAGAGGTAGTCAGCTTGTGAAAATTAAAAGTAGAGAGAGTGGTTCAGAGCAATGGATTCTCTAAGTGAGCTCCACTGATGAGTGTGGTGGTCATTCCTGCAACTGTATGTATGCAGTCTGGTTTATCTCTCATGTTTTCTGTTTTTATCTGCCTTAGAATAGAGATAGTACTTTTTAGGTTCTTAAGTTAAAGTAGGAGGTCTTACCTGATACAGCACTTAATGCGTACTGTATCTACTCTGTACCAGAGCTGGTTGAATTTGACTCATGATCCTTGGAAAATGGACAGTGTTGTTTCAGGACGAATTAAAACTTATAGTCTCCGATGATAATTTAGTACCTCAGTCTGTCTGTTTTCAGGTGGCATGCTAAATACATCTTTTTTTACATGCTGAGTATTCCTAGAGTATTAGGATCAGTTCTGTAAAGCATCATTACTTTTTTATACTGTATACACTAAACGAGTGTAATTTGCTAATTGTGATGTTGAATTTTCTACTTTTATATGAGGTCATTATGTAGTTCAAAGATGACTTGCCTTAGAGAGAAAATGCCCCATGAAGAGTTGCTAATTTCTTTCTTCCTGCCCTATATCAGTGATAAAATTTGGCTAAATGCAAGTACGCAGATCTGCTATTGTTGAAAGAAAGTTACAAATAAAACTATGTAACTGAACTTATTGTTAGTTAGATTTTCTGCATTTTCTTCTGCAGGTTGGGGACAGGATTGTTAGCATCTGTGGAACATCTACTGAGGGCATGACTCACTCCCAAGCTGTTAGTCTCTTAAAAAATGCTTCAGGCACTATTGAGTTGCAGGTAAAAAGTCTTCAGTGACATTTAGAGTATTTTCTGCATACTATTTTGCCAGCTGCTACAGTGAATTATTTTAGCGTCAGCATTCTCATTTTACTGGTTTATGAACTCTGTTCCTAGGTTGTAGCTGGAGGAGAAGTGAGTGTCATAACTGGTCAGCAGCAGGATCCACCTACGTCCAATCTTTCACTTGCGGGACTAACTTCAACCAGCATTTTTCAGGATGATTTAGGGTCAGTGACTATAGAACATACAGCCTCTGTAGCCGGCTATTTTAGGTGGAACTCAACCTAAAAAGCTTAAAAATTCTAACAAATAATGGATGAATTGTTTGACTTAATCATGACTTAACACATTTGGTATTCCTGGGACCTGTAGGCCGTAGGTCCTCTTCTGCATTTTTCATGATGTGATTTGCTGTGCTACTTTATTTTGCCCCCCTGTAGAGTTACAATGTGATTTGATTTCTTCGCTGTAAATACAGCCTCCTTTGTTTCACTGAGCCTTGGTAGCTGGGATTAATGGATACACCCAAAATGTTCTTTCTCAGACTTAAAATAGCAAGGCCCTTTCCACAGTGGTACCTGTGTTTCCATATTGTGCTTTCTAGCACTGGGCTATCAAGAGCGTCAAACTTTTCTGGTATACGAGGTATGCTGCTTCTGATATACTGCAAGGTACAGCTATGTAAACAAATTTTGCCTCAAACTCTGTCATAAATCTGAGGCATTTTTCTTCTAGGAACAGGGAAAGAGAGAATGGGGTTCTTTTCTCTAGGCACACAGATGTACTTCGAAAGATACAACTTCACAGTTTCTTGTAGTCAAAGTGTATGTGGGGAAATGTACCTGTAAATGCTCTATATAAACACATACATACAAATACACAGTCATATATTAGAGGAGGAGAGATGCAATTAAACCTTACAATTTAGATGTTTTTTAGAGGGTGTAATGGGTTACAGGATTTTTAAAGTAGGTGTTTGTTATGGAGATTTGAGGTACTAGGTTTGCATCTCCACTACACTAGTAAGCACTGTTAGTGGGTCATTGCAGGTGTAACTGTGCCCTGAGCTGAGTGGAAGAGGTGTTTGAAATAGCTACCTTTAAGTAATAATGAGGGCATTAGACAGTTACAGTGTTTCACATGAAGTAAAATAGCCAGTTCATTATAATAAAAGCATTTGTAGGTGTAGTGGAAAGGGAAATGTATTGCTTAGCTTGAAAGGAAAAGTGGTTTTTGTTGAATATTCTACATGTTAAATCACAAGTTCAGACAACATTGCAATACTCTTTTTCCTTTTCTTAGACCTCCTCAGTACAAGACCATTACTCTGGATAGAGGACCAGATGGCCTAGGCTTTAGTATTGTGGGCGGTTATGGCAGTCCCCATGGAGACTTACCCATTTATGTGAAGACGGTGTTTGCAAAGGTAAGTGTAAATTTGTTCAGTCAATCTATTTAATAGTTAGTTCACAGCGGCTGCTGTCTTAAATCATGGCCTGAGTTTGAAGGCAAAAGATTCTCACAGTTTCTCACAGCTTTTCTTCCTTAGCGCAAGTGCTGGTCAAAATGTGCTCGCAGCATTTGAAGGCTATAGTTTTAGGAAGACTCAGAATTTCCAAATACATGTAACTGTGCATATGGCAGAGTCTTCTTCAACTCTCAAATTTGAAATTGTGCACATACTTCAAAAAACAGCTCCCTTATCTTATGTTTATATTTTCTTCAGGTAGTAGAAGGGACTGGTTTATTTATTTTGACTGAGAATCTGAAAGGTAAACCAAGATAAAATAATTGAACTCAGTCTGGACCTTTGGAGAAGTTCAGGTGCTGGCCTGCATTTGCTAGTTTGGACTGCCCTAGGAAATAGCCGTGAGTCAGAGAAAACTGGAATCGAGAATCCCAAACTTTTATGGTAAATCAAAGTACAGAGCTGCGCTTTGATTACTGAATTTCTTATATCAGTTGCTGAAAACTTCTTCAGGTCTTGAAAATTTTACTTCTGTGATAGTAGATTTTAAATGTTACAGTAGCTGGACAAACAGGGTTAAGTGCATATAAAAGTCCTGTAGACCTGATTTCTAGATGTTGTGAAACTTAGACGGGTCAGGGCATACTGCAGTACTAGCAGGCTGTACTACAGTTGGCTGTATTTGAATCATTGAAAATCAAAAAAATTTTAAGGGGTTTTGTGCACTGAACCCATCTTAGTCAGATAATAATGACAGTGTGACAGGGAGAAAAAGAAATGCATGAGTCTGCAGTTAAATGTTGTATCGTTTCAGGGTGCAGCAGCAGAAGATGGACGCCTGAAGAGGGGTGATCAAATAATTGCTGTGAATGGGCAGAGTTTAGAAGGGGTGACCCATGAGGAAGCAGTTGCTATTCTGAAAAGGACAAAAGGAACAGTCACTTTGACTGTTTTGTCGTGAACTGGCTGCCCAAAGGGGTAGGGTCAATAAGACTATATTATTTACATTCCACATAGCAAAGAGAATGGAAATGTTTATATAGCCTTCTTGCTTTTCCAGCTTCACAGGGCTGTGTTACAACACTGAAGAAAAATAACTTTTAACCATATTTTTGTATACAATAGAAGTATTTCTCTTACTGTCAAACCACTGGGATGGAGTTATGCCAGCTATGGAAAGACATGGATATTTTTCATATTAGTGTTATAATGAATGCTTGGAAGCTACTAAAAAAAACCCCGGAATGTTGGCATTAATAATCACACAACAAAACTGGAATTTTTTGCTAAGAGGCTTCGGATATTTGAAAAATGTCAGAAAAATGCTGAAGTCACCAAGTCAACAATGGGGTGGCATGGGTAGCAGTAGTCAGAAAACAGAAATAAGGTTATTGAAGAAAGAAAGTATTAAAAAAATACAGAAGTTTGGGAAAAGTATGTAATCTGGAGGCAGATGGTTAATGGACTTAGATGGTTATTTGTATTATTTCACCATGCTCAAGTAGAAGGAGCAGGGTAAGTGACTTGGGTGGGTTTTTTTGCTTGTCTGTTTGTGTGTTTAAATTTCCTAAGTCATGGTGTATCCAAAAAAGAGATAACTGTGTTTTAATTTGGCTTCGGTTTGAGGGTTTGGGTTTTTTTTTTGAGGCAGGGGTGTGTATGCGTTTGTTTTGAAAGGAGAGGACTTGTGCTCAGGGCTGAAAAGTCCATTTGCTGGTGGAAGCTACTCTTGGTGAATGAGAGTGCCCAGCAACTGCAGTATAAGAAGAACTAGACTTTTCTTTTGCAATAGTAGTGTTTTCTAGCGTTCATGGGTGTGAAAGAGACCTTCCCAAAATGAAATGTGTGTAAGTGAAGGTTTTCCTCTTCCAATGTGCAAAGTTAACTCCAGGCTCAGTGCAGATGTTTCTGCGAGCTGCTTGAATCAGAGCCACGAGCAAACCGCTCAGGGCAGGTTTACTTACTTGCAGGCAGAGACTTGGGGATATTGGTTAAGCCAAGGTGGAAGAAGTTGATGTTATGATGTTGCTGCCCTTATCAGTAGCAGCAAAGATAGAGTCCTCCTTGGATTGAGGAGGCCTAAAACCAGGAATAAAGGGCTGAAAATCCCTCCCAGTGGAGGTGAGTAGTAAGACAGCAATGAAGATCTCTCTGCATCAGCATTAAGCAGAAGAGGCGATTTCAGGGCCACAAATATTGTTTTGGGGCTATTAATTTTAGAGGCACAAATACAAGACAGTGTCTAGTAAGTACGATGCAACCATGAAGCTGTTCTTTGGGCAGCAGTGTGGTCAATAAATTTATCAACATACTCGGTTTCCTAAGTTGAGATCCTCACTAAAACTTTATCCGAAAACCGCACTCACTGAGACCCGTAGCGGGATTGTAGCCTGCCTTTGCCTCTGCTCTGTTGAAGTGGCCCTTAGGAATCTGGCAGATAAAGCAACACTTTGTCCATGAGTTACCACCTTCTGCAGAAAAATTTTACCAAATCTTTTGAGGGAGAAAGATACCTAGCTAATTGGCATGCTAATTAGCAGCAAGACCCTTTGTGTTAATCAGCAAAAAAAATTGTAGCAAGAAGGCCACCATGTCTGTTGTCATTTAAGAGAAATCTGAACCGAAACTGCAGGCAATAATCAGGCCACTCTTAGGGGAGGATTGAAAAGACTAGCATTTGTTTTAGTGAGACACAAAACCAGTATTAGGAATGTCTGTGAAATAGTATTAACAAATTGATAGCTATATCTAAGTGAATTAACTAAAAAAACGCCCTTTTTGTCTCTTTAACTATTCTAGAAGTTACTCTGTGGTATGCTAAAATGAAAGAAAACAGGTGGTATTGCTACTGGATGCTGCTGTTACTGAATTGCTCTTCTATACTTACGCCTTGGTTAGAGTGAGAAATGCCTGCATTAGAGTATGTAAAGTCACTTTAAATAGTATCTATATTTGTAACAGAAGTAGTGTACAGATATTTTGTTACTGCTGTTGTGTCTAAATGGAGGATTTAAGTGAATAAATTCCAAACTGTCATGACAAAGAAATAAAGTTGTAGGTGTGTTTCTGGTTCCTTTACAATGTCGTGCTTGTTCATTCTGTTGTGAAAGATTAATTCAAAATAATTTAAATTAAATAATAATAGTAAAAAAGCATTGCACTTTATGTGAACCTTAAAGCATCTGCTAAAAATTGCTTTATTTGGATTTTAAGATTTTATCTTTGCTGGCAAACTCTTAGGAAATCCATGAGACCAGATACCAAAACTATGACAAGCAGAGGGGAAAAAAAGGTATTTGTAGATTTCGAAAGGCAGTGGCAATGAAAATCGCATTTCTAAGTAAGAAGAAATTTTATTAGGAATAGCAGGAATGATGTCACAGATGGGATAGGTCACTTCTGCATCAGAGCAGGACTCTGCAAAAAGTCATTCTAGGTGTCTATCTCACCTATGAACAAAATTTTACCTAAGTGGGTGTTTTTGCGCAAGTATGCTTGACCTGACAGGACAGATAATTAGTAACCCACTGTTCAGTTGGTTATGTTCCTAATATGGAATTCATGGATTTTGCTTGTTTAATTAAATGATAATATTATATTGTCTTTTTTTTTGTTGTTTTTGTTTTTTTCTCCCAGGGAAGTTATATATGTTTTTTTACTTCTATAGGCACTACAATTTTTGAATGTTTGTGCATGGGAAAGCTATTTCTAAAGCACAACAAAAAGATTTTATTTCATCGTCTCAAAAAATGGCAGCACAGTGCTCAGTCATGACTTTCTGTGCTGCTTAGGGACATGATTTAGTGGTGGGCTTCGCAATGTTAGGTTAACAGTTGGACTTGGTGATCTTAAAGGTCCTTTCCAACATAAATGATTCCATGATTCTGTGTAGGAATTAATATCAAGCTGCCTTGCTTTTTGAAACAGACAGCATTAATTATTCTTCAGTCTGTTTAAAAAGCATTCCTTCAAGCATGGGACTTGCCATAAGGAGTCAAAACAGTGAGCCATGGAGCCTGGGACTTCACTTTTAGCTGTGGCCCACGCTGCTGCTTCAGAGCACGGGATCTTCCCAGAGCCCCAGGCTGGGAAAGCTGTTGCATGACTGCTGTTTAGTGGCTGCCATGCGCTGGACCATGAGGCATAATAAACTTTGCAGGCTTAGCATGTTTGATTTTCTTTATCATTTGGTATTCAACGCAACTTTCATATCATGGAGGTTAGTCCTGTAAGGTGCTAGGTACTGTGGCCCCAGTTCTACCAAGTCTTCCATTTTTGGTTTGTTTTTTTCCATGTGACTGTGTTAACTATGGGACCTGGCTCCAGCCCATTGTCAGTTCAGATACCCAGTCCTTTCTTCTAATGCTGCTTACCTCTCACCTATTCAATCTTAAGAGTGGTATTAATGAAGGAGACTGTCACTTTTCATAGGCATGGGTCTGGACGAAGCACAGCTGGCTCCTGGGAATGCACATATTTTATTTCTGGGTTAGCTTTATGGAAGCAGTGGTATTTGGTACTTCTCAGCTGGGAGAGTGGGTGGAATTTAGTAGCTGTTGAGGATCCCCTTCCCCTCGCCCTATCCAGCCTTTTTCTAAAAGAAAAAAAGAAGCTATATATTATGTAGACCTGAACATGGACGTACCTAAAGAAAAAATCAAACCTGAAAGAAGAAAAAAAAAATTGTCATCTTTGTTCTTAAGTAGCAAAAAGATGTTTTGTTTTACTGACAGAGACTTGCAAGTAATGTGGAGGAACTTAGAACTTTTAATAAAGTGTTTTGCAAAGAACGCCTTGTTGCAAAGTGAGAGTGACATTGGAAAGAGGCTGGTAGTGGTTTACCACACACACCTCTTTCTTGCTTTTTAAAAATAAATTCTTTGAAGCATCTAAAATATTCATGTGCAGGGAGCAGTTCTGTCTTAGGTACAACTTGAAACTACTAAGAATAGATAAAAATTTTCACTTCCTTTACAAATGTTATTAAAACTGAGAACACTTTTCATTAGCATATTCAACACCTGCAGTGTATATACAAGCTTTTTTTAATTTATTTCTGAATTGGAGGTCATGCATCTTCAACAGCTGTGTAGAGCTTGATTTTAATACATTTCAGTTCATAGCCGCTGTTGCAGGGTTATGTGTTAGCTTGTGAAGTTGTGCCACCAATACTTCGGAAAAACGCTAACAGTGTCAGGTTGGACGGATCCATTTCAAACACTTGAGAACAGTAGACCTGTTAATGGAAGATGATGCCTAAGTAGATGGAGGTTCGTAGCTTTTTGCCATATGTTTTCATTCTCCTGTGGTAAAATCTTGCACAATGATACTGAACTTTCTACTCCTAGTGAAAATGGTCATGTGAAACGGGCAGAAAAAAAGTAGGTGTTGCTTCTCTTATTTCAGTAGAAAGAAGAGGAGAATAATTTCTGGTAAACTACTAATCCTGAAAGATAGGTACATCTCAGTTGAAGATAACAGAGTCATCCAAACTGGATTATTAATTTTTAACTCAAGATTTTTTGTTAAGTTGCAGCAGCGAATTGGCTTTAGTTAGTCCATTTTTTTGATCTTCAGATAGGTAGTTTAAATACATAACTTTTTTATTATTATTACATAAAGGGAGTGTTTGAATCATGGACAGTAAATCTTATCTGTGTTCTTAGCTGAGAGTGCTACAGTAGTATTTCTAAGTGCTTATTTTAAGTGAGATGTCTAGTTTACCCATAGATAGACAAGTGAAGGGTTTTTGTCTAAGATGGGAGGCTTTGAATTTGTCAGCACTTGTTAACTTTTTCTGATAT
Organism: Burhinus oedicnemus; assembly: GCA_008921705.1. Classification (NCBI taxonomy): domain Eukaryota; kingdom Metazoa; phylum Chordata; class Aves; order Charadriiformes; family Burhinidae; genus Burhinus; species Burhinus oedicnemus. The sequence goes on along the minus strand of VFFE01007235.1, from coordinate 1,716,113 downwards.
TTCAGCCGTTGGCAGTTCATTAGTTAAGATTACACTTTAAGTGTAGTTCGGTTTAGTTAAGAGTACACGTTGACTAGGCAAGGTAGGCATTGTAGCTAAAAGGGAGTGAATATTCTTCATGAGTATTTCTATGGGATGTGGGATACCTTTTTGAGACTCAGCATTGGTCAACAACAGTGTCACGGTTTGATGTGTTTTCATAGTGTTTTTTTTTATACTCCTCACTGTTTATAGCTACAGAAGAGTGAACAGTACAAGGACTGGGAAGACTGACACCACAGGGTACATTTTCAGGATGCTTTATCAGGTTTCTGCTGCTGCACATCAGATGGAGATAAGGGAGCCTGAGTTTCTTGTTGGGCATCTCACACGTGCACTTAGGCTGAGGCACATTAAAGGTCTTTGCAGGCTGTAACTTTCAAGTACGTTCTCATCACAGGGATGCCGTAGCCACCATGTCCAGCAATTCAGAGTTTCACATTATTGGGGATTTTACAAAAAGCAATGGGAACAGCATTTTGGATTGTTAATAGGAAATTAATTATTCTCTGTTTTGGGAGAATCTTTGAACTGTCAAAGACATACACATTTTGTTTTGGCTTGAAAAAATTTACTCATTACTCAGTGTTAAACGTGAATATGTGTGATGGGAGTAGAAAGGTCACTGTTGCAGATGACCTATATAAATATCAATATAATCCTAATGTTTAAAGCAGCATATGTTCACTGGAATTCCTGTTAGTAAAAGGAACCACTGAGGACAGATGATAATAAAGACTGTCATATGGGGAAAGCATTAACCTTTGTTACCGTCACCAAGACCAGAAGATGATGAGAAGTGATAGTGTTCATATTTTTGTCATGCTTTTTTAGTAAGTTCACACCAACTTTTTTCCCCAGATCTTACACTTTTTCCTGAATGTAAAGTGCCTGCAAAGAGCTAATAAGGTGTTACTCTTCTAATATTCTTTGAATGAAAGAAATGATTCAGTCATTGTTTCAGATACGTCATTTTTCTGGGTTTTCATGAATATGTACAAATACAGGTAGTGAAGGAAAATGTCACTCAATGTTAAAATTCTCTTGGGGGATCTAGGGAACTCTAAACCTAGTGTCTGGGCCATAGACTTCATTTTTGGTAGTTGGGGATTTAAATAGGACAAGCAACACATTTAATCTGGTAAATTAGTGTTGTTTCATGGTGATCAGGATATCAGCTGGATAATACCAGCTGCATCCGCAGCTGTTTCTTTTTGCATATACCTAGATTGTTCACTGTTGAATTTCCATGTGCTGGAAATTCAAAGCGAAGGCTTAGGCTCCACCGTTTCCCTTGCAAGTCATGGTTTAATGGAAAATAAGGTCCAGCAGCATTTTGGAAGAATAACTGCAGGTTTCTGTCTGTATGAGAAATTCTGAGTTTTAGGTCCCAGGTGGACAAAAGCTCTGATGCTGTTCCTGACAGACTTGCTGTCTGAGAGATGTGGTGGTCAGAAACCCACCCCTGGGCGTAGCAGGCTGCAGGTTCACTCCCTGGTGGGATTGATGCATACTCAGCTCTCCTCAGTGGGCATACAGGTGTGTACCACAAATCTGACAAACTTCAGTTGCAGTCCTAGAAGTCAGGGTTTTTTTTGATTGGTTGGTTGTGGGTTTTTTTTAAGATCTAGCCTTGAATGTCTTGGCTTTAATTTAAAACTTACATAGAGGACCTGCATTTATATCTCCAGTTCTATCATATACTTCCCTTTTTAAGCATATACAAAAGGAGAGGTAATCCACTCAAATTTATTGTTAATGTAGAGCCAGGTTGTTCTAACTGAGTATGTGCATTAATTACTTCACAAAAATGTTTGTGAACGAAGTCTCCTGGTGAAGCTTTTAGAGCCCCTTTCACAACACCGAACAGCAGCAGTGATTGCCTTTGTGTTAAGTTTTGTGTCTAGCAAAGCCTTTGCAATAAGTACAAATCTGTCATGGCCAGGAAAGTGAATTACTTGAGACAAGGTGGGAATCTCCTGGACTGAGCTTAATTTCCTATTATGACTAAGCATGCTCTCTTTTCAGTCTGTGCCTTATCTCCCTAGGAACAGCTTGGCTTTTTTTCGTGTCAAATGGCAGCTGACCATCAAAATTCTCTATATATAGCCTCTTGCCCTCTGGAAAAAGGCTTTTGCTTTTCTTATTGCAGCCACTAGAGCTAGAAGAAAAAATATAACTGGACGTCTGTCTTTAATTGTATATTTATGAAATATTAGCATTTAGTAGAAATAACTCATGAACAGTTTTCTGTTTGCTATCGTATGGTGTCTTCTTGCCACCCTAAGAAGTCAGAGACTCTTCAGAGCTATTTATTTTGCCAGCAGCGGAATCATTCATGACTGCACTTTTCTTGCTCCCATTTCTTTTGATTTGTGTGTGTGTTGGGGGAAGGCATTATGTGTGAGGGGAGGATGTCGAGCGCTTTGTGTGTGTGTGTGTGTGTGCGCGCGCGCGTGCGCACCCATGTGTATATATGCATATATATGTGTAGTTTGGGGAATAGTACTGTGTAAGTGCTAATTATTAGTCTGCAGATATTTCCGTCCAGACATGATTGATTTTTTTTTTTTTTTTTTCATGGAAGACATTAAAATATGCACTCTAACCCTTTTTTTTTTCCTCAGGTTTCAAAGGATTTTAAAAAAGGGAGTAAATATTTGATGTATTTTAATGTCAAGAAGAGCTGCAGCAGAGGGATTATCTGTTTCTTCTCTATTAGATTGTGATTATTGTGATTCCTGATGTGCCTTTTTCTAATGTAAGTGTACATCTTTTAGCTTGGTATTTTTAAGAATGGAGTATGTTACAGTTTGTGCTTTCAGGGTAATGAAATCCTATTTGGAGTTGAGAAATGTTTGGGTCAGGGATACTGATGCAGTGTTTGTGGAGGTAAGAGCACTTCATGAAGTATGAATACAGTCCAGGCTTCCTCACTGCTAAAAGCTTTTTATTTAGGACCTTTAGCCAAAGATCTCACAGTCATAGGACTATTCCTTTTGTTTATAGGAACTGTACTCAATTTTACCGAGTTGATAGTTTGAACTCATGTACCTGTATGTATTATTGACACTCAGACTTGAGCTTATACCTTAAATCTATTGGCTAAGCTAGCAAACCTCTTTGACCAAGCCCAAAAGTGGGAACCCTGAATTAGGTTGCTTTCCTTCTCCATGTGAAGGAGAAGATGAACCAAGAAAAAATCTCGGGCAACAAGGAGACAAAGGTGTTTGCTGGCACCTGGCAGCTTGTTTGCTCTTCTCTGTAGTGAAAGGTGGCTGGAACTGCCCTAGTCTGAACTTTCAGTTCAAAAGTGAGTGGGAGCAGGAGAGGGGAACTGCTCACCCATTTAGGCACAAATAGGCCTGGAGGTGGCCACCAGTAATCAAGATATCGCTGCTTGCATGAGTGTTTCTTTGTATTTCAAGACAAAAAAAAGTGTCTATGCAGTCAGCTGCTGATTGCAGCTTGGGCAGTTAGCCTGGGAGCTTGGGGGTGCTGAAGCTTTGTGGGAGAAGCTATTTGTCTGTAGTACCCAGCCCCACACACACACCATGAAGTCAGACTAGGCATGAAAAAGGGACCTAGATTTGTCCATAGATGCTGACTTTAGCTTAGCTGTATTTCCACACATTAATCATTTTCAGTACTAGCCGCTAGATAGCACTAGAGAATCAAGGTAAGTCTCAAACAGCGTGGGCTGCAAGGATTTAGAGGAACTCGAGCACTCCAAAACTAACAACCACCGGAGTCTGTGGTTAGTGTTCAGCTCTGATCGGCAGCCTAATGGAAATTGTTCAATCAGGAGAAAGTTATTTTAACTTCTGGTGTATTTTAAATGTCTACACTGATGTATTCCCAAGCAAAATAACCCATAGAAGTAGCATGAACAATTACCCTACTCCAGCCCCCTTTTTTATTACTTCTTATCCTTATTGAAGGCCACAAGCTTCAACAAAATGTGCATTAAAACCAAAATGTTTCATACTGGCCATCACAAAATGAATGCTTTAAAACTGAAGTAAAAATGTGCCTCTAAAAATATCCATAGGGATATATACTTTCCAAAATTATGCCTCCAAAACCATATCCTCAACAGAACTCATTTGCAGAGGGGGTAAAAAGTCATCTCTGCCTGTCGCTTTCTTCAGGTTCACTCTACTCCTTGCGAAATTATTTGGCATTTTTAGCTTTCCAGGAAGAGTTTAAGGTAATGAAGAAATCATTACTGACCATCTCTGTGAGGAGCCAAGAACTGATGTTTTTAATCTCGGCTATGAAAAGCAGTAAGGGTACAACTTCTACTTGCTTACTGATAGCCTTTCAAGAAGCCCCGGATGAAGATTTCTCTTGGGGACTGGAAGTACAAAAAGGTCTTAGGAGAAAGGCACGGGTTTACTGCCTGCTTGTGCTGTGCATTTTCATAGCTTTTGCACTCCCATTGCAAACCATATACTTACTGGACGTATGTACTTTTGATCTGCACATCCACAAACAGTTTTTCTGGCAGTCCTGAGGAATATACATGGGTATGCATAGTGCCGTGCAAGGTAAGAAACCTGGTAATCTCCTCTAAAAACTGCATTCCTGACTTGGGTTTCAAAATACTGTGTAGGTGATCACAGATTCTTCTGTTATTTATTAACAGGGTTTACATATCCAAATGCCACATCCTACTTTGATAACGTGTCTCAGGAGTTTTTGGCAAGCATCTAAAATTTGGCGTTTGAGGGTAGAGTAATACATCCTAAATGCTTGTCTTGCAGGACAGATTCATAATCAGCTGAGGGCATCTGGGTCTTGTGGCTTGCTTCTAAAGTACATTAAACAGACTGATATAAAAATATGCAACTATACTGTGGCTTATTGGCTATAGGCTTGCTTTGTCTTAGGTACAGGAACGTCAAGGACTGCAGTCTTGGCTGTCATTGATAGAAGCTCGCAGGAGCTCCCAGCAGACTGGGCCAATGCGTATGTGAACTCTTTCACCCAGTAAACGGTTTCTTGCAGAAATGACAGCATGTTATCAAGAGGTGCATGGGCTATCTTCGAGGCTTGCTTACACTTACAGTACATCCAGAATGTCATTACCTACTAGCTTTCTATAGAAACTCACCTTTTCCTGTCAGTATGTGAGAGGCGTAGGTTTAAAAAGATAAGAGATTAAACAGCACTGAAGGTTGATCATCTGTTTCTCCACAATTTAAATGAAGATTTTGCAGCCCTCCTCTTCCCTCCCACACCAGTCCCTCAACTGCAGCTTGGAGCACTGAACTTTCTTGGTGATAAGAGTCAATTATGCGAACACAGAACTGAGTAAGGTTTGTCAATCACAATTCCAGCCTGCTTCAGGCATCCTTGACTAGTCGACAGCTATTTGCAGTTGTCAGGCCAGCAAAGCAGTTACCTACAGGGCTGGAAGGTGAACTGACGTTGTAGTGCAGCTAAAGCAAGATTAGCGACTGACACTGTGCCACAAATCCTTGAAGCCCCTTTTTGGCCTTATTTATTTATTGCACGTATAAAACCATACTAAGCATGTCCAGACTACTCCTATACTTCATTCTCAGATGCAGCAGATTTTACAGGGTTTGTTCTGTGATTTGTTTTGCTCCAAGTGCCAGTGGCAGGGAAGCTGTTTTTTTAAGTGCTTTGAAAACAAGTTCCAGCAAAACTGATCTTTATCAGATCCTGCTGAAAAGGCTGCACATACTGAATAGTGAAACAGGCCAGTTAAATTTTAATCTGGGTTACATAAAAGATTGTTCTTAAAGTGGCACATATCGACATTGTTCTCACACCCATTAACTTGCAGCTGGAAAGTGAAAAGGCGAAGAGACGTTTAAACCCCCTGTGTGTGTCGATGCATATGTGTATAAACAACTTTTAGACAGGTTATGGTAGAACCACAGAAACCTTTCTGCATCATCCTGGATGTTGCGATGTTTTGGTTTTTCCTCATGGGGTGGGGGGATGGTACCTCGCAGACTAAGAGTTATGTAGTTCAGTAGTTCTTTTGGGGGAAGAGCCCCCATTGGGGACTGTCAATGCACATGCACAGTGCTGTCAATGCACTGAGGATCTTTTTCATATAAGTTTAAAGAAGTAGTGAGGTTGTGACCAGAAGCCCATGTGTGGCCTGAACTGGAAAGATTCCTAAGTAAAGGCAAAGGGATACGACACACACACTCAGGTAAAAGACAGCATGCATTTAGCGTATTACTGGTGGTGAAATTTAGTTGAGTTGCCCATGTACCATTCTAGCCAGTTGTTTTTAGAAGTATGTGCTGTTGGATGCTATTCTTTGTGAAGGACCTGCAGTTACTGCAAGAGGAGAAGCAAGTAAAGGCACATATGCATAGATAAACCCAACTACCACTCCTGAGAGCTGTAGGACTGCACCAGTGCAGCCTAGGAAAAATGAGAAGACAGTCTGGTGCTTTAGTTCTTTTTTTTGGCTTTCTGATAGTATTTCTTATCTCTGGTGAGACTTGAAGCAAGAATTTTTGCAAGTAACCTCTGATCTTTAATATTCATTTTAACATATTTACAAGGTTTCTCTTCTAATTAACTTTATTTTAAAAGGACACGGAGTTTTTGTAGGGAATTAAGAACAGTTTTTTCTGTGTTGTAAAGTCACACTTCAGGATGTTTTAAGATCTAAGAACAAGTAAGTCCTATGGTGTTCCAAACTCGGAGGTCATTTACATACCTGTGATAACTATTAATCTACATCAGAGACCTTTCATATTTACACCTGTGTATCTCAGACGATAAAATGGCCCAAGGCCTTTGGTTCCCCCTTTGGTTTCAAATGCTGTTCCATTAGCATTGGGTATGACTTCACTTACATGCAGGACTGCTTCTTAGATCGCCATGGAGAAATCTTTCCTTGATTCACTTTTTGCTATGGGAATTAACCATTAATCAAAATCCCAGGAATACTGCTGTAGCTAAAAGTTTAGTCAAGTGGGTTGCAATGGCCAGCTGCTGGGAGAAGTGGTAAGAGAGGTGAGAACGCAAGCATGAGAAGCAACAGAATACAAAACTTCAAAAGCCGGAGAGCCAAACTTATTCTCCTTTGCCTATTTGCTGCTGAGTCTTTGGGAAGTCACGCATCCTCCTTGTTAACTGTATTCAGTCCCCAAAGACAGGTAAGGCTGTCTTTGAGGCTGTGTCTTCAATGCAATGAAGTCTCAAAATGATGGGTAATGCAGTCTTCATCTGCGAGGACGGATCAGAGCAGGGAAGAAGGGTCAGAAACAGGGAGATGACCCTCCATTTTGTCATGAAAGCTGTGCCTTTTATGAAAGCTTGAGCTAGGCTCAAGCCCTGGCCCAGGAAAGCCAACCACACAATAAAATGGTATGGTTTGTTAACGAAAAACTATTGTCAAACCCACAGTTCGCACATTTTATAGTGATGGTTAAACCTGACTTCCTCTCCACTGTGCATGTGGTCTTAAACTTGCTTGCACCAAAATTGTGTGGGTAATTGTTTGCTTGTGTACACTATCCAGCATTATTTAATTAGGAAAATGTGCTTGGCAGGAGGGAGTTGGAAGCTGGAAAAGACAGAATCCTTGTCAACAAACCATGTGGTTCCTGAAAAAGCAGGGTGAAAGTGTGTGAAAGACAGATGGTAAAACACTGCATAAGCAGTGGTACGTGTGGTTGCTGACAACCTAGAAAGTGAGGACGAGCAAAGGTATCTGACTGAAAACTTCAGGAGCCACACACTATGCTGTCCTGTCTCAGGAGAAGTGCAGGATGGCTTGGCACTGCCTTTCTGGTGCTCTATAATCACTCTTCTAGTGCTTACAGTGCACCTCAGTAAGGCGCGACTCAGCGAGGTCGAGATATTTCCTGCCTAGGTATTTCTGCTAACAACAGGTAGTCTGGGAAAATTGTGCTCTGTCACTTAAGCGTCAGTGGGCAGATCTGCTAAGCAATCTTCTTTCTGGTTTTCATTAAACAGCGAACTTTGTCTTCCACACGTCTTACAGACACATCAGAGATTCAGATTTGTGCATTTTGATCCCTAAAGCCCAGTTAAGATTAAGCAGGGACACCACCAAAATGAAACAAAATGGGGGTGTCATTTGCAAAGTACAGTTACCACAAGAAACTGTCTTCAGGTTATGCTGTGTCATTCAGATGAGATATGAGGTGAGCTGAAAGCAAGCAGTAAAGAGTCTGAAAGATGGCTAATGTTTGAAGCCAAGCTCAGTTCTAGAGAGAAGTGGTATATGTATTGTATGCTTTATTGGTAGGCTCCTAAGCTAGGTGATGTGGGAAAATAAATCTGAATTTCAGCTAGAAAGTATTCCCTCTCCATTGGTATAATTATTGTTTCCCTCCTTGCTTTTTCCAAAGACCTATAATTACTACTTCAGCAGATAAAACCTGTAACTGGAGTTAAGGCAACTATAGTAAGCAGCTGTCTTTGTGTTAGTGATTGAATCAAGCAGGGCAGATCTTAATCAGATTTGTAAAGCCTAAATTTACCTTGTAGCCAAACCAACTAAAACTAACACAACCCTTACCATCTGCTTAATGAAAGTTTCCAGCAGTCATGCTGCAAGCATCCCCTGGAACTACTGTTAGGGAACAATAATTTACAAATGGTCAAAATGTGTTAAGGGAGGATCAGGCCAGTGGGTGGCATCAGGGCTCCCTGGCCTTCAAGAAGCCAGAGCAAGTGCCCATTTTGCATCCAAATGTACATTTTTAAACCAACGTGTGGTTGTCATGTGAATCCAGATGCACAATTCCACCCATTAAAGGTATAAATTCATGAACTTCATGAACAAACTTGTTCAAATAACAACAGAAAATAAAGAAAATCCTTACTAAATAATTCTATTTATCTGGGACAAATAGGATGTAAATTGCCAGAAAAGCCTTACCATATGTTAAGGACTGTCTGCTGTTCCAGACAATGTGATGGAATTCAGGAGTTTATTTCAGTTTTGATGGAGCTTTCAGGTATCAACCACAGGAAGGATGTGTCGTGGTTTGGGCCAGATTGACCCAATCCGGTGGAAAGACAGATGCTCTCTCTCTCCTGCTCCGCTCGGGAGGCAAGAAAGAGAGAGAAAAAAAAAAGAGACTTAAAAGTTTAGAAGGAACTAAACTATTTTAATGAAATATTGATAATAAAATAATAAAAAGATAAAAATAATGAAATATATACAAAACCGTATCAAGCTCCCAGGATGACAATCACGTCACCAGCAGGCGCTGGGGAAGTCCCAGACTGGACTCAGTGACGGACGGGAACTGGATTCCGGATCTGGATTCCGGATCAGGATCAAAGGCAGACGCAGAGACAGAGTCCTCCCAGGATGCCAACCATTGAAGAAAGAGAGCTGACCCTTTGATCCCTCAGCTTTTATACTGAGCATGAGGCAGATGGGATGGAATACCCTGTTGATCAGTTTTGGGTCACCTGTCCTGTCCGCTCCTCCCTGCAGGTGTGACCCCTCTACGCTTTTCCGCTTCCGACCCTCCAATGGGGCAAGTAACAAAGTTGGTTGGCCTTGGTTGTTATAGCAATAAGTATAAGCAAGAGCCTCTCTGCATCCCATTCCTTGGCATCAGCTATAAACATGGGTCTTACCACTCTGAGAGCGAACAGTTTTCTGCACAACATGCTGTTAATTTCAGCAGTTAGAAGAGGCCTAGCTAAAAAGTCAAGTTACTGAACAAAATTGGTCCTGTTTTACCTCAAACCAGGACAGGATGATACCTGAAGCCCAACTTAAATGCCTCTATGCAAATACATGTAGCATGAGGAAAAAAACAAGGTGAGTTAGAGATGTGTGTACAGGTGCAGGGCTCTGATCTCACTGGTATCACGGAGACATGATGGGATGGTTCCTATGACTGGAGTGTTGGAATGGAAGGATACAGACTCTTTAGGAAGGACAGACAGGGGAGACAAGAAGGGGGTTTCGCTGTCTATGTCAATGTCCAGCCTGAGTGCATGGAGCTCTGCCTGGGGATGGATGAGGAATAGACGGAGAGCTGATGGGTCAGGATCAAAGGGAGGCCAGGGACAGGTGACATTACAGTGGGGGTCTGCTACAGATCTGACCAGGAAGACCGAGCAGATGAGGCCCTCTATAGACAGATAGGAGCAGCTGATTTTCACAAGCCCTGGTCCTCATGGAGAACTTCAACCACCCCAGTCTGTTGGAAAGATCATACAGCAGGGCATAAGCAATCCAGGAGGTCCCTGGAATGCATTGATGTTAGCTTCCTTATCCAAGTGAGAGGAGCCAACGAGGAGAGGTGCTGTGCTGGACCTTGTTCTCACCAACAGGGAGGGGTTGGTGGGAAATGTCGCACTCAAGGGCAGCCTTGGCTGTGGTGACCATGAAATGGTGGAGTTGAAGATCCTTAGGGCAGCAAGGAGGGCACACAACCAGCTTGCTACCCTGGACGTCAGGAGAGCAAACTGGCCTCTTCACGGATCTGCTTGGTAGAGTACCGTGGGATAAAGCCCTGAAGGGAAGAGGAGCCCAAGAAAGCTGGTTAATACTCAAGGATCACCTCCTCCAAGCTCAGGAGCGATGCATCCCAACAAAGAGGAAGTCAGGCAAAAACTCCAGGAGGCCTGAATGGATGAACAAAGAGCTCTTGGACAAACTCAAGCTCAAAAAGGAAGCCTACAGAGGATGGAAGCAAGGACAGGTAGCCTGGGAGGGATACAGAGGAATTGTCTGAGAAGCCAGGGATCAGGTTAGGAAAGCTAAAGCCCAGATAGAATTAAGTCTGACCAGAGACATCAGAGGCAAGAAGAAAAGCTTCCACAGGTACGTCAGTGAAAAAAGGAAGACTAGGGAAAACGTTGGCCCTCTTTGGAAGGAAACAGAAGACCTGGTTACCCAGGATATGGAGAAGGCTGAGGCACTCGATGACTTTTTTGCCTCAGTCTTCACTGACAAGGGCTCTAACCACACCACCCAAGTCACGGAAGGCGGAGGCAGGGACTGGGAGAATGAGGAACTACCCTTTGTAGGAGAGGACCAGGTTTGAAACCATCTAAGGGACATGAAAGTGCACAAATCCATGGGACCTGATGAGATGCATCTGTGGGTCCTGAGGGAACTCATGTATGAAGTTGCTAAGCCACTATCCCATCATATTTGAGAAGTCACAACAGTCCAGTGAAGTTCTCACTGAGTGGGAAAGGGGAAACGTAACCCCCATTTTCAAAAAGGGAAAAAAGGAAGACCCAGGGAACTACAGGCTGGTCAGTCTCACCTCAGTGCCTGGGCAAGGTCATGGAGCAGATCTTCCTGGAAACTCTGCTAAGGCACGTGGAAAATAAGGATGTGATCGATGACAGCCAACATGGCTTCACCAAGGGCAAGTCACGTCTGACAAATCTGGTGACCTTCTATGATGGGGTTACAGCACTGGTGGATAAGGGGAGAACAACTGACGTCATCTACCTGGATTTGTGCAAAGTGCTTGACATTCTCCTGCATGACATCCTTGTCTCTAAACTGGAGAGACATGGATTTGACAGGAGGACCACTCGGTGGATAAGGAATTGGCTGGATGGCTGCACTCAAAGAGTTGCGGTCAACGACTTGATGTCCAAGTGATGACTAGTGACAACTGGTGTTCCTCAGGTACTGGGACTCGTGCTGTTTAACATCTTTGTCAGCCACATGGACAGCGGGACTGAGTGCACCCTCAGCAAGTTTGCCAGTGACACCAAGCTGTGTGGCACAGTCGACATGCTGGAGGGAAGAGATGCCATCCAGAGGGACCTGGACAGGCTTGAGAGGTGGGCGTGTGCAAACCTCATGAAGTTCAACCAGGCCAACTGCAAGGTCCTGCAGCTGGGTCGGGGCAATATCAATACAGGCTGGGGGATAAAGGGATTGAGAACAGCCTCAAGGAGAAGGATTTGGGGGTGTTGGTTGATGAGAAGCTCAACATGAGCTGATAACGTGCATGTGCAGCCCAGAAAGCCAACTGCATCCTGGGCTGCATCAAAAGAAGCATGGCCAGCAGGTCAAGGGGAGGGAAGTGATTCTTGGGGCCCCTAACATAAGAAGGAAATGGACCTGTTGGAGTAAGTCCAGAGCAGGGCCACAAAGATGCTCAGAGGGCTGGAGCACCTCTGCTAGGATGGCAGGCTGAGAGACTTGGGGTTGTTCAGCCTGGAGAAGAGAAGGCTCTGGGGAGACCTTAGAGCAGCCTTCCAGTACTTACAGGGGACCTACAGGAAAGATGGGGAGGGACTCCTTATCAAGGAGTGTAGTGATAGGACAAGGGGTAACAGTTTTAAACTGAAAGAGGGCAGATTTAGATCAGATATGAGGAAGAAATTCTTTACTGTGAGGGTGGTGAGGCACTGGTTTCCCAGGGAAGTTGTAGATGCACCACCCCTGGAAGTGTTCAAGGCCAGGTTGGATGGGGCTTTGAGCAACGTGGTCTAGTGGAAGGTGTCCCTGCCCATGGCAAGGGGTTGGAACTCGATGATCTTTAAGGTCCCGTCCAACCCAAACCGTTCTGTTATTCTATGAAGTCATACAGATAAATAGAGGCACAGCTACCAGTTCAGTGGCTTGGCTTTGCTGAGATCTATTTGCCACAGTGGTGTTCAGTTGTGACTTGATTATTCCAGGAAATTTGGAGAGGCAGGAGACACAGGTAAACTGGAGACTGCATTTCACAGAATCATAGAATGGTTTCCGTTACCTAATGGTAACCATTTACAAGGTACATGTTTCCAAAGAAATGAATTTGTAGGGTGGAACTATTGTTTCTGAAGATATTAATCTTACTTATTTTTCAGTGTAGTTATTTTTGACTAATTCTCATATGGCTCCTTTGACCTACTGCTCTTGTGGCACAGCTTCACCTTTAGTCTCCTCCAAAAGGTGTCCAGTTTGAGTGATCCACTATATGAGGAGAATTAGTATAGTCAAAACTGTACTTTAGGATTAAAGTCCTGATCCAGACTGAAGTGCTAACGCAAGGAAACCCAGAGAAAAATACATATACTTGCAATAAAGTTTTAACAGTACAAGGTAGTTGTTGTTAACAATCAATTTTTTGATAATTTTTTAGAAACTGTTTTAATGAACAGATTTATTATTATGATATCTCTGCCTTGATAAAGAGAGGTAGCGTTCAGTTGAGGTCCAGGTCTAACCTGTTTCAAATGAAGGACCTAATGAATGTGTTTGCATGTAAGAGGCTGCGTGCAAATGGGGAGGAACTGGTCTGTGGCTTAGGTAAAGCTTGTGCGTTCTTATACAGAACAGCATCTGAGTGATGGGATTTAAGTATTTGCTTTAGTCCTGTCCTCAACATAGGTGCTTCCATGTTTTATGGCCATAAAAAAAAAAGAATACTTTTTCTTTGCAAATATTTTAGGAAGGAAATATTAGAAGGCATTCAAGAAATGACGTTGAAATATACATCTCTACAACATGTAGAGTCTGTATCTCCAAGTTACTACTTGGCCACTGCAGTTTCACAAATCAGTCCTCAGCTTAATGTATTAAGCCACTATGACAAATCAGAAACAGCATCTGGAAAGAGGCATTCCTAGCTCTTTGCCCAAGATTAATCACCTTGTCTTGGAATTGGACCTAGGACTTATTACCAGCTACACTGAGTCCATCAATGATTCTAGCTTATTTAAGGACTATACAGGGAACAAGGTTCACATGCAAGATTATAATGTAGAACTTCTGAGAAGGTGCACTTGCCTGTCCCATGTATCCAGGAAAGCTGCAGTGCTAAAGGGAGGAGCAACTGGAAAATCAGCAAAGCCCACATTTTATTTAGAGCTTTGTGGGTTGAAATCAATACAGTCTGCTCTAGCCAGAAAGTCAGTGATGATGGAGGAATGAGCAAGAAGGTTCAGGCAGATGACGTGCGCAGCAGTGTTTCGCCCGCAGAGAGGAGAAGTAGTGCAGACGTCAATGCTGCCGAAGTCTGAAACTCAGTGTGTTTCTCCGGGAGGGAATCACGCCATACTGCTCTCGGGTGAGGGGACTTTGCAAGCACCGTGCTCCAGCTTGGCCCTGCCACACACTGGGTTTTGCATCCTGCTCAGACAATGGGCTTTGTGCTCTGATGCAGGGCGGCGTTTCACAGATCAAAAGTGCAGATATGTGGGACAAGTGCCAGTGGGCTCTGCTAGGTTAACACAAATTTTGACTCTTATGCTTCCCTTCTTTTCTGTGCTTTTCAACAGCTGCTGAACATGGCAGTGATAGTTTTTCAAGGGTTGTTAGCTCTTTGTGTCACTTTGCCCTGATTACCTGTGAAGATAGTACTGAAACACTGCTGGAGCAGTTTAGGGAAGATCTAGTGAAGTGGAACAACCTTGACTAGATTGCTGCTTTTGTGATCGGTAGCTTCTGATGTTGCATCTTATGCTTTGTTTATTTAATGGACACATCATAGGAAGAGGGTAGATTTTCTTTTTTCTCTCTGCTGTTTCCCCAGGAGTGATCACAAAACGACAGGTTACTCTTTGTGTTTTCGCTTCAGTATTTCTAACGTAGTAATATATGAATCCTAAGTTAGGTTTTTGAGTCAGAAGTGTAACAGATATATAACTATATAGAGTATAAATAGACACAATATATAGTGTGTGTATATATATAGTATAAATACATATAAACTATATAGTATATAAAGTATATTTAGTGTACATGTATACATATATATGGTATGTACACTATAGTATACCATACACTATACTATAGTGTACATATAGAATATACATACAATATATAGTAGTATATCTATACACTATCTCTCTATATAAATGCATATATAGTGTGTGTGTATATATATATACACATACTATTTTATATAAGTAATTGTATGTTGTAATTGTACTTACCCTCATCTGCTTGCTGTTGGATGTGATATTTAGAAACACGGACTCATATAAAGCAGATCGCAATGTCTCATTATAAAGTCTCTTGAGCACAAAATGGGTGAGTTAGCTCTCAGTGCTTTGAAGTCAAATGGTCCTCACACACTTACTTGTTACAAACCTCCAAATAATTTCTCCCGAATCTGAGTACCTTCAAAGTGTTTTCTTGCAGGAGCTATCTTAATAGTTTCCTTTTCAATGCCATGGGTACTCATTTGCACGTTATTAAAGCTATTCTCTGTCTTGTCTTATTACATAGTTATTATTTACTCTACTGCGTACAAGCGTTGCATTTTCACAAACTGTGACAACTCGAAAATTATAAAGATAATTTTAAACCTGAAATCTATATTATATGTGCACTCTTTGCTTTAGGGGAATGAAAAGGACCAGGTAATAGACTCTACTCGCCAGGTAAAATGTGTGGGCCACTTACTCTGCTCAAAAGGCATTATAGATCAAATTGGAGAAACAGGACTGGTCTAGCCCATAAGCTGTTGCACATTTGCCACCAGCAGCATTGTTTTTCAGTGTCAGCAGAGATCCCATCCCGTGGTGCTCTGCGTCGCATGGTGCACCAGAGGAAAGGCAGGTCAAATGCCAGTGGGCTGCTGGACTACGCAGGGCTGGATGAGGCATACCAGGACAGATGAGAAGCAGCATGGAATGCGTCATGGGGTTGCCACCTTGTGGGGCAGGACAGCTTGTTCAGAGAGGACTTCAGAGCAAAGGCACTGGACTTGGAAGGGCACCACGCAGTGCCTGGGGGCATTCTGGAAATGGCTAGTGTCCTGTGAGTAGGCATAAATCTGAGCTTGGTTACAGATGGTATTAGTCCCCAGGCCACACTCCCCTTGCCCCCTCAAAAACAACAGCTTCAACAGAACTTGTATCATGGGCGCGGGAGAACTTACAGTTTGTCGTGCTTGATGTGCAGGAAGATGTCCACAGAAGCAGATGCTTTCCGCATGGCAGTGACCACTAAAGAATACAGATAATAAAATCAGTTCAGCCAAAGGGACCAAAGAAGCCCCAAAACTCTTTTAGCTGTAGAAACTGTCACAGTATAGTGTTTCCCTGTGAGATTTCTTGGAGAGAGAGATATACACACACATATATATTTAGAACATTTTAAAGGAGGGATTTGATTCAAAATGGCACTTTCTTAACTTAGAAGAGCTCTCGCTCTCAGGAGTCTAAATGCTTTGTTATCTGTACATCCACTGAGATTACAAAATGCCTCTGTACAAAAATATAGGAAGAATCAAACACCCATAAGCAGACTGCTTCCAAACTGTTCTCAGATATACTAGCTACCTACACTAGTTAAATTAATTGCTTTCTTAGATCTTACCCCTCACCTCACCCTTCACCCCATTTAGACTATGAACCTCAGCCCTTCCAGGATCTAAAACTGTGAAAGTTTTCCTCAGGGTTGGCATGTAATACTTTTCATTCAGGAACGTGTTACTTCCCAGCAGAGTAAAGAAATGGCTGGCACTAAGCTGTTTACCAACAGCACCACGGGAGCACTTACAAGGGCAGGTACCAGCTCACAGCTGCCTTAATGGCAAAGGATATGACGTCTTGCTCTACGCAAAGTACTGAAACTTTCTTTGGGCTGGCACCCAGTGGGAGACTGCTTGTGTTGCTCACTAATTGAGTCACTTAACCTAAAAGAGGGAATTACGAAGCTACGTAAGTTGTTTAGTGGATCTAAACTGTCTAAGCTATTGTAAGATGTTCAGTGGAGGAAGGGGATGCAGTTCTCCTCCCCTTAATAGTAAATTAATAGTAAATTAATACTATATAGGACCGGAAAGGCTGTAATACCAGAGCCAATGTAATTCAATAAAAGGCTTCAAGTGGGACAATATAAAATTTTGTAACAACATACTGGTTCTGATCCAGAGTTGACAAGGGAAGGTATATTAGGTCTTGAAAATATCATCACAAGTGAAATGTCAAAATATTCAAGGAAACTTGAAGCATGATTTAAAAATTGATGTTCATATCTGATGTCCTCAAAGACTTTGGGACAGCTGCTGACAAACTGAGATGGGATTTTTTTTATGTAGCTGGCATAGAAAATGGATCACAGGCTAAAAATTCCATTGTAGTTGTTCTTGAGGTTGAATCCCATGGCCTTATGCATCAAGTAAACTCATAAATTGGAGTAGTGGGGGGAGCTGTAATCTTTCTATTTTTTTGGGAATTTTTCATGTGTTACCCTTTACCAGTGTGGCCAAACTGTCAGCTCAAGGGGTAGCTCCAGTTTGTCAGGACCTCAGGGTTGGGAGGGGAGGGGAGATGGTGGGAAGTGACTGTCAGGACAGCTTCCAAAACATGTCAGCTGAATATTTCTTTCTGTCAGCTCACAGCCCTAGGCTTAAACTGGGATTATGCGTGCAGCCTGCAAAAGATGCCCCAAACATGGCAAAGGCCTTCCGAAAGACTGAAAAACTCCCTTGTTCTAGGTCCTTCGGGTCTGGGATACGCAACAGCACCTATTACTCCGCACAGACTTGAATGGGAAGTCCCAAGCTCAGCAGCACAAATTCTCACCACACTGAACCTGATTGCAACTGTCCAGCTGGTTTTAAGAGAGGCGGTATTTCACCTGGGAAGTCTATTGCTTAGTGTCAGAAACTGCAGAATCTCAGCAAGAGGAAAATAAAACCTCTTCAGCTGAGACACTCCGAAGAGATAGAAAGTTGTGCCAAAATTGTTCCCATATCCACCCTGAAGATGTAATATGTGGAGCCAGGTAAGCAGCAATCCTCAGATAAGGTGCGTTTACAATTTTCATGTGATGGTGATGTGGTTATGGCGGCTGAGAACAGTAACAATCTATTTAATGCAGTATCTGTCATGGGTTAATAATTGAAACTCACAGCTGCTGTTGCAAGGGCATAGTGTTCAGCCCTTCATTCATATCCAGATCTTTGGCTGCTAACTGGATCTTAAGCAGTGGGTTTGATTAACTGTGCCCTCGTATCTAAAAGGGAGGTAATTACACATTCCAGGAAAAAGAGAAAGGACAAGTCAGTAGAATAGATTGGGGTAGGCCCATAATACTTTGTTTCAACTAAAGAACAAAACGTAACTCTCTTAAATTGCCTCCTAAATTAAAGAAATGTGAAGTTTGGTTGTTTGTGATGAAATTATGGATATGCCTGTTGCAGAGAAGTAGAATAACCAATGGGATTGTATAATGAATTTCTCTATTAATCTCTGCATGAAGGAATCTTAATTGGTGCTACAGCACTGTAAAGATGATGAGGTTTTTTAGCCAAGAAGTTATTTCATGGAGGAGGGAATCTCACAAACCATGTATAAAAACATCTTGATCTCTGACCTCGTTTGTTGGAGGTTATATAATTTTTCCCAGATAATTATTTTGCTGTATTGATGAAAACATATTGAGCTGTTATTTAATGCTTAGCTACTGCACTGTGCTTTTGAAAAAGAGGTCATGAAAGGATTTTCTCTGTGTCTTGCTCATTGTCATAGAATTGAGTACAACTTTTTGTCCTGAGCCTGTTTTCCTTTTTTCAATTGAAGGTCTTGGTGCTGGAAATTTCTAGCTTGAGCCTAAGCTAAAGAAGTTGCCTTCCTCTGAATTATGGAAAAATATACTTGCCTGCAGAAAATCAGTGATAGAAAGGTACAGGTGGAACTGAGCCACTTATGCACAACTGTTCAGTGTCATTTAAGGTGCTTTATCTGAGACATCTCTGCTGGGGTGGAAGAGACAATTCAGCCCAAGAAAATTCATTTTCTGGGTTTTTTTTAAACAAGAAGGCTTTGCTGTGCCTTCTGCTTAGGAATCTGGAAGTCTTGTAAAAAGGGAGCTATGGATGCTTCCTATTCATTTCCTTAGAGGCAGAAATCATCCTGAACGTTGCCTTGTGAATGCATCTATCTGCTTCTAACTACATTTCAGAGCAGCAGTGCTGGCAGAGAAAAGAAACTGTGCTTCTGATTTCACAGGCAGTCTGCACATGCGCACAGTCTGATGGTTTCAGTGTGTAGGATTTGCATCTGTGTTTATGCAAGTCTTCCTAATTAATACTAAACACAGGGACCACTAGCCAAAAAAGTAGCTCCCACCTCGTATCATACTGAATGGTGGGCCCGTTTTTTGTGTGACATCAGTTTTAGGTTGTTGTCTATGCCCAGCCTGCTTTTCTTGTATAGATTTAGGGACAGAACAATTTTTAGGGTCCGATTTCCCATTAATTTCAAGGGTAATAAGATGCCTAAATAAACTCCTGAGGTTCTGGAAATTTGTCTCCAATTCATGGAAGCACTTTAGCTTCACTGAACTCTCTTCACACCGGTATGTCTTGTTGGGTTCATTGCTCTTAAATCTTAACTTTAGCAGGTGATTGATTTTATTCTCACCTCTTGGCTTATTTAAGTTTCTTTTGAGTCTTGTTATAGAATAGAACACAAAATGCATGAAAAGGGACAGCATAGGCACTAAAAAAAAAAAAAAAGAAAATCGGGAAGTTGAGAGGGTCAAATGAGTCAGTAGAAAGAAACTGCAGCCACTCCTACCTCTAATCATTTTGACTGCGTGTTGTTCCTGAAGATTTGAACTCTCTAAAACAGACAGATCATTTCAATTCTTAATACGGTCTTGGTTGCCAGGTAAAGTAAATAATAACATTGTATTATGCAAAAAACTTTTGTCTTTTTTCTGGGCCATTCATTTTGCAGTTCCTAAAACCTGAATTAAAGCACTGATATCATCTTTCTGTCTCAGTAAGAGCACTGTGCAGTCCAGTCTGGTTTCTGTCACTTCGTATTCTCTTACAGATGGATTCTCCTGTTGCTCCCAAGTCTGTGACTTCCCCTGAGCTAGTGAAGAAAATTGTGGACAGGATTTCTGGAATCAAACATCTGGACATGCGTCCACTAACACTCATAAAAAAAGTGTTCTTCCTTCTGGGGATATGGTCTTGCTCCAGACAAGGAGCCCTGGCTCACAATAACCCTTGTTGTTGAGATGGGATCCCTAGTAGATGAGGTTCCTGCTCTGATCCCACCCGGCTGCACAACCCTGTCTCAGAGAAGTGAGAGCACTAAGAGGGTGTGAGGACAACTAGAAAGAATGACTGCAGAGAGATAAGGATGATGATATTTACAGACAGAGGGAGCGTGGTTGGAATGGGATCATCAGTTGTTTGAGGATCCAAAAGGGAAAACAGCTACATGAGAACTGTAAAGTCTAAAGAAAAAAAGCAGAAAGGTTAATCTAAGGAGTGCCTGGTGTCACTGCGTCACCAGTGTGAGACCTGTGGATGAAGCTGGTGGCAGAGGGCAACTCGGCAGCACTGAGGATCTGGCCTGGGGAGCTCCAGGCACTACTGGCTCTTCTTCCCCAGTTCACTGATGTTTGCCATATCAGCAAAGGATGTTTGAGTGCCTTATCAGGGTTGCAAAAAGATCTGAATTCTGTCTCTCTTGTGTGTCAACTGAGAAACAGCTGTTTCATATTTTTTAGTTTTGTGTGTCTTGCCTGCAGGGTCTTTTCACATGGCTAAGGGGGCCCAACTGGACTCACCAGAAGAAGGTTGTTTAAAAAGTAAATATCAAACTGAATAAAGATTTTAATTTTTCTTAAGAAATCATTACTTATTTGCAAAGTTTTGCTGGACTTGAATGTGCTCATTGTCTGAACTGAGTGGCTGCGGAAAAAACATTGCTTGAAGCAAGCTGGTAATACATGACTCCAGGGTGGAAACGACAGCACACATATTGGGTCAGTAAAAATATGTTAATTGTTGTTATCTCTGACTATAATATGCAGACTTCTGTAATGAGTCAAATGGCAATAACTGCCTTTTTAACTTAAGAATTGCTCTATGGAAATAGGCTTCCCCCTCTCTCCCTGCCTCCCCCTCCCCCCCCACCCCCCTTTTTTTGTTATTTAATTCTTCAGATTTCTCTCCTTCTCTCCTTCTTATTAGTACTTTATCGACTAGTAACCAGATGTTCCCTGGCTTCATGTACTTAAAACAGCTGGTTTGACTTCAGCAGTCCCTCATAGTATTTTTGAAACCTGGTGATTTACAGCTATAAATAATAAATTTAATTTTCTTTTCATGTTGCTTGATTTTTTTTTTCCATCACATAATTTGTAACAGTTGTCTAATGATGTGTTTATGTTACGTGTGATAAACATATTGCATTCATACAGACTCAGAAATTCAGACTGTTGCACCAAGAAAGGGTTCATGCTTGGATGTAATAGGTAGGAAGTCATAGATTAATTCTGGTACAGTGCTTCCTGGAATTCAGCGTGACCTATTCAAAATGCTGTATGTCTAACCTTTTCTCTTTCATTATTACAGGCTGAGGAAGATGAAAATAGGAGCTATTGGTCTTGGGTTTAGATTCTGGAAATTAAAGAGCAACCCTAGTGACATAGCTTTTAATTTGGACCCGTGGTCAGTTTGTGTAAATGTTCAGCTCCAGGTATTTCAATCTAACTGGAATGCCCTGGCCGTTCTGAGAAGCAGTTTCCCACTGCAGTGTGAAAACAAAATGTCGATTCACATGATGTATTACTAAACGCAGTTCCAATGACGGCCGTGACTCAGATCATATTGTGTTCAGTGGCATGCTCACACTCTCAAAACACAGCCTCTGTAACTAATAGGTGACAGATGGGAGCACTTCTCAGAAAGTTTCCCCCTCAGGCCCTCACATATACATAGCTTTTCTTTCCCAGGGAACAGGGAGATACTTAGCATTAAAGCACTGCTGAAATTTCTCAAAAGTGATTTCTATCGGATAACCATTTCAGTGACATTGCTTTTCTTCAAGACTTGTAGCATTGTCCTGCAGTGTGCATTACGCAATGTTTGTTCATACTATTGTGGTGGGTTAATTGCTGTGGTGATTGTTCATTTTCGTGTAGGTTGTATAGATTTTTCAAGCAATCAACGTGGTTTGCCTTTTGTATTTGTATTATTCAGCTCTCTACGTAGTCTCTTTCAAAATTCTATTACATGAATTCCCTTTTTCCTTTGCTGTCAACAACACAGATCGTTTGTAGAATCAATTGTAAACTCTCCCCAACCTTCAATTCAATGTCAAACTGCAGCTCAGCTCCACCAGGTGCTTTTGAGTTATGAAAAGCACATAAAATGTTGATTTATTCCTGTTTCATGTGCATAAACATATACAAATTTCTATATATGACTATATACATCTATGTGTTTGCCTCTCTCTGAACTAATTATTCATGTTATTTTCATTCTTAAAGAAACAAATGACATCTGAGAGACATGATATGAATCTTTTTCTCTTGTTTAGGGTTGCGGTTCTTTTTCAGGAAAGAAAGGGTTCTCGTTTCCCTTTAAATTTTCTGGTAACTTGTGTCTATTGAGAAATTGCGTCTTCCTTCTTTGGCTCAGTCACATATTATAGGTCAGACCAAGGTAAGTTTTTCCTCTTCCTCTAGTGAATTGGGCCAACAAAGTTATTGCTGGGATCTGCCAGTTTGTAGGTATTCAGAACTTGATGGAAGTATTTTTTCCATGCTTTACTGTCAAATGGTTTGACCACCCATGTAGCATGGTGATACCTGCATGTGAACGTGCACATGCGGTACAGGGACAGTACTGTTCTTCTTCTAGGAAGAGAATTTATTTCCTTCAGGTACTGCACTTGATGGATTTTGAAAGGAAGATTTGTTAAGTGCCAAAGCCAACAAAGAAGAAAAGTCATCTATCACACGGAACAAGAACTTTTTAAAGAATTAAGCATGTTACTGGTGGCTGTTGTACTTTAGCTTAAGGCCACCACATAAATTATATTAGACAAATTAGTTAGGGAAGGTTATGCACATCTATTTGTATCAGGGCTATGAAATATTCATTTCAATGTAGCTTCTGTTTAACCAAACATATTATTGCCTTCTAAAAGTTGTTTTAGGGTCTTCCTTGTGTCTAGGCATACTAATAATGCTCCGTTATCTTAGTTTACAACTGATTGAGGCAAACATATTATGTTGTGTTATCTCTCACATTAAAACACTACCAATAATCCCCATTGAGAGCATCAGTTAAACTTTCAGAAAATGCAGGGGACATTGATTTTTTTATTCTACATCTCATGCTGAGGTTACAGACAAAACACTATGATTTGTTTATTTAAAGGGAAGTTGCAATGCACAATGCATTCCTGTTCACTTGATTTTTTAATTTCTTTGGAATACTTTCAGCTGAATCCTATGTGTTGAACTGTCAGTTTTTTAGAAATTTGCTGAAATATAAAAATGGCAGTGACCCAGTTTGAATTGAAATACAATACTTGTGATAAAAAAGCTGGTAGATTGTGTTATAGCATAGGCATAAACAAATAAATCTTCCTAAATGTTAAATTACTGTAGCTGTATTGAGTAGACAATCTTCTGCCCCAGCATGTCCCAGGAATACTTTTTTTTTTTTTTTTTTAGATTTGTCTATACTCCTATGAGGAATGTTAGAAATCTGGAGTTGTAAATATACTAGTAAATTAGAAACAACAATGATTTATTTGAAGTCCATAGTAGAAAGCTGTCACTGCAAATTACAGCCAGGAGGATGGATTTGAGCTGTGCCTCTTTCACACTTTCTATTTGCTGGACATTTCCTCTTACACTCTCTATTACTTAGCAGGTGTAGTAAGATACCTGCATGTTGAAGTAAGTCTTCCCCTATCCCATTGTGTCTACCCCATCCCACAAAACAAAAAGATACCACAATGAAAATATTTGGGTGGACAAGGTCTGGAGTTTGTGATTTAACACATTGCCTTAATCTGCGTTGTGGGCTATGCTGTTGAGAAGATGACACTCAAGATTCTGGATTCAGGGTTATATTTCTCCTTACTAGGTCAATTATGGCAGTGACTCAGTCCAGGATATGCAGTATTTCTGTGAAGCTTTGCACTGTGGCAGAAACACATGCCACAAGTCCTTGGAATATCTCTTAACACACTGCATTTTGCAGCACAGTTTTGGGTCTCTGTGTGTTGCCCACAGCATTTGGGAGCCAGACTCAAAGCTCAAGGCACAAGAGGAATTTAGTTCAAACTACTTTCTCTTCTGGCCTTGGCTGCATCCGCTTGATGCGTGTTATTAATGCATGGCCATTGAGTGATTTGAAACACAGCTGATGAGAGTTTATTTGTTATCCTTCCTCTTTCACACAGATGATTTGAGCAAATGTGATACCAGAATTCAGGAGTCAGATGAGAACAAATCTTCTCAGGAAAGAGACTGAGTTCAGGTTTTTTTCCCAATGCTGATGAACATACTGCTTCTTTGCCCTTCCCTGCTGTTTTGCTTGCTGCTAATCTTGTGCTTGAAGGATGTATTTATATTCCCCTCACTAGACATGGCCTAAGAGTTATCTTTTCTGGCCTTTCTTGTTCCTTGAGAAAATGTCCAAATATGACACACTGCAGTGTTGTCTTCCTGATCCTGCAGGTGGCCTGAAACACCGGTAGCAGAAAACAGTGCACATGCTTAACTTTGAATTTTGCTGATAACAACCAGGTGATGTTAATTCTGGCAAGCTACAGATGTTTGCCTTTCTGACTGTGAGAATCATTCTTTATAGAAACTGGGAAAAACTTGAACCTTCTTACCTTGAGCTGGAATCATGTTTAACCAAAAGTATTTTTCTCCTCAGTTTTTAAGTCATGAACTGACTCATGATTACTGAATAAAATTGCATAAGAATTACCAGACTGGACCATGATATAAATTATGGCATGGTTAATCATTTCTGATGGTAGTCCAAACAAATATTCTTCTCCAGTATTGGATGTAGTGATAAGATGACATTGTTATCAGTGATGATGCTCTGCAATTTATCACTACCCCCTGGTGACAGTGAATGGCTGCTGGCTGGAGAACTCCCCGTAGCATCTCTGTGGTTTGGGAGATGTTGGCAGATGCTAACTTTTGGTAAGAAACAGGAGGAATAAGGTAAAAAGTAACAGGTACCTTGTGTTTGGCCTATATCTGATGATGTTACCCTCCAAAACTTTGAAAATTTCTGACTGAATGCTAATTAACTGTGTTCATATTACATGTTCCTGCTTAATAACTTAGATTGGGTAAAGTGCATTTAAAAGTACAAAGAAAAGAATCTTAAGCAACTTCATTCTGCAGGAAAAAACAGTTCTGGGTTCTCACCATTGCCACAAATGGTGTATATAATGAGGCTTTCCTCAGTGTGTGGAGAGTGCCAAGCTGTTGCATAAAGTTAACCAGCAGTGACCATAGTGCTCATTTTTTATTAGAACTTGTAAAGCTTGTGCCTACACATAGGCACAGTTGACCAGAGACTGGCTTTTGTGTCCTAACTGTTCAGTATGGATTCAGTGTGTATTTAGTTTGAGAAGGGTGCCAAATATGTGCAAGATTGTGAAGGTGGGTTATGAAATAGCAGGTATGGAACATCCTACCAGCAGTAGCTAATATGAAGTGGTATTTTTGGTTTCTCTATTTTCTTTCTTATTTTCCAGCTAGCTATTGCTTCCTTAGTGTGTTTATCTGAGCAAATCCAGACTGCAGTTTCCATATTATTGTCATGTAAGGACCTAATCCAGTACATCTTGTGTGTGAATAATGCTCATCTCTATTAATGGTCCTGCTGGCAACACTGATATTACTCACGTGAACTAATCTTGAAAGAGCAAATCCCGACTTATTTTGGTAAAACTGGAGATGCAGGTAAAAACTCACCGGGAAACCAGGTTTGTGACCTAATATAAGCTGTGAGGTGGTGGGAGGAGGGAGAAATATTGTGAGTGCCCTGTCACTATCTGGCAATTCTCAGTACTGGTTATGACCATCTTTCCTCTGCTACCCTGAAGATAAATATTCTAGACTAACTAAATGAAGCAGGTTCTCTGTCTGCTAGGACAGGTAGCTTGAGAAGAATACAGAGAAACTGTCCAAGCAGCCAGGGATCAGGTTAGGAAAGCCAAAGCCCAGATAGAATTAAGTCTGACCAGGGACATCAGAGGCAAGAAGAAAAGCTTCCACAGGTACGTCAGTGAAAAAAGGAAGACTAGGGAAAACGTTGGCCCTCTTTGGAAGGAAACAGAAGACCTGGTTACCCAGGATATGGAGAAGGCTGAGGCACTCGATGACTTTTTTGCCTCAGTCTTCACTGGCAAGGGCTCTAACCACACCACCCAAGTCACGGAAGGCGGAGGCAGGGACTGGGAGAATGAGGAACTACCCTTTGTAGGAGAGGACCAGGTTTGAAACCATCTAAGGGACATGAAAGTGCACAAATCCATGGGACCTGATGAGATGCATCTGTGGGTCCTGAGGGAACTCATGTATGAAGTTGCTAAGCCACTATCCCATCATATTTGAGAAGTCACAACAGTCCAGTGAAGTTCTCACTGAGTGGGAAAGGGGAAACGTAACCCCCATTTTCAAAAAGGGAAAAAAGGAAGACCCAGGGAACTACAGGCTGGTCAGTCTCACCTCTGTGCCTGGGCAAGGTCATGGAGCAGATCCTCCTGGAAACTCTGCTAAGGCACGTGGAAAATAAGGATGTGATTGATGACAGCCAACATGGCTTCACCAAGGGCAAGTCACGTCTGACAAATCTGGTGACCTTCTATGATGGGGTTACAGCACTGGTGGATAAGGGGAGAACAACTGACGTCATCTACCTGGATTTGTGCAAAGTGCTTGACATTCTCCTGCATGACATCCTTGTCTCTAAACTGGAGAGACATGGATTTGACAGGTGGACCACTCGGCGGATAAGGAATTGGCTGGATGGCTGCACTCAAAGAGTTGCGGTCAACGACTTGATGTCCAAGTGATGACTAGTGACAACTGGTGTTCCTCAGGTACTGGGACCGGTGCTGTTTAACATCTTTGTCAGCCACATGGACAGCGGGACTGAGTGCACCCTCAGCAAGTTTGCTGACGACACCAAGCTGCCTGGAGTGGTTGACATGGGAAGGGACCTGGGCAGGCTTGAGAGGTGGGCGTGTGCAAACCTCATGAAGTTCAATATGGCCAAGTGTAAGGTCCTGCGCAGGGGTTGGGGCAATCCGAAGCACAAATACAGGCTGGGCAGAGAATAGATTGAGAGCAGCCCTGAGGACAAGGACTTGGGGGTGTGGGTTGATGAGAAGCTCAACATGAGCTGATAACGTGCATGTGCAGCCCAGAAAGCCAACTGCATCCTGGGCTGCATCAAAGTAAGCAGCAGATTTAAGAAGGTGATTCTACTCCTCTCTCATGAGACCACACCTGGACTACTGCGTCCAGCTTTGGATTCCTCAGCACAAAAAGGACATGGACCTGCTGGAGCAGGTCCAGAGGAGGGTGACAAAGATGATCAGAGGGCTGGAGCACTTCTCCTATGAAGATAGGCTTGAGACAGTTGGGGTTGATCAGCCTGGAGAAGAGAAGGCTCGGGGGAGACCTTATGGCAGCCTTCCAGTATCTGAAAGGGGCCTACAAGAAAGCTGGAGAGGGACTTTTTACAAGGGCATGTAGTGATAGCATGAGGGGTAATGGCTTCAAACTGAAAGAGGGTAGGTTTAGATTAGATCTCAGGGAGAAATTTTTCACTCTGAGGGTGATGAGGCTCTGGAACAGGTTGCCCAGAGAAGTTGTGGAGGCCCTGTCCCTAGAAGCATTCAAGGCCATGCTGGATGGGGCTTTGAGCAACCCGGTCTAGTGGGAGGTGTCCTTGTTTATGGCAGGGGGGTTGGAACCAGATGATCTTTAAGGTCCCTTCCAACCAAAACCATTCTATGATTCTATGATTTTTCCCTTAGACCATTTTAATGGAAGGGGCTCATTAAATGTCACTAGATGCAAATGACAATTCTATGATAAAAGCAGTAATGTGATACTGAATGATCTCCAGAGGAACTGTCCCTTTTGGCTGTACCAAAAGACTTTCTGGTCCTGGCAGTATTTGACCCTTTTTTTTTTTGTGTCCAGCCAGCATCCATCTACCAAGTTTAGATGTGATATGTATTTATCCAAAGCAAATGAATTGTTTCTCCTTTGTTAAAATGGAGAGGATTGGAGGCCTAGTTGTCCAGATCACTACAGATCTTCAGAAGATTTGCTTTGTTTACTAGTATGTGGGATCACTGGCTGGTAAAGGGCGTGCATGAAAGCAGCCGTTGATGAGGAACCTATTTGACTCATTCTTGGTGGTGGAGACAGCCTGTGTGTGAACCCACTGCCCAGCCAGTGAGTCATGGGGAGACATTCCCTCAAATCTCCTAGAATCATAGAATAGTTTAGGTTGGAAGGAACCTTAAAGATCATCTAGTTCCAACCCCGCTGCCATGGGCAGGGACACCTCCCACTAAACCAGGTTGCTCAAAGCCCCATCCAGCCTGGCCTTGAACACTTGCAGAAGAGCGGGGACAGCTTCGACAGGTATCACCAGGATGTCAGTCTCTGTGCATGCATCTGGCTTTCTCTAGCCCAGCCTCTTGAGGCAATGACACAGTCCCTTGGGCATCTGTTTTAAAGCACAGAAGCCTTTGTGTAGGAGCTTACTAAAGAATGCAAAAAGCTTTGAGCCAAGAGCTGAGATTACCCTGTGTATACAAAATAACAACAGAAAATGGCCATCTCGAGGGGCAATGATGACTTAAAAATACTCTTGAGCAGCATAGTGTGGAGCTCAGCTGGAATCAGCTTTTGGCTGCAAGTGTACAGCA
Source organism: Burhinus oedicnemus (assembly GCA_008921705.1). NCBI lineage: Eukaryota > Metazoa > Chordata > Aves > Charadriiformes > Burhinidae > Burhinus > Burhinus oedicnemus. The sequence continues at coordinate 1,687,418 of VFFE01007235.1, read as the reverse complement.
GCTGCTAAATGTCTTAATGCTTGGGCACTACTCTATTAATACTGATTTTAGGCAGCTACTAATTGACTGCACACAGAGGAATAAAGTAATCAGGCTGCAAGAGCCCACCTCATTTTGAGAGTATCTGCCAGAACTTTTACTGTGCTCTAGACTTGATTGTCAGTGAAAACAAAATTTGTTAACGTCTTTTGTTCTTGGAGTTTTATGAAATGACCTGTTTCCTTTGGTTAGTCCCTGCTTATACATACTAACACTTCATTGTTCTCTTTTCTTTAATTTAAACTACCATTGATATTTCTGGGGATTTGTTTGAGAGAAAGATAGAAACTTTAGTGCATGGGTGCATAAGAATACTTTGAAAAATCGAAAGTCATGACATGAAGTACCACAGTCAAGTTATAAGGCAAAAAAGGGCAGTAGGTAGAGAAACTACTACACTTTGCCTTCAATTGGAGTGGTCATACCAGTTCCCATTATTCAAAGGATAGTTTCTTTCAGATATGTAAGTGAAATAAGAAAACAAATTCCCAAGTTAATAAGATTTTTTTTCCTTTTTTTTTTTTTTTTTCTCTTTCAGAAGTTCTTGCTTAGAAAGGGACATCAATAGGCAAAAGGACTGTTTGTCGGTATAGAAATATTTCTGTAAGGAGTAAAAATATCTGTTTCTTACTACTTGTAATCAAGCGGATGTATTGAACCCATGATGGACTTATGTTTAAGACATTGGGCCAAGACTCAGCTGATCTGAGTTCCTCGTGCCCTTAGACTTCTTGTGTATTCTTGGATACAGAGCTGTTGAACTTCATACCACCTTTAGTTTTCATGTGAAATTGAAAGATGAGGACTACTTCTACTCTTGAGCTCTGTGAAGAGAGTGTTATCAATATTTATGGGTGTTGAGCATATGTGTTCATCTTGATGGCTCCTCTGCTCCTGAGTTCTGCTTTGCATGACACGATGGCCTTGGCCTTGCAAATGAAGTTAGGTCCTGTTAGAGTAAGGGTATATAAAATCACTGAGAATATTGAGAATAGCCTCACAAAAAGCCTTTGTGGATCAGATACTGTAATCTCAGAGATTCTCTGAAATAATCCTTGAACTGGCTTGTCATTGTGGAAGTGGGTATAGTAATGGACTGTCTCAATCTTCGTCCAAAATGGGTTGAAGAGACCATTACGCTGTACTTTCCTAAATCAGTATGTCTCCTAAGATCTTCAGCTGGCAAGATGCAACTCTGTATGTCCTTGTTAGGTGGAAAAGGGCTCCACTTGAGTAGTTTCATCTCCTCTCTCTCTGAGTCATGTATACAGCTTTCAAAAACTCATTGAGTGTATTGTATGCAGAACAAATCTGTCATTTTCATTCTTGCTTTCAGGAATGCAGGGTGTCACTAGTCATAAACACTTTAAAGGGGAGTTTATATCCACGTGGACTGCAGCAGTACAGACTTTCCCACTCCCAGTGCTCTGCACAGAATACAGAAAAGGAGCACCTACTGGATTTTCGATGTTTGCCAGGAGATGCTATTGCCAGCAAGTGACTTCAGTGTGAAAAGGCACTGGAAGATGTACACAATATATCTGTAACACAACTTGCCAGATCCTTTTGATTCAACATCTGCTAGCATAAGTATGAGAAAATCAAAGATTTTAATGTGAGGGAAGAAAGGGGTAAATAAGCCCACAGATTTTTATACTAAGAGCAGATGTTGGGAAGAATCTGCAAATCAAAGGGGACAATTTTTCTCAAGCGGAAAACAATTCATTGGAAGGCAGCATTGTCTGTGATAAGATCACACAACTTTGGAAAAGGAAGTTTTTTTATTCGTTTAGACCATACAGACCAAGTAAGGACAATGAGAGACTCCAAGTGTTTTTGTCATCTTCTTAATTTAGAGTGTGTGGTGAAGGGGCATGTTCATGTGTGAAATACACACATGGGACCTGCAAGGCTGCCTGTGTGTTAGGGCAGATGCAAGTTTTGAGTGGAAAACTCATTAATTTTTTCAATAGAGCTATTTCTGAAGATGGTCACATTAGCTTAACAATGCTTAAAAATGAGAGTGGACAGACCTTTTACTGCTCTGAGCTACTTCACTCCACTGCGTCTGTTTCTTTCCCTCCTGCCTTTCTTACTCACATGGCATATGAGTTCATGAAAGTACTTGGATCTGGGTGATATATATACATATGTATGTCTATATATCAGTCAATAGATAGGCAGACAGGCCATGTGCATCAGACAATGCAGTCTGGTTGGTCATTTAAATACAGCTTAAAATACTTGTGAGTCAGCGGTGGATCCAAAAGTAATTCCATGGAAATGAATGCAGAACTCTAGATTTCTGCTGGGATGACTCAAATGCAAGAGATTTTCCTGCAGATCATATTGCAACAGCAGTTGCTTGTAAATTTGTTTGCTCTTAATGAACCTTTTGATTAATTCTGACTTGATAATTTTATGCAAAACCTTTAAAAAAACAGTGAAGGTTGGCAAGAGGTACTGCAGGAAGATTTCCCAGCTCTGATAAACATTAATACAGCTTGGTGAAAAAAGGAAGCACTTTTCAGAATAGGTTGTGCATAGGAAAAATACACTGTTGAGATATGGGAAAAAAGAGGATCTATGGTTTAGACTGAAAAATAATAGTATCTTAAGAACGGTGGTACATGGGCTTGGTGAATAAATGGGATCAAGGTAAATGTTTGGTTTGAATTTCTCATGAGTGAGGTTTTTTTGTTTTTCTTTCCATTTCAACTTTGTGTTTGAAGTCCACTTTAGACTTTTTCAGATTTACTACAGAAAGCTAACATATATTCCACAAAATGATCTGGTGTTACCCAAACTGAAAACTTCGCTTGTAAACATTCACTAAAATAGTTCCATGGGAAATATAGTGCTTAATACTGTGCTTTTATGGTAGGCTTTACTAATTTGTCATCAGGTGATTTGTCACTGGAACCAGGGTTTCAAGGGAAAGGAATCAAAATGAAGAATGAAGAGCAAAACATGGGAGGGATGTTAGAGCAGTATGAATGAAAGGAAAACCTGGTAATTTTTTAAAATTTCTTTCAGTGAAGTTAGAGTTACTCCATTAAAAGCAGATTTGCTACTTAAGGGGAATCCTGTCAGGTCCTAACCAGTTTGCTGACAGATTCCATTTAATCTCTAACATTGCTTATGAAAGAAATGCAACACAGTTGTATATGCTAGGGACTGTCAGCAATTTAATTGACTTTATTTCCTTTTCTCTCATACAAAGAAAAATTACAGTGCCTCTGACATACAAAGGAAAGGTGTGTTTTGACCTTTGGGTATTTGTATATTCTTCCTTAAAACTTAGAATAGATGGGTTTCTTCGTCTTGAAAAACTGTTTGGAGCCCCAGCTCTTACTTTCCTCTTCAACTGCGCACTGAAGCAAATACTTTAAAACAACAATGATCTATTGAATTTATAGGACTTTAGGACAGCTAGTTTTAAGTCTCTGCTGAACAGAACTGTGTTTTCATGAGACCAGCATTGGGGATAGTTTGGATAGGTCGTTTCCATCATAAATATAACAAGCACGCTTGCGGCTCCAGGGGGACAAAAGCTCTCCCGTGTCTTTTGACCATGTAGTGTGGCAAGTGATGCTCTGGGGAAGACGCATGCATGGGTCAAATGAGGATGCAAATGGATTGAAATGCATGACGTCTGCCGACAAATGAAAGAATGGGAAGGGAACTAAGTGGGGCAAGGGCCCCATGAAATAGCAAGGAGGAAAACTACTGGCACATGCTGGCTTTTGAAATGTATTCCGTTAGCCCCCTGACCAGCTGCGCTCATCGACAGGGTGCGGGGTGGATGGTTTTTCTCTGTGCTATTTGTTCTGCCACCAGATTGATGGCATGCCCCCCTGAGGTTGTTTTTTTTCCTTTTCTCTGAAGCTGGTGTGAATGCCATTGACACCACTCGTTTCGATGGGCCTGTTTGGCACCATAACCTGCTCTGAGCTGACAGACCAGAATGCCAGAATTTTTCCGACTTTTATTTGTAGGTCCTTTCTACCACTCTGTAATTCTTTAAGATGTTTGATAGATAAAGTATGCTTTTAAAGTTGCCTGGCCTGAATTTTAAAAATATTTGGAAAGGATTACGAGATACTAAACAGTTTCCATTACTTAGAACGTGCTAAAGATTGTCTTGAAATTGATGATGTTTTGAATTTTTTAAGTTTTATTTTTTGCTAGTACTTTTCTGTATTACTGGTTTGAGACAGACAGTTCAACAACTGCAATAGTAGGAAGATCTGTTGGCTCATTTTTTAAAAACAACTATTGACCATGAAACATTAGAACAGTGATATTACGGAGATGAGAGAAAAGAAGAACGAGCAGCTTTCAGGTTTTTATTATGTAATTTCATAAAAGTTCACATATACCTACTTCCTCAATACCATTGCATTTTACGTGCATTTTTTGCACATTAATTGCACAAAATATACCTTGTGTGTAGTTTTCTTCTCAAACTCTGATAATAGAAGCAGCTTCTCACACTTTTGAAAAATTAAACAGCACACGTGGGAATATGAAAACCTGTGAAAGCCTGAAGTGTCTTAATTAGGGTCTTTTTTTGCTGGGTGGGAGAACCTTGTTAGCATGAGTCCAGAACTTTTTATGTTCACTAAGGTGGAGACAAAGGTTTAACAAGAAAAACCTTCTTGTCCAGCGTATTCTCCCTATCATAAGTTTTCTAGCTTTCTCTAGTCTTACTTTTTGAGCCAGGTTGATTTACATGCCTTTTTCTGTTTAAATAAAGTTTTCTGTAATTTCATGACAAGTGTACCTGAAACCTAGTTATTCTTAACAGTTTTATAATGACATCTGTGCCAGAGTAAGGCAAGCATGCCAGGACAAATCTTCTAAAAGTGCAGAAACAAATATATAGTAAAAATAAACTCAAATTGAAATAGTTTGCTTCCAGTAAAATGACAAAATTTAATTTCAATGTGACTTTACTGGGCAAAATGATAACAGATCACACAACTAGTTTTTAAAAAAACTGTCAGTGTCAAGTACTCACTGCAAATTCTCTAGTGATCAGCCAGGTAGCAAGGCATCCAAGGAAAATTTTGCTTAAACACTCTCTTCACCGTAAGGTGGATTTATTTCAAACTAGGCAAAATGACATCACTGATCATTAAATAGTTAAAAAAGAAAAAAAGAAAGGGGGGGAAAGAAAAAAAAGGAAAGAGAAAAAAAGGGGAAATTTTATTTCCCAGAGATGTTTACACTAGATGAACCATTTTGACTGCAAGGCAAACTACTGAAGGACTCCATCTCAGCTTCCTTTTCCTCATTATTGCATGCCAAAATACAGACTAATTCTTGATCGTGCACAGATTTCATCGCCTTAGCTACCTGCAGTTGTTGACTGTGACTGTAAGGCACGGAGGCTGCTGGCTGCAGTAATTTGTTGTGTGGCCACTGTGAGCAGTGGCAGCTCAGGCTCCCATCTCACTCAGAGTGCCTCAATGATAAGACAGCTGCCAAATAACCTCCTGTGTACTTTGGACAGAAATCTCGGTCTGAAAGTGTTTCTCAGTGCCTCATTTCTGTTTGTCTTGTCACTACAGCAACGGCGAATTGTATTTCTGTGGTTCTGTTATGTATCATGTATTTTCCTGCTGATGACCTTGTGTCCTGCTGATGACCTTTAGCTTGTAAATTTTTGGTTGCAGACAGGCATAATGGAACATAGTGACCTGTTTCACTGAAATTAATTGAATATTTTCCTGATGTTAAAAAAAAAAATTATTTGGCTTTCAAAAAAAAGAAAAAAAGAATCTCTGTATGGGAGAGAAATAGAGAATGGAGAAACGTGCTTGGATTTTCATCTCAGGTTTGTCATCTTTATCTCAGACACAACATTCTTAGAGAAATCTCTTGCCAGGATTTACAAAATGATCAAGTTTTAAAATATTTTTAAGCAGAGCAAATAGCTAGTCTTCAAATTATCCCTTTTCTGAAATATCAGTTAGCAGATTGGGTTTGCAGAAATGATATTTTACTGTTAAGAATTTATTCACTAACCAGTGTCCCATGTGCCAGGTGGGGGAGTTTTGATGGTATTACCCTCGCTGATTTATAAAATCTCTATTATTGCAGATCTATGGAAAATGAGAACCCTGTTATGCTAGGGGCCCTGCCCTGTATGAAAGCCCGGACAATAGAAAACCAGAAAAATATCAAGCTACTGTACTGAACACATTTGTTTACACATAAAAATACAAATAAGCTACTGAAACACGTTGAAAGAAGAATGGGCATTTAAGTGCTACACTGCAGACTGTAGAATCAAAGCAAAACGAAAATTTGGTAGATGAACTAAACTAAATTAACAACTTCAAATCTTTCTGCAGGACACGGTTAAAACTTTGTATGTGAAATAAACACTTAAAATCAATACAAATTTCATTGTGCAAGGATGAAAGCACTATGGCGATACCTCATTTCTTCTGGCCTTCCCAGACAATGCCCTGCTGTGTGGGTGAAGAGCTACTAGAGAAAAGAGCATGTGCTCCAGCTGGAAGTGAGGGGGCTGCACAAAGACCAAGGCTGTTTTACTACTGGTATTTCAGTTGCATTATTTTATGAAGTACAATGCTGCTTTGCACAGGGAGACGTGGTGACAAGCTCAGAAATACCACCGCCTAAGTCTGAGTCAGGTTCTCTTCTAATATGTGCACACTGATTTCTGTAATAAACAGCAGTAACCCTTTATTTTCTTCCTTTGTACATGCATGCAAATTGTATGGTGATGGAGGTGATATAGCCAGGATATTTAGCATTGGGTTTTAGTGTATCAGCACAACAGTATTGAAACATATCTGCAATTTTGTATGAAAACCATACAAATAAGCAAACGCTAGTCAGTAGCCTCTGGCTGTGGAAGGTTTGGCCTGTATATTAGGAGCAATTTCACTGCTGTTAAACGTAGAGTGCATGCCACACATTAGCTAATTTACTCTATTATTTAATTCCTGTAATAGAGCCAAGCCACTAAAAACATACTGCTGGTCTTGCAAATTAAAAAGAAACAATTCAAGTGACCAGTATCTGCTGCTGATGTGGTGGTGCTGTGGGAAGACCTGATCTCGGTGTTTTAAGTTAACACACCCGTAATTCAAATTATGTTAACGGGCTTACTAGAGTGTTATTGCCAATGTGTTATGGTCAAATCTGGAGCTATCTTTAGGTCTGTATTTCACACTTCATTGTAGCAGCTATTCCACAGATAATAGATAACTAGAGTAAGACTGAACATTGTGTTCAATCTTGTGACTTTATTGTAATTTTTTACACTTTTTTTGTGAAACTGTTAGGTAAAATAATTTCATGGTCATTTTGGCTTCATGAACTGCTTAAAAAACAAAGCTGGGGTTTTGACATAATTAACAACAGGCCTACTGAGTGGGTTTTGGAGTACAGCTGTCCTTTTCCAGAAAACGTCTTGGCACAGAAAAACAGCACCTGTGCTGAGCTTACCTTTGGGTTCAGAATATCGACACGCTCTAAGCACTGTAACATAACACCCCCATGAGAATATCTTCCCAGCCTGCAGAGAAATAGAGGACAAAAAGCAGCTCCACAGTTTGGAGTGGGTTAATGCCGTACATGCTGGATAGTCAGGTGCTCTGCAAGGGGGCAACATAGAAATGCTGTAGTGAAACAGACTGAACCCACAGTGGCTGCTGCCTTTCAGGTTAAAGACATTTCTCCAGGGAAACTTTGCCAGGGTTTAGTTCCCACTGGTGAATACGGGCAATCTGTATGAAAAAAGGGTGAATATCTTCCTACGCATGAGACTAATTTCCATGCCAAATGAAGGCAGAATTATTAGCATGTGGTTAATAGCTCTTCTCTTTTTATAAATGCTAATGTTGATTTACTTGGAGAAACAGAATGGCAGAAGACCATCTTTTCCCTTGTTTTTCCCATAGATTTCCCCTGAGTAAAACCTGGTATTTAATAAATGTGCAATGTATTTTCCAGGCTGATTAGACTGTGCAGTGAAGTAAGAGCTTTTCAATTTTTTCAATTGTTATTTCTTTACAATCTTCATCTCCCTTTGTGAGGGCATCAGGGACCTCTTTTAAAAAATAATAGAAGTGAAGTTTGAAAATAGTGATCCTTCACAGCTGTGTGGCGTAACCTTTGAATGAAGAAGCATTTGAGAAGAGTTGGGACTGGTATTCAGTACAGGCTGCAGAAGGAGTAGGAAATCTCAACAGGCCCAAAGACGTGGTTTAAAGCCCCTCGAATAGTAAAAAACTAATGTAATATAAAATTGTATCTATTTTCTGCCACTGGACTCAGGAGCTAGACTTGGAGTGAATGGATGGATCATCCCGTTACAGCTGTGAGCAAACTCTCTGTGTCCTGTTTTCTGTATGACGATCTACAGAACTGGGGCTTATGAAGTACACTCAGCTTTTTGGCGTATTGAAATAGGAACTTTAAGATCTCATTCTTAGTGTTTCAAATTTCCATCTTATTGCTTTGGGTTGACAGCCAATGTAGTCACGGCATTTATATATTGTGTATCTTGTTCTGTGAAGTACTAAGTTACATTCTCCCTCTCCTCTTTTAATATCTCACAATCTCCGAGCAAGGGACAAACTGTTCCATAACATCTCTTAAACATTAGTCTTTGGCAAAGAAGAGAAATACACAGCACCTCTCTTCAATGACTAAAAAAACATTAAGTCAAAATGAATAATTCATTCCCCGCTGGGTACACCTGTACATCACACATACCCAAAACAGTGTGATAGAAACCTCCCTTCTTCTGTGACTTGAGCAGGACTGTTACCAGGAGGACAGCAGCAACAGACTGTGTTGTGATACATTCCAACAATCTCTTCACTTCCCAGCCTTCCTCCTACATCTAAGTCATGACAAAAACCAGAAAACAGAGGATCTTCTTTGCATTAGCTGCTATTAGGAAATAACCTTATTTTCCTGACGGTGGCTAGGCCACCTTTGACCTGCCAGGATGCTGCAGAGGTTTATAATAGCAATTTTCTCCCTACTGATGGTGTGGGAACCCATCAGATGAGGAAAGTTTTCCATAAAAATAGGAAAATTATATTAAGCTGTTTGCTATGCTGTGCTATTACCTGTGTGATCAGTGGACCTGCAGGTGACAGCACTCATTATTGGCAGCAGCAGAAGGGACTTGAGAAGGACTGAGGAATGCTGAATTCAGTCCAGGGTATGAAATGTGGGTTCTCTTCTGAGATGCTTCTGACATCAGCACTTTCTGCTTGTCCTCATCCTCTTTGGCTTTCCGGAGATAGCAATTTGTTCAGATGATTGCCCTCACCTGGCTCTCTTGCTCTTCTGAACTTTGGCAAAGCTGCTGTTCCTTCCTCTTCTTTGATCCTTGTGTGTTAATGGGGGTCACAGTAACAACACAGATAATTTTAACCAGCGATTTAATGCAGAGGAACTGATTAGAGGCTCCAATTTCAGATGTCAAAGTTGGCCTAGGTATTTACTGAAGCTTCAAGCACTCTGTTGTCTCACCTAGAAAGCAATGATGTTCCTTACTTTCTAAGCATTACCAGACAGATACCCATTTTTTGCTAACGAATGAGAAAGCATCGGTCATGTGTGAGATTTTCCATTTTCAATTCCTTCAAACATAAGAACACGACTGACTTGAGTAAAGAAGGTGTTTTGTTAGCAACACGGATATTTCTTGCTCTGTCATTAGCATTGTGTTACTACAGCATTGTTTTGGAGGGATATTTCCCTTTGGGGTAGAAACTGACTAGCCATCAGAACTACTGCAAAAGGGAAAGTAAATTTGCAACTGCTGGCTGAGAAGTTGCATAGAAGTTATGCCTTGGCTGTGGTACAGATCTGCAAAGCAGAACTAGGTTTACCTAAGAATAGTTTTACCTTGTCAGTAGTCACAAAACTGCTAGTATTACTACTTTAAACTCCATTTAAAGCTGGTTTGTATATTTCTAAATTACACAGGAATTTTCATGCGCCATCAAAATGTGAATTTTGGTCTTCCCAATAACACATCAGTGCACATTCTTCAAAGACGGCAAGTCAGTGTGTGCCTCGAGAAGGAGGGAGAAAGGCTGGAGGCAAAAAGGAGGGATGCAGGGGCACATGTGACCACTTCACAAGGTGCTGAGGACTGGGAAGGGTCAGTGAGAATTTTATCAGTTGTGGTGTGGGAAGGGTTTAGGAGCTCTCCTGGGACAGGAAAAACGATGTACGGTGGGATGACCCTGGCTGGATGCCAGGTGCCACCAAACCGGTTCTATCACTCCCCATCCTAAGCTGGACAAGGGAGAGAAAATATGACAAAAGGCTCATGGACTGAGAAAAGGAAAGGGAGGTCACTCACCAATTACTGTCATGGGCAAAACAGACTCAACTTGGGGAAATTAGTTTAATGACCAATCAAAATCAGAGTAGGGTAATGAGAAATAAAAACTAAATCTTAAAACACTTTCCACCTAACCCTTCCTTCTTCCTGGGCTCAACTTTACACCCTTCGCCTCCCATCCCGCTGCCAGCCTCCACTGCAGACATCCAGGCTGGGTCAGGAAGGGTGAGATCAACCATTTGGGCAACTGGGACTTCTCAGCTGATGGCTTGCTCTGTCTGTCCCCAGTGCCCAACTCTGTTCCAAGACAGGCAACAGCAGGGCCAATGCCAGGTCTATTCTCTCACCAATTTGTCACCAAGACTAATTATGCAGCTTTTTATAAATCACAGCCTTGCCTGAGCAGCTTTTGTTCTTTTCCTTGATCTAGATGACTACTCTGCAACAGTTAGGGATGTAGGGGGATGTTTGACTTCGCAGTCCTGTGGCTGAACCTGCTGACCAAAGGAGGTCAGTGGGTGACGTGTTCAGGAGCACCTGCTTCCTGCTTTGCTGACAGTAGCTAGTTAGGTTTGTGTTTGACCTAAAATGCTGGATCTGCATTTAGTGTGTGTGGCTTTCCATAGCAAGATGAAGAAACTCTGCAAGGAAGTGGGACTGTCCACAAGGCTCAGATATGAGGACTGGGTTGCAGGCCATGGGATGAAGGGTGTGTCTGGATTCAAATGCAGCCACAACTGCAACATGCTGCTCACATCTTTTTAGCAGTTTCTGGTACTGGTTCACTTGGAAGAGTCTCACTGAAAGAGCAGTGCTGTTGAATTTGTAAGACTTCTGATGAAAATGAAGGCATGTGTTTGACCTCAGCTCACTCTTCCATCATCTGGTAGTAAATTAGGTTTAATTCATGACATCAGATGCATATTTTAAAAGTCTGAGTTGCCTTCAAGTGATTGCCTTCAGATTATCCTTGAGCACACCAATGAGTTTGCAGTTGTCCTGAAGTGGCCCTGAGTTGAGAACTGGGGCTCCGCTTTGCAGATGATCCTTTTGTGAGAAATTATCACTTTGATCACAGTCTTTTAAATCCTGTGCAGTAAACTATGCCTGTATATGATGCCATAGATCCTTGGATAGCAAAATTGAAATGATGTTAGTGCCCAGATAACTCCCTACAATGCCAGTGAAGACTGAAAGAGCTGTAACATGCTTTTCAGTAGCGGGTGGCGGTTTTTTTCCCACTACTATTAACCTTTAACAGCTATGTCATGTTATTCATGACTCCAGATGACTATTCTGAGCACATCCCCTCCAAGTATAGGAAAAATAACACAGAGTTTCACCCTATTTCCTAAACAACAAATTGATCATGGCTTTTACCTTATATGACCTGACTTCTGTAGATTTTGACTGTATGACTTCTCTTCACTAGCTATTAGCTACCTGGTGGTGTTTTTGAGCTCAAATCCCAGAGAGCATATTTACTTAATAATAGATGATCTATGCAGCAACATATGGGCAGGTCATTAAAAGGGGTTCCCATTATCTAATTATGACTAGTTCTCTGTTTGCCTTTCCGCACAGTGAATTAAGGCTTGGCTTAAAGCTCTGCTTCTCAGCTCCCCTGGGAGCTTCAGTTCAAAACAAGGCTAAAACTTTAACAGACCTAAGATGACCCATTTCCAGCAAATTTTGCCTCTCAGCTCTCAAATAAGTGCCCCTTCACAAGTAGCCTTGAACTTCAGCTGGCTGCCTGACGAGCACATGGGGTCCATTTCCCCTCTGCGAGTACTCCAGAGCATCCTGCTGGATGTCCATTCGACCATGGACAAGCCCGTTGTCTGCAGAGACAGAGCAGGAAGGAAAGGAGGACACAGCAGATAGCTGCCCCTGGGAGCATGAAACTCTACCCCATGGTGTTGATACACACTACATCAAGCTGTACTTGCTTTCTTCAAAGCGTTCTGTAAAGTGTTTCTTCCTGGTGCTCTTGGTGGCATTGTCTCAGACAAACATGCTTCAGAAACCACCAAACAGTATTTTGAATTTGTTTTACACAAATTGTAAGTCTTCCACTAGCAAAGAAAGCAGTTAGAACAAGGTGAAAATGTGGGTACCATACATTTTAAATGTGGACATTTAAATGTTCAATCATTTAAAATACATTTAAATGTTCAATCTAGAATTATGCTGATAAAGTATTCAGACCTAAAATTACAAGCCCTTTCTAACATTCATGCTTTTTTACTTGCTTTTTGAAAATCCTGTCTTACACTTTTAATTTTTCATAACTTTCAATTTATTATGCTTTGTTTGAGTACCTGTTATACAGGACAGTAGTCTTATAATTTAAAACTTGGAAATACTGGTTTTACGTCTGTATTGACAGAATTGAATAGGACCAAAGCTACAGTAACTAAAGCCTAATCATTCAAGAGAATTAAGTTTATATTACAGGATGACTATAAGTGAAACTCCCTTTCATGTCTGAGGCATGGAAAATTTGTGTCAATTTCTCCTTATAGCTGGACTGCAAATCTCATCTAGAAAGATGAGGAACTAAGACCTCTAAAGCTTTAAAATATTTTTCCAGAAAATCCCGCTAATGTTACTTAAAGAATTACAAAAAAACCCACCCAAGATTCCTTTTTTCCCCAAACACCAAATTAAAATAATGTTATCTGCTGTATAAATGATGAATTGATATTCATCCTGGCTTTTGAAGAAAATACAAAAGGCTGTATAAAATTCTTGGCAATTTCTCACAGTTAAAGCACCTATTTGCTCTCCATTTTTCAATATGGAGGTACTCTTTTTCAGTGGCATATATAATGCCTATAATTTGTTAAATCTAAGGGTAGCGTTTTGTCCTTTTTTGAACAATTAAGAAACAGATTATTTCATGATCCTCAGATTTATGTACAGTGCCACGAGTGAGCAGTTATTTCACTCCATAAGCACATAACAGACTCAGGCATCTCTCAGTCATGGGAGACAGCAACATGCAGCATACAGAACATGATCATGTGAGCTTATATGAACAGATTTTATACATTATTTTTCAGGTATTCAATTTGGATACAGTTGTCTCTGTCTGTATTTAAGGAACCACAGAAGAACAAGTCCTTTGAGCTTGGTGCTTGTATGCAGGGATGGTACCATGACAGTGTCTCAGAAGGAGAACTGTTATGTGGAACAATGATGAAAGCGTTCCCCAAAACAGTTGGCATCTGGGGTTTGGAGGTTTCAGTAGCGTGCCTTGATCCTGTTTCTCAATGCCTTGGACACCTGATAGCTCCCAGACCTAACCTTTGCTGAAAGGTTTTTTTTAACGTTCTCGGAGATAGTTGATTAGTGGTCTGTGTAATTATTAGGTTTTCCAGCTCACCAGCCACCATCATCTCCCTCTCATCTCATGTTTAAATGAGGTGTGTGGGGTTTTTTGTTTTGCTTATGCTGGAACCAGTACTGCCTATCTTTGTCTTAACTGCTACAGGGTGGCTGAAATCTGTACTGGGTCTGTCTGGGATGCTGTTAACCTTCTTAGAATCATAGAATCATAGAATGGTTTAGGTTGGAAGGGACCTTAAAGATCATCTGGTTCCAACCCTCTTCCACAGGCAAGGACACCTCCCACTAGACTGGGTTGCTCAAAGCCCCATCCAGCCCGGCCTTGAATGCTTCTAGGGATGGAGCCTTCTCAGCTTCCCTGGGCAACCTGTTCCAGTGCCTCACCACCCTCAGAGTGAAAAATTTCTTCCTAATGTTGAATCTAAATCTCCTCTCTTCCAGTTTGAAGCCAGTACCTCTCATCCTTTGTAGCAAAAGGCTACAAAGATGATTAGGGGACTGGAACATCTTTCTTACGAGGAAAGGCTGAGGGACTTGGATCTTTTTAGTCTGCAGAAGAGAAGACTCAGAGGGGATCTCACCAATGCTTATAAATACTTAAAGGGAGGGTGTCGGGAGGATGAGACCAGTCTTTTTGCAGTGGTGCCCAGTGGTAGGACAAGAAGTAATGGGCACAAACTTGACCATAGGAAGTTCCATCTAAACATGAGGAGGAACTTCTTTCCTTTGAGAGTGGCAGAGCACTGGAACAGGCTGCCCGGAGAGATGGTGGAGTCTTCCATTCTGGAGACATTCCAAACCCGCCTGGATGCCATCCTGTGCAACCTCCTCTGGGTGACCCTGCTCTGGCAGGGAGGTGGGACTAGATGATCTCCAGAGGTCCCTTCCAACCCCTGTGACTGATTCTGTGATTCTATGATTCTGTCCTATCTTTACATGCCCTTGCAAAAAGTCCCTCTCCAGCATTCTGGTAGGCCCCTTTCAGATACTGGAAGGCTGCTGTAAGGTCTCCCTGGAGCCATCCCTTACTCCAGGCTGAACAACCCCAACTCTCTCAGCCTGTCCTCATAGCAGAGGTGTTCTAACCCTCTGATTATCTTTGTGTTTTGGCTGTAGCTGACCAGTGCACAACACTGAGGCTTTCTCTTTCTCCCACTCTGCCCCATCAGCAATTAGGCTAGGAGTGCACAAGATATTGGGAGAGGACACAGCCATAAGAGCTGACCCAAGTTGACCAAAGGGATATCCCATACCATATGACACCGTGCTCAGCAATAAAAGCTGGTGGAAACAGGAGGAAGGCAGGGACATTCATGGTTATGGCATTTGTCTTCCCAAGTAAGCATTACACACGATGAAGCCCTGCTTTCCAGGAAGTGGCTAAACATCTGCCTGTCACTGGGAAGTAATGAACTAATTCCTTATTGTGTTTTGCTTGCATACACAGCTTTTTCTTCATCTATTTAACTGTCTTTATCTTGATTCATGAGTCTTCTTGCCTTCTTTCTATGAGCTGCTCTGTGTGTGCTTGGCCATTCACCAGGGTGAACCCACAATAAAATTATAGACATATTCTTCATAGGCAAGTGGCAGGGGCAAAGACTTTTCTGTATTACTCTGCTTTGTGGCTTACTGCTCCAAAGGAAGAGCATGCTATTCCCAATCCTAGTTATTGGTGATTGCCTAGTGATTAGACTTATCACTAGACAAGGAGTAAGGAAAAGAGCAACAACATTACCCTCTTCTGGTAAAAGTTCAGGAACTTATTTTCCTACCTAAAACCAGAGTTACAAAACAACAGCACGTGTTTTCTACACATAACAGTTTCTGAATAGCATGCTGTGGTTCAGAACTTTCTTCCCATCGTGTTTTCTTAATGCAGATGATGGGGACAGCTCCTTTCCCCTACAGAGCACCATGTTTCTGTGAGGGGGTTCCTAGGCTATGCTTGACATACTGTCATTTTTCTTTTGTATGTAGTCTAAATATGGCATACAGTTAGGTGAATCAGGGCTAAAAGAGCTCAGAATACAATATACAGATGGCAAGCTGGTTAGCTTTTGGGATGTCCTGGCCCAGGGGCTGCTAGAGGTCTGTGTTCTCTGGTGTCTTAATTCAGCCTGATAGACTCCAATAAACTGCTCATGTATTGCTGGTTTCCATTTTATCTCCTAAGTCATACTGAAAAAATGGTGTAAAAGCACTCATTGTCTTCAGATTTACTCTTCTAGGTTACTGTTGCAATTCTAAACTAAACCTGTGTTTCAAAGATTTCATTTCTAGACAGTGATTTTTTTATTTTATCTTTTTAGATAACATGTTTTGGGGTGGATAAGCAAGACAAAATTAATTGACAAAACTTGTTTCTAATGTATTTTGTAATAGCATCATAGCGTGCTAAGGTATGTAAACACTTTGTAAAAACACACCAAGGATTCATGCTTAAACTGGTTCAGTAGATGTCTGAATCCTGAAAGGTTGTTCTCCTACAGCCTGTGAACAAGTTGGTACAGCTTTACTCAAAACACATTGCAACTTGCTTATTACTGTGCCTTAGTTCCTCAAAGCAGTAGCTTCTGGAAGGTTGAACAGCACTGGCAATGAACACCGACTCACAGAATACTCATGGACAACCTAAACTGTTCCAGGTTATCTGTGCATGCATGGACTCTCACAAGTTTGGGCAGAATCCCTTTGCCAGTTGACCCAGCCAATCATCAAATCATCTTCTTTTACCCATTCAAAGAATGTCAGAGCTGTTCTCCACCTCCTCCAGGACAGAAGAAATGTTAGGCATGCTTCTAGGACAAGGCATAGCTGAGACAATCCCAGAGAGTCTACAACAAAACTCCAAAGGGCATAAGAGTTTTGCTCTAAAGAACCCACTTTGGAAGCTCAATGGCTTTGAGTTAGATAAGGGAAGTGTGGCGCATGTATCCTGGAACTGTTTAATTTGAATACCTACGTATTTCAAAACTGAAACAAATACAACTCATTGGGACACTAATATTTAGCTTGAACTGACTTGAAATAACTTGTATATGTTTTTAATGCACTTTTTCCATGTCTAGAATGCTAATATGTCAGGAGACTTATTAAACTACAAAGCCAGATGTTTCTTCTGGGTTTGTGGTGGGTGTGGTAATTAGACTCGGAGATCAAACAGAGAGACAGATATTTAAATATATACTTTTCATATATTGCCTTGTATCAACGGGTGTCTACACTAATCGTCCTGTCTTTCATTCTGCACACAGCAGAATTAATTTTTTTTTAAGTTAATCAAGCTAACATAATTTAGGTAGAGTTAAGGTGGTATGCATATTCCTTTAGCTAGCATATGATGAAATATGACTACCGTATACTGGAGGTAATCCAACAAGTTATTAAATATGCAAGTAGTTCTACTTGTTTCAGTGGGATTAGTTATGTACCTAAAGAGACAAGCTGATGTGAATATATTACTGGCCTGGGGTTAGTGTTATCACACACCTGAGACTGCAGGAAATGCATAATGTGTATTTTTAGGTTGACAATTTTCATTTTCCAGTGTTTACGATGAAGTGGAACATTTTAATATAACTGGGATGGGATAAAGGGTATGAGCAAAGAGAGAGCTAAGTTTGCCAGAGATTTATATTTTTTTCTTTTGTATCTCCATTTTCTCCATTCATTCCCCATCTTATGGTTCACTTACTCCGATGAGGATGAAAAAGCTCGCACTAAACTACAAACAGTGACTAATGCAAAAAATTGAAAGTGTATGGTTTGTTCAGATTTCTTCCAAATCCATTCATCATCCTACTTTACAGAATAGAGATTCTAATTCTTCCTTTCCTTAAGCATAAGATAAATGAGATTGTACTAATCAGCATATGGGTCAATGAAGAAAGCACTATTTTTCAAGATTTTTTGCTGCATACATCTAGTTGTTGATCAAAAAGGAATATTGTGTGTGCTACTCCAGGGTGAGGAACAAAATGGGAAAACAGGGGAAGAACTATTTTGATATTCCAAATTTTTCTGCTTTGTTACTTAAGGATTCCTGTAATGTAGTAACAACCAGGCTAATGCTGAATATAGACCTCTGCCAGAAAGGTCCCATGCAACGTTATCAAGACAATGTTCTGATACTGGAAACCTTCTGAATAGAAGTATTTAGTTGCTGTAAATCAAATGGTCATTTAAACATGAACCAGAATCTTATTTCAGCTTACTTTTCTTTTCCTCATACTAGAAAGTGAGTTTTGAGTTTTCACAGCAAATGTTGCTGACAACATCACAAGAGCATGAATGAAAGGAACCAGAGGCCCTAGGCTTCATGTTTTTACCCATGAAAGATGGAAGTCCTCAGTTGTGAAAACTGTGAAATAGATTTAATTCTGTCACTGGGACTTAATAACTAGGGCCTGTTTAAAATGAGCTTCTTTTCTTTTTTTTGTGTTTAAGAGTGAAACGCCAAAGTTTAAAACTAATCTCTGTCTCTTGATTCTGCAAGTTAATTGTGGAAAGTAGGTTAAAGAACCATGTGTAGGAGATGCGGTAAACTAAGTTCACAGTCCATCTCCAGTAAAGAGAGTTGTACAAGGAGGAACTGTACTCCTGTTTTCCAAACTAGTCAGAGCATTCTTTAATTTAATTCCTGCTTCCTACAGGAAAACAGCTGAACACCAGTCACCCTATGGTAAACCGTAATGAGAAAAAACACCTGGAAGGCTGGGAAATGCGGTAAGTCTTTAAACTATCCAAGGTACTTCAGGTGGTTACGTAGTAATTGATATTTAAATACTCACCAGCTTTTACAAAATTACTTCAATGACATTAGTATTTTTTTACCTAAATACAGCAATAATATTCGTACCACATACTCGATAGTTTGGTATTTCTTAAGTTGAAATGAAGACATTCCTTCTTAAGAAAGTATCTTGCTGCTTTCAGACACTGCCCTAAAGTAAGAACAAAACCAAAGAAAACAAAAAGTCAGAAGCGACTTGTAAGATATTTCAGCACTAGGCTTATTGTCTTCTGGCATGATTGACAGCAGGAGACTAAAGTGAGATCCAGCTCAGTATGGTGGTATATTTGGTGGGAGGAAAAGCACTGGTGCAAAGGAAGATGGCACAGCCATGAAGTAGCTTGACAGCTTTTATGGATCCATTCTTTGTTCAAGGTACTTATTCCTATTAATGTCACTAATGGTATTTGGTGATATGGATTGATGGAAGGCTGTGCTGCCATTCAGCATGACCTGGACAGGCTAGAGAGTTGGGCAGACAGGAACCTCATGAAGTTCAACAAAGGCAAGTGTAGGGTACTGCAACTGAGGAGGAATAACCCCATGAACCAGTACCGGTTACGGGTTGACCTGCTGGAACACAGCTCTGTGGAAAGGGACCTGGGAGTCCTGGTGGACAACAGGGTGACCATGAGCCAGCAATGTGCCCTTTTGGCCAAGAAGGCCAATGGCATCCTGGGGTGCATCAAGAGGTGTGTGGCAAGCAGGTCGCAGGAGGTTATCCTCCCCCTCTACTCTGCCCCAGTGAGGTCGCATCTGGAGTACTGTGTCCAGTTCTGGGCTCCCCAGTTCAAGAAGGACAGGGAAGTGCTTGAGAGGGTACAGCAGTGGGCTACAAAGATGATTAGGGGACTGGAACATCTTTCTTACAAGGAAAGGCTGAGGGACTTGGGTCTTTTTAGTCTGCAGAAGAGAAGACTCAGAGGGGATCTCACCAATGCCTATAAATACTTAAAGGGAGGGTGTCGGGAGGATGGGACCAGTCTTTTTGCAGTGGTGCCCAGTGGTAGGACAAGAAGTAATGGGCACAAACTTGACCATAGGAAGTTCCATCTAAACATGAGGAGGAACTTCTTTCCTTTGAGGGTGGCAGAGCACTGGAACAGGCTGACCAGAGAGGTAGTGGAGTCTCCAACTCTGGAGACATTCCAAGCCCGCCTGGATGCCATCATGTGCAACCTGCTGTAGGTGTCCCTGCTCTGGCAGGGGCGTTGGACTAGATCTCCAGAGGTCCCTTCCAACTGCGGTGACTCTGTGATTCTGTGATTTAGTGGTACGGTGGAGAAAATCTTGGTTTAAAACCTCAAAATAGAGGCAGAACTACATTAAACTGTTTTCCAACAGACCTAGTTCCAGCTAAGGCCAGTAGCCTTAGATAAGGCTATTGCTGAGGAAATAATAGACTCATATTTTACACATAAATCCCTTACGCGTTCTCTTCTTGCAAGAGTAGGGGAAGAGGAGAAAGTACAGTAAGCCCTGAACTTACTGTCTTTTGTTGAAATATTCTCTAAGCAGATGAATTGCTTTCCCTAGCCTTTTATTTTATTTTATTTTATTTTGAGCTGAAATCAAATTTCTAGGTTAAAAGGCTTATTACTTCTGGAGTTGTAGCACAGAAAAAATATAATACATACTTTTACATGGAAGTCACTACAACGAATTGAAGTATTTGCAGAGGAACACATTTTGCCATTGGAAGCCAAACTTCAAGATATTAGGCTTTACTCCAAATTGGATGCAAACCAAAGGTATTGGCAGGTATAACCATTTAAGAAGTGATCTCTTCCACATTTATATTCTTGACAGCCTTTGCATGGGATTTTGCCAGTCACATCACACCTACTGAAGGATCTCGGGAGACAGCCAGAATTCAGAGGCCAAACAAATCTGTTTGGCGAGGTAAACTTCACACATTCATGTGAATTTATATTAACTGCACTCATATGGGACTTTCATATAACCCATAGCAGAACTTGGGTCCAAATGCCCCACAAGAATAAACAAAGTCATTGCTGTTTAATGGAGAAAGCTTTGTCCCATGTTTACCATAAGCAATAAGTGAATGTTATATTGCTGTATATTAGTTGCTTGTTCCTTTTTTGGGTGCTTATTGTCAGCATAGGAGTTATGGTAACTATTTAAATAGCTGTAACTTCCATGGAACTTCCAGTGACTGTACATCCTATTGCAGAAGGGAATTTAAAATCTGTTGCTGGCTCTGAGGACAGAAAAGATCTTGAAGTTTGAGAATGTTCTGAATTTTCATGAGGTATATCTGAGGCCTAGAACGAGAAAAACTTGAGAGTTCTAATATTATTCCACTGTAGAGGTTTAATTCTTGTCATGATGACATCAGTAATGCATCAGTAATGGTGTAGGTCAGTCCTGTTTACAACTGGGGGGTCATAGGCAGAACCACAGGTTCAGCACTTTGGACACTACTGGCCCTTAGATTTGTGAGCAGGTATCTCACTGTGGTTTACTTGTCTATAAAACAAGCATGGTACATATTTCTTACAAGGAAAATCAAAATGTGTGTAAAATCTAAAAGGCTGAAATCCATTTCTTGTTAGTGGCCTTACTGATAGAGACTGGCTACATAGGCTGCAATCCTCAGCTGCTCATGACTGTGTGATCTTTTTCTTATTTTCAGTAGGCTTAACTAAGCCCTGTGTGTTTCAGACGTAATCTTCCATCAGGCTCAGCCGATGACTTTTCTTCCTTCTTTTTAGAGAACTGCAAGCCCAGAAGTCTTCTGTCTCTAGATGATGAGTTGAATTCTACACACAAATAAATTTGTTCCAATTTTTTAATCTAGTCTTGTCTGTACCTTATACCACATTCAATTTATAGTTAGCTTTACAAATTATGAATTATATTTATCCTTTCCCTCACCAAGGTCCACCAGCCTGAGCCATGTTTGTTCAATTCCCACTTGTTACCCAAATTCAGATTTGCAAAATGCAGTTCTCAGGAGAATGAAGTAGTAGAAACTATCTGTATATAAGGCCAGGCAAGGCTCAGGATCATTTTTTTGAAAACAGGATTTATAGACCACAGTAGCTGTCTGTGAACAGTTTTTGAAGATACTATAAATGCAGCAAAAGAAAAAATCTGTCTGAAAAAAGTTGCTGTGACATTTTCTGATCTTTCCAACAGGGGAAAATACAGTTGTTTTCCTACATTTACCCTTGTACGTCCTGAGTCTGCTTTTTAAGACAGTTTACACAAAATCAGCTTTAGAGTCTTTCTTTATGCTGGAAAGTTTGATAGCTAGGTGCTTATATTCCTGAGGGTGGGATCCTTTGCCTGCCATCACCGGTATGTTAGTGCCTTATGTGGTACCAAAAGAACCAGGCTCGGTTCTGCTCTTACTGGATGACAGACTGTGCTATGATGCACATAGTGAAAACCTATCTTCCATATACACAGTATACCAGGAAAAGTGCATTTGGAGTCTTTTCATCTGACTGTTTGTATTGATTTGTGAACAGAGCACTTTTGGATTCTAGGAAAACATCAGAGGGGTAAATTCAGAAAATGAAAAATTATTTGTAATGTTTAATACTTTCTTTTTTTTTCTCCCTAGAAACCACCCTGTGTTTGATATTTGAGGTCCATTTTTCTATCCCTCTTCACTGGTCCAACGTAAGTTTTTTTAAGGAGGTGGTAGGGAATGGATTGTCATCTGCTTAAGCAGCCCTAAGCAAAGGAATTCATGCAATGCAATCAGCACCTGGTTATACTAGACTCAAAAAGAAAAGTAGGAGTTTTACTCACTTTGGACCAGAAGTTTATTCCATGTGTCCTTCCAACTCATCTTTCAGAATAAGCTTTCTTTTCTATCGTTACAATGAACTTAAGTAAAAATTATGTGACCAAGCAGTTTCTACCTAGAAAAACATGAATTCCTCTTCTCCATACCCTCTCCAGTCGTTCTCCCCTCATTGCCATACCATATCTTCAAGAAATAAATTACTACCAGTTAATAGCCACTCATGACTAAAATAATGAAAGTAGAATAGCATCATAACCCTTTTGTGCTGGACTGAACATACATATCTTCACTCTATACACAGCCTTTGGAAGGCATACGTTTAACCAGCTTTCCACGAATTAGCACTCTTTCCTCCCCACCACATCATCAAAATTTGAGGGGCGGAGGGGGAGATATTTCCTCTGCCATTTATTGCTCTATTATTTTAAGAAGTATCTAATGTAGTGATTAGAGAGTGAATGACTCAGATTCATTAAAACTGCTGAGGAGGATTTCAGAGAACATGTCTGTGTTTCAAAACAAAGGCCCTGAATAGGTGTCTTATGTAAATGTATTCTATATTGATAGATAAACAACAGATAAATAGATAGACAGACTGAGAGGCAGGTATGGCATCTGTCTGATGACACAGATGCCACACATATGTAAATACATGTTTGTGTAGGTATGTATCTATTTGTTTATCTGTCTTTAGATATCTGGAGGTACAGACATAGATAAAGAAATAGATAGATAGATAGATAGATAGATAGATAGATAGATAGATAGACAAACAGATAGACAGACAGACAGACATATAGGTGATAGGTAATGACATAAATATATAGGGCCAAAACATAAATCAGGTCAGCTAATTCATTTCTCCTCACAAACTCTCAGAAGCATAAGAAACATTTTCACTAATGTAGATTTTCACACATTCATGCGAACTGTCAGAGAAGCATACAAAGTTGTAACCACCTCATTTGCCAAAATAAGCCTGAGATGGCAAGGGTGATGCTGCCTTGGAAGTCCACCATATGCTTTGCCCCTAGGTTGCTCTGTTAACTCACAAGTTATATCCCGAGAATCGGGTACCATTAATGTTAGCAGTCTAGCCACAGATAAGCCTTACAGTAAGACAATTAGCCAAGAGTGTAGCCATATGGGCTGACAAATATGGACAAGGACTCATTTTAGGTTGAATGAAAATTGTATACTCTGCAATGAAGAAGTGCTTTACATTATTTCAGATCAGAGCATCAATAAACACTCAAAGCCTCCTGTCTTCTAAGCAGTTGAACTTCTTTGAGCTATGTAGATATATCTTGCTGGCTTTCAAGGTCTCCTGACACACATCCCTGAAAGAAAAGGAGAGTTGCAATTAAGATTTAGTATAAATTTTACTGCAGAGGCATTCAGTCACGTTGAAGGCTTAAAAAAAGGCTTTACATTTTGAGGGTTGGGAGAACTATCAAGAACCATCATCCAGTGACTTTTATATATTTTATACAGTGCAATTTGGGAAACAAAATGAAGTGTCTTGTTCTCTGTTTGTTTTTGTGAGCCTGTCTGTGTGATAGTTTCTCTCTGGTGCGTGTTCTCCGTTCTTGGTAATATGGTGCTGGCACATTAAGCTTCTGAAGGGAGGGAAGACAGTCAGCAGGCGGTTCTGGAGGGAAGAGATTGATTATACCCTGATAATGACACAAATGATTCAGAGGTTTGAAGTAATGAGAGCCTGAGGGCTGATGTTAAGAAGGTATGTCGTGGAAACCCTCAAGCTAAGCTTATGCTTCATGACTTCCTTGCCCACTGATAAAGTAAGATGAATATCTTTCTTAGCCTGGTAGAGCAACTCTCCCACTTCGTCAACACAGAGTTTGCTGTAGCTCCAAAGAATCTCACAGGGCAGTTTTATTTTTAGGGCCAAAAAAAAAGGCAAATCTCAATCTAGGGTCTGTTGGTGAACTCTGTCAACAAAATGACCTGGGAAGTGACCTAGCTTAGAAGTTAAATACTTCAATAAGCTACAGGGAAGAAAATCAAACAGAGCCTGACCATTACTTCTGTGGGGTTTGATAATTCTGTTGCCACAACTTGTCTTCCTTCTCAGTCAATGGGTTATATAAGAGTCATGAGGAAGATGACTGTTGAAGAGGCCCATCGATTAATTTCTCACAAGCTTTGAAGTTACATACTAATAATTCTCAGACCTTGATTCCTAAAAATGTTTTCTGGGTTATGACAGTGGAGATTAAAGAGTTACTGGAATGTCTGTCTGACAGGAGTGCCAGAATGGGTCTTAGTACCTCCCCAGTGTGCCTGGTCAGTTTGGTATCTTCATACTTATTCTAAGCACAAAATACACGAAGATGAAAGGAACATGATCAGGTTGTCCTGAAAGATAATTCAAATTACTTAGATAGTATTCTAGATAACAATTCATGAGTCATTGAAATTATTCTAGAAATTAGTAAATAAGACTATATTCATTGTAGAGAAAGTGGTTAATGGGAGGGAGTACTTCTTGGATAAATAATTTTGTGTTCCTCCTCCAACCCCATTATACAGTTTTACCTTTTGAAGTAAATCCTGGTAAAATCTAAAGAAAAACACATACGAGTGACAGTGGATGATGCACCAGTTGTGACAGAGAATCATTTACAAGTGAGTTGGTAGGATGGAAGAGGGGATATTCCAGTGAGATTACAAATTGGGCTGATTATCAGAAAATTCATTTTTATCTGAAACGTTGGTTGTTACAGTTGGCTTGTGGTATATTCTATGGGTTTTCTTTTCCAGTAACTTGCTCTGTACTATATCAGCTGTAAGTATCAAGGGAAAAGTCAGCTAAGAGGGTCATTTATGTTACAAAAGTTCTTGCAAGAGGCAGTGACTTCCTGTCTGCTGATCTCATAGTCAGCATTTGTTTTCTAAAGCAGTTCCAATGGCAAAAGAGTTCAACAGTAAATACCAAGAAGCAGCTTACTAAAAGTAGGTGTTCCTAAATGAATCAAAATATTGGGAAACACTGATGTGTGGTGCTCTAGTTCTGTAAGCATTTTTGTTGTGTGTTCAACGCTGATGCTGTTGGCCAGGCATCTCAGTGCTAAAGACGCAAGCATCATGTCTTGCACCATGATTATGGCTTGCCAGTATTTCTAGTGTATGGCTTTTTAAGGCAGCCATGAAAAGATACTCATGATATTTAGTAAATTCAAATACCATTTGTCAAGCACTTGTGTGTACACCAACATATTCGAGTCTTGATCTATGAGTAACTTTTCTCCTAATTTTTTTCATTAAGGATTTTTCATGTGTTTTGCTGTTAGAAGACATTGACTCAAAATACTGAACCTTTCCAGAACATAGGGAATTTCAGCAGTGAAGTTTAGCTGAAAGGACATATGTCCATAGTCAACAATTTGAGAGCACAAGCCCAGGTAAGCACACCATTTTCTTTCTACTGAATCAACCAAAAGGCCTCTTCTCTGCATATGTTATGACTAGCAGCTACTTACAATTTGTATTTCTTGCTTTGCTTCTCGTGTTCCAAAGTCCATATGTAAGACTTTAATTGTTGACACATTTTGCTTGTCTGCAGCTGAAATATCCTCAGGGTATTTGCTTATTTTTTCCTTTTAATTTTCTGGAAAATATGTTTGCTAATCTAAAAATGTTTTAGCTGGCAATTGTTGCTAGTCTTTTTAAATAAAATCTTATCAAAATGGAATAATTTAAAAAAAATTGTCACTACGTCATGCTGAAAGTGTTTAATTTTTATGTTAATACAGCTCTTCTATATACTAACAGAAAAAGAGGCTCTCCCACTCAGTCTATTCTCTGTCTGTAAATACAATTTTATGAATCGACTGGAGCTATTCTGCCTTATGTTGGGAATAGCTTTACCTTTTATTGGATCTTCGCTGCTTTATTTTATTTCTTGACACCAAACAATCACTTTTGTTATGGAAATGAGATCATAACTGGGCAAAACTTATTTCACACTCATCCAACGTTCAGAGATAAAAAATCTCAGCTCCTATGTTTAGGTGTTTTTAACTGTTGAAAAACTGGAAGTTGAATGTTACTCAAGCTATCATAGGTTACTTTAAGGAGAGGTGCATCAGGAGGAGAAACTGTCGGACACAGACCTTCTGATGGAGAACAACTTCTGTACATTAAGACCTATGTCCCAAAGCTGATCTGCAAAGGCACTGTAGACTTGTGTTCATTGCTACTCTGGAACATTTCCAGGTTGACAAGATACTCTCAGGGAGACCAAACCTTGAGATTTTGTTGTTGTTGTTTGGAGACAATCAGTGAGATTAGCACTTCTGTGACTGATTTATCTTAGGCTGGGATGACTAGGATTTTGAATATGTTTGTCAATGACTAAACTGGGAATCTATCCAAGTAATTAACTTCCTTTTACACTGCTGAAGTTGAGTGAGATCAACTCCACCCCTAGTGCAAAGTGTTGGATCTAAGAAATCCAACCTGCTAATATTCAGGCCCTATAAAACTGAGCTGCAGGTAATCGGGATGTCACTGAGAAGAACTCAATACTAACCCCTGGGATATGAGCTATAAATTACTAGTGCACTTAAGCCCTATATTAATATATGGTTATGTTGCCATATAGGCAGGGCTAAGCTAAGGGGAAAACAATATGGTATTAATGCAGAGAAAAGACAGAATGGGCATGAAAAAGTAAGTGCTGAAACAGGGAAGAGCTGGCATCCTCCCTGAATACCCCAGTGCCTGCTCCTTCATTAATCTTTGCTGATATGTACCAAATGAATGTGGAAGAGAGAGTGGCGTCAGCAAAAGTATCATAGCTCAACCTGCAGCGTGCATTCAGCTTTGTGAAAAACAAACTCTTTGCTGTAATTTGACAGAAAGCTAGGTTTAATAGTCCTAAAAGATTGATAAGCATCTTACATGATTCTGAGGCTTTATCTGTTGCCAGTTTAACTTAAAAAAAGATGGGATTTGGTGCTGAAAAGATGCAGGTGCTGGTATTTGGGTTAACAAGGGGTTTGTTTGACTGTAGATATACAGATTCAGAATCTCTTTTATTTTCAGTAATAAACGATGGTCTGATGATGAGATCATTGTGGGTATCCAAAGGAAAACCTCTTCTTCATGCATTCTGCTAGGTAAACATGGCGTTAAAGAAATGGTGATATAATTTTGGACAGTCGTGTCTTAATTGGAACTGCTTGTCGTAAACCACCCAGTGACTGTGGCCTTCACTGTTTGATACAAAATTCAAGACCTTCTTTTTATTGCTGCTGGAAGAAACGTTTTTGTTCATAAAGGGTGAAGGCAGGTTGTAGCATTGACTTCAGGGAATATGTTTGACCCCATGTTTTTTCTTTGCAAAGGTCATCTGACTCTTGTTACGTTTACAACTGTTGGCATCATTCAGACTTTCACTTGCTCAGAAAGGTCAGCCTTAACTGAACAGCATCAAGAGGTGTCTCTGGGGCTGTGGCGCTTGCTTGCAGGCACAGATGTGGTGTCAGTCATGCTAGCAGGGACTGTGCCGAAAAGCTTTTAATGGCAGCTGTCCTCCTCTCTACAGAGGACTGAACACTGTTCCCACACTGCAAAGAGCTGTAAGTCAGGCTTACAGGACAGCAGGGCTGCTTACTTTCACAGCCAGTCTTAACGAAGTTTGTCATCAAAAAATATCAACCCTTGCCACTAGCTAGGTGCAGGACTGTGAATATCAGAGAGACCTACTTAAAAGGAAAACTAGTAAGTGAGTTACTTGCTTGTACCTTGTGAGCTACAAGTAACTCCCAGAAAGCAATTAAACACAAAATTTCCCAGGGAGTTTGAGGATATGTCGAAGGCAGGATGTCTCAGGGGTATATCCATGCAACTGACAGCAATGCTACTCTGCCGCAGCAAGGCTAATATCTGTTGAAGTTACTACAGGAATTCGTACACTGAACAGCACAGTTCCCAGCAGAATTAGATCAGAAAGATTCATCATGTTGCTCTGTTTCACCTTGCATATTTCATGCTTTAGCTAGAAAAGCTGATGAGCTTGTTTACGCAAAAACACCACCCCAACATAGCAGTGCGAAGGGCAAGAGAAAGTAAGTAACAACATGTGTTCAGGCTGTAATATGAATTAGGGTTTCTCCTTTACAGCTTTAATTCATTATGTGTCATATATCAAAACATATATATAAAGCAAAACAAAGGAATAAATATTTTGTAGTATGTATATATATACATACACACACACACATACTACAAAAAGGGAAAGGGACTTCAAATGAAAGTGCTCCATCCACCATTCTGGGGCAAATACCTTTCCAAACACATAAAGAACTTAGTACAGATGATGAGACTTTTTAGAAACACATTGATGAACCAAACATAGAGATTCATTTGAAAAACCCAAGATCTTGACATATTATATATACCCTGCTTATCTAAGGAATTCTGCTTTCATTGCACTGTAGGACACGGGTACTAGGAAAAGTCAATCACAGATAATACAACGCAATCTTCTTAACTCCAGGGTTGGAAACGCAGAACATAGCCAAAGTGTAGTTATTTCTTCCAAAGCCGAAGAATTCAGCAAGCATATTAAAGATGGAGCAAGTGACATGTCTTTTTTGGTGAGCTTTCTAAACATAGGATTTCAGTCTGCGCTAAACAACATTACCAAAACACTGACTACAATTATTTCAGATCCAGGTAAACTGCTAGATCACACAGCCCATCTCTCACTCCTGACAAATCCATAACATTTCCTTATTTACATTTAAAAATTTTTTAGTCTTACCAGTATTCAAATGTCATGTTAAGCAAGTCTTCCCTTCACATTTAAACCTCATTTCTTTAAGTGTAAGATTGTTTTAATATCACAAATTAACATGAAATTTTAAATATATGGTCAAGCATTATTTTAAATGGTCCCACAAATGATCTTCATGGTTTCATAGATAAAGGACTTGAGAATTTTCAGCCTCAAGATGAAATGCTTTAACTCTTCAGTAAAGAATCGCAGCTGATCTGTGCCGGCATACTGCATGCTTATGGGACCGCTTTCCTACAAAACTGGCTTATAAATTACTGTACATCAACTAGCAGGTGGAGAATACAACAGGTTATTTCATGTGGACAGAAAAAAATCAGCTGGAATGGAAAGGAAAGCACTTTAATAATCATTACTTTTAACAACTTTCTAATCATATACAGAAAGACTAAATAATTCAGGAGGGAGCCATTTAGAAAGTATTCATCCTTGGTCATATTTTACAAAGCAGCAGCTTGCTAAAAGGGTAACAGAAAAAGACCAAAGGTTAAAGGACGTCACCCTATGGTGTCCAATCTCCCAGTCTGATCAGAAACCCTGACCTGTGCTGAAGTCAAACCAAGTTAGGCTTCTGGGTGAGCATGAATAGAGTAAACAAAGACTTCCTCCACTTCCATGAGCACATTTATTTGGCTATCAGCTGCCACTTCAGTCATAATGTTGAAAGCCACAGAGATAAGGTAAGTGGAAGGAAGAACAAAAGGAAAGTAAAGGAAAATACAAGTGTTCATGCCTAGAGATGTGACCACTGAACCATGAATCACCAAAAAGATACTTTAAAAGACACCTATTGCTCTAAGGGCCAGAGTTCGATTTTCAACTGAATCAACAGTTCCAACCTTTAACAAATTGACAGCATCAGTTTCCATGTTAAATCCCTTTAAAATTATTCCAGCACTGTCTTTGGAGGAAATTTAGCCTGAGTCTTTACCTCCATAGAGTTTTCTACTGCCAGCATTTCTGAGGAATGTAGTGGGCAGCCAAGAGGAAAGGGAGCACAAGGATACAGTCCCGCTGTACATTTAGAAGTATATATATAACCATATGTAATGAATATGTAATATATTCTGCACACCTATCTACCTGTCTGTCTCTTTGTCCATCTATTAATAATATCCATTAAGAAAAAAGCAAAGAGGAATTTGGCTGCTCCAAATAAAATCAACTCTGAAGGAAGATGTAGCTCATTATCTTCTTTTTCTAAGCAGTTAATTCTATGCTGACCTCCGTATTTCCAAAGGAACAGAGATACTATTAATCAGGATATTCTACAACAGATCACCTTCAGATGTTAAATGAACTGTTGGGGGAAAAAAAGAAAAGAATATAAACTACCATTGCTTAAATGTTTATTGATCATGCACAAACTTTCCACTTTGCCTAGAAGAGATCTAATAAATATTGCTCCAAGACAGCTGAAAAACACTGATAAATGCTAACATTAGCTCTCCTATTTCACCAAACTGAAATCTATATAAATGAGACCAAATAAGAAAGCAAGGTTGTGTCACTATTGCAAAGGGTTCTAGAATAAATAACACTGCAGAAGACAGAAATACAGAAACATGAGAAATAGAATAGCTGTTCTGCACATACAAAACTCTTACTCCTGCATGAACTTCTGCAGAAGTTGTGTAATTTGGCACTGAATATGAAACTGTAAGCTAGATAACATCTGTTACTCTGAGGATCCTAAAACCAGAATTTCTTATAAAGGGTTAAATGATAAAACTGCAAAGCTGCAGTGCAATGTAGACATTCATTGCATTTTCTTACTGTACCTAGCAAACAAATATAGCTAGCCTACACCTGCATTATGCACTTCCAAAGCAGATTAAATCAAAGGAATTGATTTTGCTTTTCTCTTTCTCCAAAATGGTCAACGTGGCTATTATGCACTGTTAAATGTGGTCATAAATATCTCAATGAACAGCAATGTTAATTTTGGTTCCAAATGCTTCGTTGTCAAAGAGATGTTAGCAGACTGAAAGGCAACAGAGTGAAGAGAAGCACTGGTAAAACTCATTTGAAAGTAAAGGTGGACAGTTTTGTTTGTATGTGTCATACTGAAGTGAAGAATAAAAAGAACATAAAAGTAGTTACAGATCAAAATCTCCAGCTTAGACTACTCTTTAATTACCAGAAAATGTAGATAACCTTTTTTTTTCCCCCCTAGGGCCTTTGCTCTTTCCTCTGCACATCTTCCTGGCAAAACTGGGGCCTTAGCGACAATTACATTCCATGCAGTTATGACTAAGAGAATGAAGGAAAGGATAAAAGATTTAAATTGATAGTATTTTCTGCCCCAAAACTACATAAAACCTCCCTTGTATCCAGGAGATTTATCTGACCAAGTTGTACTTTACATAACTTTGATATTCTTCCCTTATATTCTGCTTTGTTTTGACTGTCAATGATAGCTATCAATGATAATTTTACATACATCCTGTTAATGCTGTGTTCTGGCTCTGTCTAAGTGTATGTGACAGTAATAAACTGAAACCAGATGAAAGCGTGTCTCAAAATCACAATAGTTGCGAACTTGCATTTGTGTGGCCAGAACAAATACTCATTTAGTTTGCAGTGTTAATTTCTGCAGTTTTACTAGGAAATACATCAGCCTTTCATATAGGAAAAGTAAGATTAAATAGTAATGATGTTAATATGGGCAGAATTTAAAGATACGTCTTTATTCTAACTGCAATTCTAAAACAGAAACGGGTCTAGGTCGTCCATGCCTTTGCATTTAGGAAGAGAGAAAATACAAAGTTACATGTGTGTTACCCAAAGAGTAAAACTGTTTAAATAAGAACATAACCAGATTCAAACTACTTCTGGTTTGTTTCAAGCTGGCGGTCATACGAAATGCTATTAGAAAGGGATTTTTTTTTGTTTTTGAAAATGAAATGCCCTCATGCTGGAAGTAATAAGATTTTCCTAGCTTTCATGTATTTGAATACTTATTTTTTTCTTGGATGTCAGAAATATTTTCAAGGTCATTATGAATTTGGCTGGAAATTCTATTAGCAAAACTTCTAAAATGTAATTACAAACATTTTTCAATGAAGTCAAGGCCTCAGTAGAAACAAACAGAAACAAACAAGCTGGTCATTCTGATGAATACCTGATCAGAAAAATTCTATTTCTGCAATAAGAAAGGAAGATTATTTCAATAGCCATCTTTGTTAAATGTAAATGACTAAGAAGGTAAAACAAAATTTTTAATAGATCCCCTGGGAAAAAAATAAATTTTAGTATGTCTAATAGTGACAGCTGTAAATATCAGTATAAAAAGTTAGTAAGAGCAATTATTGAAGTCCACTTAAAGCCCTAAACCTCTTCTAATTATTATATAAAACAACCAGTGCTCATGTAGCAAATATGTCCACCAAGATGCCCAGCTAGCTTCATTTTTCATCATATTTTTCAAGGGACTGGTAATTGTCCAAAAGTCTGAATGTTTTCAGCCCCATCAGATCCTCTTCCTCCCTTCCCTAACCCCGAATATAGGACATCTATCCACAAATACAAAGGATAGGTTGATCTTACCTTGTTGTGGTCTTTCCAGTGTGCCAAGAACTAAAATGATTTATGTATCAGCAGCTTGTGGGCAAGTTAATAAGGCAGTGCCTAGCTCTCAAAAGTTACTGAAGTTTCTTAAGCAGAATATTTTTCCCAGATTTGATACTGTCTACCATTTTCCTCAGTGTCATGTAGATACCTTGGGGACTGTGGCCAACTGAAGAAAACTGCAGGCACTTCACAGCTGCATGGCAGTAAGGTATGTTGTTTTTGTGCAATATGGAGTAGTCATCTACTACAGAAGAAAATCTCTGAGGGAAAAAGGAATGCATGCTGTCGAGCTGAAAGTCTCCTCTACACTATTGCAATTTGCTGGCTAAAAGGATGGCTGTGTAATAAAACACAGTTCTGAAATCTTCACAGTGTATTGGCACATTTGTCTTTCACCTGTGTACTGCAGATACGCATGTGCATGCACAGTGTAATTTTAGCTCCCCTGTTTACAAAACTGAAGCAAAATATTAAGCCGGTCCAATTCTGGTGCCCCTACAGTACTTAACGTAAGATACCTTCAAAGAACATCTCTTGTTTTGATTATATATTCCACTTAGCTGTTTGCTCTGCTGCGCATACTTTCTGCTCTGTTTATAGTTTCAGTGGTGCACACTAAACTGGAAAGCAACAACAGTCAAAGTACAGAATACATAAAAGGTCAAATACACTGTAGGAGGCCATCTGTGTTTGTAGACTCATTGTCATTGAAAACTCTGTAATGAGACAAAAAGTTAAGAGGAGCTAATCTGTGATCAACTTGCTGACAAATAAAGCTCTAAATTATTCCATAAAAAAGAACAAGTAATCACAAGTTTAGGTAAATATCCAAAGAAGTTTTTGAGAGTATGTGAAGAAATTAGTGCACTTGAAGGACTTGAATACAATAGCTTGTTGTATCCCAAAATAAATACATTAAACCAGTATCTATTATCATTTCCTAACTGGGTGGTGCCTGATTTCATAGGTGGTGGTTTTAGCCTGTAAATATTCTGTAAATATCTCTATATCATAATCTCTTTATGCTCATTTTATTTAGCAATAAAATCAGAGGTATCTTAACAGGATCATGTATTAAGACTGATTTTTTTAGTGCTAAATATTAGCACTATTAGGTCAAGGCAGCCTAGAGTGCTAATATTGGGTTAGTGTGCTTGAACTTGGTGGTTCTGTGGGTGAGAAAGGACTCCAGATGAATGGAAAATTTTTCACAGAATTTTTTTTTAAAATCACAGAACTCTCTCTGGTTCACCAAGATCTAGAGCCCTTCATCCAACATTAATGTTTCTTTCTACAAGGAAAATGCATAGTATAAAATGGAGAGATACATCTATGTTAAGCAGCATTAAAATTAACTGCTTTTGTAAGCAAAGAATCAAGATTTCTTCAAAGATGTTTATTGCAGAGAAACTTTAGAGTTTATGCAGACCTTGCCTCTACCCAGACATTTGTTTCTATGTTTGCCCTTCAATACTGACTCACATGGAGGCAAAGCATTTCATCCACATCAGTGCTCTTTCAGCACAGTAATTGCTGCGTCCTAGATTCTGGTGCTGCTACTTTCAATGAATGCCCCACTTTTTTTTTTTTAAGAATGTTAGAAGAAAAGCTCTTTCATAACAAGTGTAAAACTTTGTCTTTTGCCTTTAGCTTTCCAGCTGTGAGAGTTGAATATTCTAATCACCCCAAAGTAGAAACAGGACTCAGGCACATGGTCCTTTTTATCCCTTTTAAGTCACTTTTATCCTGACCTCGGTGATTAGTTTTATGCCACTGAACAGTGAATGCTATGCAGATGAATTGTATATGTAGCTGTAATTTTAACTACAATAATCAAAAGTTCACTTACTAGTGTTTGCATTCCTTAAGCCCAGAATAAACAAGTACATAGGAGAAGTTAGAGAAAACTTTTCTGCATGTGAGTATTAATGAAAGAATAATAATGGATATTAGTTGTGGAAATTAGAAAGAATCACACAAGAAGAACGTTGTACTTTCAAGCTGCTGTACAAAGTATGAGGTCACAACGCATGGGACTTACTCAATATATTTATTAGAGGATTAGTTGCTTCCCACACGTTTTCACCTGAGCTCACCCAGAATTCTTTCGCTCACCAGCTGGCAGGCAGAAGAGCACGATTATTGTGCCCTTTGCTGAGGCACAGAGAGCCAGGCCATCCATGGCAGCTGCCCAACTTATGTTGCTAGTGCCTCTCCCACTTCACCCTCTCCAAGTCTGAATAAACCATCCTACACTTTCCCACAACATCATGGTCACTTATCAGCTCTCTGAAGCCATGCTATTTCAGCTCCTTCTTCTTTGTTTCTAAAATCAAAGGGTATTTTATCGTTTCATGAGCCCCAGACAACTCTGTCAGCTCTGGTTTCAGCTCAGTGCAATAACAAAATACCCCGCTGTGTGCAATCAGAGACTAAGCTAATTTTTTTAGACAGACAACCTTGGGTGACAAAAATGAAGGTTTCCTTAGCTTACTCCTTTATTTCCTCCTAATGCTTTCCCCTTTCTCAGACACTGGAGACATTCCCTTCACAGATTTAGACTAACATCAGAGCTATCTTGAAAGTTTGCCTCTCTGTTCCAGATTTTCAATAATTAGGGAAACTTGAGACCTCTGGCACATGCTACATTACAAAAAATACTCATAAAATTCAGGCTCCTCTCAAAGTCACAGTGATGGAGAAACCAACTATGTCACATACACATCATTTTCAGACTGCAAAAACTTCTTTCAATGTGGAAAATTACAGATTTTCCTCTCATGTAAACTGAGGAATCTGAAATTTAATCTGCTCAGGAGACCTAGATGTGCCAAAGAACTGGAAAAGAAAAGGGGAAAAAGTGAAAATGGAAAAGTTAGGAATCCTTCATGGTCTGATTTATTTCACATACAGCTCTACAGCTTTGACTGCTGTTTTGAGAAACCTGGCATCAAAATGGTTCTGTTTTCCTTCTATCTGCAAATCTCTTTGACAAACCAGTCAGACAGACACTGTAAAACTCATGATGGATAAGCTTCTTCAGTAGTGGCATTTCTGGTATTTCAGTGTTTATATAGAGAGGAGTTTCAGTCCATGTGATTCAACGGAAAGAGTACTGAGGCTGTCTGCTTCCAGTTTCCCACAGTGAACTGTGAGGGTTAGGTATCTAAAGGCAGAGTATGAAGAAAGAAACACCACATTTATCCTCATGACACAAGTTTTCTTCCTGTTACATTGTCAAGCCATGAGGCGGTGCTTCGAAGGAGTCGTTAAAGAGACATTTGGTGAAATTTACCATCCTAACACTTGCTCAGTCCTTTTGAATATCATTTGCACTACCACGTGTTTTGTGGAATGGTGTGTGCCTGTGGGGCTACTGACAAGGGAGAAAAAAAGAGAAATAAATCTGCAAAAGGTGCATGTGAGAACCCCCTGAAGTCACTGTTTTTGGAACGCTGCATGGTGCAGGGGTAGACAGGTGGGCTTCATGGGGCCACAAAGGGAAGGAACTCAGGCATGGTGCAAAGCCATGCCTTGGAGGAGGGCTTTTGTCATGTACAAATTTAAAAATAATTTCAAAATTAAAGGAAGCTTTGTGTACTTTACTCTTTCCGTCCAATTATTACTCAATAATTAAAGGCCATGACTACCAGGTGCTTAAATACTCACAGATGTATCTAAGTGGATAGTGACATTTTTTAAAGCGTGTAGCCTAGCTTCATGAAGGTGTTTGAGATTAATTTGATCTTAAGGTGATCCTTAATTTCACTGAAATCTCTTAGAAATGCATACCAAGATGCTTCTCAAATGCTGACTGGGGGCCTGTAGGAATCTTCAAATACCTACATCCATTTTAAACATGTAAATAAAGCTACTTGTCTAAAAATTACCTTCCTTTCTTTCATATTATTAAAAGTACCAACCATGGGTCAATGTACTAATGTACCAGAAGTGATCCATCTGGATTCTCTGTGTAATGACACCAGCACCTTCTAAGAGAGCCCACAAACATAAGAATCCCATAATCTTTGCCACTGCCTTTTGAAATCAGCATGGCCAAACCTGAAGAAAACCAGAGAAACAGAAAAGGTTGAAAACCACCGACATTAATACTAAAAAATTTTCATGAAGGTTAAAGACTCAGTTTGGATTGTAATGTGGAAACTAAAACCTTGTCATTTTTATGTACAGATCTACTTCTATATGTATGGTAACGAGTTCTGAAAGAAATAACTGTTTTAATAGGAGTTTATATGACTTTTTTCCTGATTATATATTTGATTCTGAAGGGAATATTTCAGTTATTCTTGTCTAGAGGCTTCCTGGGTGGGTTGATATGGGACATTAGCAGTGGCAACAGCAAGAGCCACCTGGAAGTTCTCAAGTTACTGAGCAAATAAATGGAATTCTGGAGTATTTTAAAGATAGATATTTTGCTGGAGTTTACAGATAAAGGGTAGTTTGCACTCCGCAAGTATTGTATTTATTAAAAGAGACAAAACACAGTATGCATATAAGGTAATGATTCTTTGCAGGCCTAGAAAGCAGTAAAACTGTGTCTGAAACACAGCTAGTGCTTTATAGCATTAGTAGCTAGGGCAGTCATCAATTTTCAGTTGTTTTGGTCAGTTTGTTTTCTTCTAACTCTCCTCCTATGCATTACTTCCAGTATCATGATTACTTTCTTCATTCCCACCTCTATTTATAGGTGGGATTTTTTTATAATATCTAATTTTATAAA
Source organism: Burhinus oedicnemus (assembly GCA_008921705.1). Classification (NCBI taxonomy): domain Eukaryota; kingdom Metazoa; phylum Chordata; class Aves; order Charadriiformes; family Burhinidae; genus Burhinus; species Burhinus oedicnemus. The sequence continues at coordinate 1,649,958 of VFFE01007235.1, read as the reverse complement.
TTTTATAATATCTAGATTTTATAATATCTAAAGCTTATAATATCTAAAGTTTATAAGTTATATTTTATAACTATATATTTTATAATATCTAAACCAGTAGGTGAGGGCTATGTTACAAACAAGTCCAAGGTGTGCCATGTTTTTAAATAAGCATGCTGCTGATCAACAATTTCAAAAATTTACTTAATCTGGTACTCACTAACCTCTAGTGACTGTCCAGTTGACAGAAAACCTGGAAGGCACTGTACCAAGTTATGCTACCTCAGAGCTGCAGTAACTTACATTACTTAACGTCCTGCAGAAAATGCAGCTAACTGGTAATAGGGTCTCCAGTGCTAAAGGCAGAGACTCTTATTATGAAAAGCAGCAAAATCATCCTCATGCGTACTCTTACCCATTCTAGATGGAGAAAAAATGGAAGTGACATTTGACAAATACAAAACTTCACTGGTTACAAAAGTGAAAATCAGACAGGAATGCCACTTGCAGCTTACAAGTCTTAATTCACAAAACTTGTATTGCTACAAAAAGAAAATAGACAGCTTTTGCATGGAAAAAAAGCCCAGCAATGTTTCCTGGAGACTGAAATTACATTTATAGGAAGGATCCCTGTCCTAAACCAGGATTTCTTAAAAAGAACCAAAACGTAGTCTGTGACTTCTTTTTTAAACATGGACCATTTGACTCAGATGCATTGCTAAAGTATAGGTCAAGGTATTCTTACTCATTCTATCAAGGAGAATTGTGAGGCCATATAGAATCATAGAATCAGTTAGGTTGGAAAAAACCTTTAAGATCATCTAGTCCAACCATTGACCTTACTCTACCAAGTCTGCCACTAAACCATGCCTCTAAGCACCACATCTACATGACTTTTAAACACATCTAGGGATGGTGACTCAACCACGTCCCTGGGCAGCCTGCTCCAACGTTTGATAACTTTCAGTGAAAAATTTTTTCCTAATGTTCAGCCTAAACCTCCCCTGGTGCAACTTGAACCCATTTCCTCTTGTCCTATCGCTAGTTACTTGGGAGAAGAGACCAACTCCCATCTCACTACAACCTCCTTTCAGGTAGCTGTAGAGAGCAATAAGGTCTCCCCTCAACCTTCTCTTCTCCAGATTGAGCCGTTCCTCATAAGACATGTTCTCCAGACCCCGCACCAGCTTTCTTGCCCTTCTCTGGACACGCTCCAGCACCTCAATGTCCCTCCTGTACTGTGGCGCCCAAAACGGAACACAGTACTCAAGCTGCGGCCTCACCAGTGCTGTGTACAGGGACACGATCACTTCCCTACTTCTGCTGGCCACACTATTCTTGATACAGGCCAAGATGCTGTTGGCCTTCTTGGCTACCTGGGCACACTGCTGGCTCATGTTCAGCCGGCTGTCCACCAGGACCCCCACATCCTTTTATGCTGGGCAGCTTTCCAGCCACTCCTCCCCAAGCCTGTAGTGTTGCCTGGGGTTGTTGTGACTATATGACTATTCCCTGCTAATGAAAATCACAATACTCTAATAGCCCTGTCCCATTTACAAGGACTAGTAACTCTTTAACTGAAGTTAAGTAAAACAATTTGGGGATGGAGGTTGTAACATTCAGGCCAGTGGGTCACATTGTGTACATTCTGGAAAACCCAAATACTGTTTCAAGAAAGATTCAGAACATATTTATTTATAATTTTCTTTAAGTTCCATCAGGGAAGGCTTCCATTTCCTCAGGAAATTAAGCGCTTGTCTTCTAAACTTACTCTTATTTATGGCTCTGTCTTTATTGCAAAGTGCGCCGCATTCAGGACAGTTGCAGGGTCTTCTTTCTTTTTCTTATTTTGGGATGTGGAGGTATAAGATATGTAGCATAATCTCAATCTAAGGTTGACTTTAAAATCCTCATGCCACCTAGGTGTGTACCGTGAGAAACATAAGGTAAACTGAACCACAGATATGAGTGTAATGTTGACCTCATCTAGAAGTCTACAGTACTTTGCTCTCTGGGGATTCTCATGGTGACAGGGTTAACACACATGAATCATTTCAATGTGAAAAGGAAGGGAAGAAAGACCTAAATTCATACTATTAAATGATAACAGGATCATTTATTAAGACAATATTTTTTTCTTATTGTTGAGCTAGCACAAAATGAAACCACCATCCATATTTGTAAAGATCATCTAAAACCTGTATCTGTTGCTGCTAGTAGAATGCAGACCAGAGAAGAAACGGTTTATGAGAGTATGGCCACTTCCTTTCTTCTCTTCTAAAGTTGTTATTGAAGAAAGCATTGTAGACGGATAACTGACAAATGGTACAAGAAATGGAGTTGCTCTTGCTCCTTTATTAGATGAGTATCAAGTAAAAGCTTTTATATCAGTAAATAACTTTTAATTCTCCACTGAGTTAAGACAAATGGCTTCCATAAGATGTCTAAAAAAATTCTTTATCTGATCCTATGTACACTGATTAAACTTGGAACAAATTGGCAGCAAAATTTGTGTTGTTCCTTGCCAATGTGTTGGCAGGAAATAGAAACATTTGTCACTATGCAAGCCAAAGGAGCTGTTAAAATGAAGAATTATTTCTATATTGTTTATCATCTCACTCTGCCTAAAAACTTTTTTTTTAATGGAAAGAAAGACAAAGTAAATGTGACATCAAACCAATTAAGACAAACAGAGAAAAGATAAACCTTGAAACAAGAAACAGAACTGCATTAAGTACCTTTATGTCCACTCCCTAATCTAACATAACCTTGCTAAAAATCACGCCTTTCATAAGACTGAAAAACCTCTGGTTAGGGACCTGGAATGCAATGCACCTGATTTATTTAGCCTTTTCACTGGCCTCTAGGATTCCAACTTTTGATAATTATACCTTATTAATTGGAAGAAAGGTATTCCTAATCCTGCCTGATAAATAGCTGTGATAGCAGCTTCATGAGACCACTGTTATGTATCAGTCCTTCCTTTCTGTATGTTCTTCTTCTTTGTAGGTAAAGATCTGGTCTACTGCCTTGAATAATTGTGCCTTCAACTGCACATATCAAAGCAATGTACAAGCAAGCATTCGTTAATAAGGAACAAATGAATAGGGAATTAAGTATTATAGTTTATTATTTTTTAACACCCTTATTACTGACTTGGAATACTAAGTCAAAACCAAGCACATCTGAAACCACAGTCAAACAGATATACAGTATTAATTCACTATATATGTTACTCATTCTTTCACTTTCCACCACATGATTAAAATTATCTATGGACTTAAAACCAACACATTTTAACAGCAATTCAATAATTCTTACTTGTTTGGAATATTTTATTGTCTTCTAGTCCAAACTGTTACAAAGACAAAATATTGTAATATAAAGATACAAAAAGAGGATTAGGAACACAAACTTTTAGATAATAAATACTTCATAAAGGAAGATATATAATGATTTTTTTGTATGCCTTGGCTACAGAACATTGTCTTTCAGAACATTTTTGTTTTTTTTCACTTGAGTAATTTAAAAAGATCATCTGGAAACAGAAACAAATAATTCTATGTAAAACTGATTTATCAAGATTAGTTGTCTAACTGATCTGTATTTGTACAAAATGTCCACAACAGCAGTGGCTGAAGAAAGCTATTACAGAGTAGCATCTTAGTATTCCTAACACTCCAGACATATACTTTATGGTCTCTAGGACCTCTACTGATAAACAGAAAATCTGTAACAGGAGATAGAGCAGCTTTTCTTGTAACAAAAATGGAAGGTTGTTTAACATCAGAAATATCTTAATTGTGAAGGAAGGACGGATGATAAATCCTTCTGGAAACCACTCAGGATCCTAAGGCTGTTCAAAATGTTGAGACACAACAAGAAGTTATCCAGTGCTGGGGAGATGAATAGCAGTTTGGGAAGGACATAGACCCTGGGACACAGCGCTGCTGCTACTGCATAAATCATGTTTGTCAAAGTTCAGAGCAGCTTTTCCACGATTTCACTTCCATTATCTCTGCTTTGGAGAGTACAAGATTGAATGACTTGAGAGCTAATTCTTAAGGTTGTCTCCAGTTCAAGAGAGCAAAGTCCATGAGATGTCTTAGTACCTATAATAATTTCATATAGCTTGACCAGTCTCTTCTTCTAAAATGACGAAGTGTCTACTAGGTAACATGCAATAAGCAAAGCGCCCACTGTTTATGTCATAGCTTCAGTTTTAGGTTGTAGACATGATAAACAGCACAGTGCATGGCAAAAATGTGTAGGACTTCTGGCCTGTGACATTCTGTCTCCTGAGTTATCTCACACCAAAAGTAAAGAAATCTCAGCCACAGGCAGTGGAACAGGCTGAGATCCAAAGTGCAATCTGAAATTTTCCCAGTCTGCATAGGAGAAATTAAGTTCTGAGCAACTGCATAACACTGGTGGTTTTGCACTAAAACCATCATTTCTATTTGAATTATAGTGTACCTTTTGAAAAGACAGCTTGCATTGATTTAATAGTTTCAGGTGGCACAGAAACCACTCCACTGTTAATACAGTGCTTTATTTTTAGTTTGCATTCACCTCCAACCAGCTTCATTCTCTTGATCTCTTTATGCTTTTTTTTCTGCTAAAATCCATAAATCTCTCCTATGTAGATGCTTTGAAAATGAGATTAAGTCACGGGCTAACCTCCTGTTGGATTATTTGGTGGATTGATACCTTAAATCTTCCACAACAGAAGAGTCTTACAACTTACCCTATATAGTCCATTATTCAGACTTCAGACCATCTCAGTAGACCTTTTCCAATTTTATATATTACTTTTAAATATGTCTTTCAGACGTATTAATAGCTTCACTGATGCTATAAAGGGTAAGAGTATTTTCCTGCTCCTCCTAATATTCTCTGACTGCTCTGTTCTCAGACCATATTTGAGACATATTTCTCAAGCTTCTTTTTAAATCAAAGGACACCTTTTTTAAAAAAGGTGGAGATTTTAAGAAAGCGTGCCATCCTCGGATAAAATTTTCCCATTTATCTTTTCAACTGAGTTTGTCCATTCAATAGAGGCTATACTGACTCTATGGTGTGTTTTTAAAATCAGAACACATGAACTGAGCCAAAAACTTTCTTGGTCTGACTCTTGGTCCAGTGAAGATATCATCCAACTCTGCAGCACTGTTTTAAGTATTAAAAAATAAGGTCTTAAATCTATAAAGGACCGCAGTGTTACTTGGTAGCACTTTCCTCTCAAGCAGGATATAAATATTTCTGCAACTCCAGAATCATGTGAGCCACAGAAAGGAAGATGCGATAGTGCTCATATCAGAGCTTTACTGAATTCACAGGGGTTGCTCCCTCAAGGTGGAAATGAAAACTGTTCAACCAAGCCTCACATTTCTATTCAAACAAACGGGTAAAACAAAACACTGCATGTCAGTAAACATAGCTGGTGCATTATTCCCTCAAACATTTTTTCTCTGTGCATGCTAAGAGAAACACAGGAGTTGAAAGCACAAAGCACTGGGCCTGAAATTTTACATACTGCACTATCATAGTTGAAACACCACAGAAAACAGTTTGCACTTCACTTCCCTCTGAAAATGAAAGCAGAACAAAACAAACCCTGTCTTGCTTCATGGGTGGGAAGGGGAGGGTAAAAGAACGTGATAGCAGTTGTGCTTGCATGGTGATGCTGTATGGGACTCAGTAAGAGCTTCCTTCCTCTGCCTATCAGACAAAAGCCTCTCATTAAATGCACTAGTATACTGCATCCTCCAAGAGGCAGTGCCTCACTGCACACCTAAAATAACGCTGAAACAAGTGCAGTGTGTTTTTTTGAGGCCAAAAGGAGATAAAGCAATGAGGAAATCTGTATGGAAATATAACAAAAAGTGCTTTTTGAATTTTACCTCACAGTGCTTTATAGATATGCACTCTTATACACGGATTACCACATTGAAGCTCCAGAGATGGAACTACTTGTCCAACAGAGCTGGTTACACACGCATTCAAGCTTCAGGATCTTCCTTTAGGAGCTATCAGCAGGACTGTAAATTACCCAGACTTAATTCCTTGGGAAAAAGACTGTTGCTCTGGGATATTTGAAAAAGCATCTAACACATTTTGACAAAAGAGTCATTATGGTTAGATACTATAGTAAACACTCTAAAATCTATGACATGCAATACAGAATGCAAACCATTTCTCAAGAACAGTGAAGAACTAAGTAAAATCACAAATCGATTTAGCTCTGATTTAGAGAAGAATAGGTAAAAATCTTTCACTGCAGAATTCCTGAACCAATGTCTACATCTCTTGAGATTTTTCCATATGATGATTGAACTTCCCCTACTCTGCCTCGTTTTAGAACCAAATGCACCAAAATATGTTTTAATGTTATTTATTATAATGTCTGGTCAAACATTTTATCTTGAAGAGTTCTGTTGGAAAACACTCAGTTTTTGAATGTGAAATATTTTGGGTCTGTGAATTCTTGTTGAGCAAACAACAGGGCTTCATTTAGCTGTTTTCTGATACAAAGTCACCTTGTTCCCATCTATGTGCCACAGCTGCAGCCCGAACCATCTGGGTCCTGGAAAGGAACCAAACAAGATTCCAGGGACCTGTTGGGATGTTTCTGTGTTTCCATAAGGTTTTGCAAGATTGGTGGATTTTGAAAAATTCTGCTTCCAGACTATCTTGTGAATGGAATTCCTAAAGTATCTCTTCAAAAAAAAGAACACGTGAGATGGTATGATAAAATAATACACAGCAATTTGCTGCCTTATAAAGGAGAACTCAGACTATTCCACTAAACTTGAAGATGTGGAATACTTTCAACAATGTATGTGTGTAGTGTGTATGTACTAATAATACACTAACATCTAACTGCCTATGGGTAATGTCTTTCAAGGAAAGAAGTCTTCACTTTCCTGAAGTCCATTTTGACATGTTACAGGTTTTTGGCAATATCCTTGGCACCTCAGATCAAATTTCATGCTAGCAGTTAAGGAAAGGTTTCAGAACTATATTTTTTAGAGGTATTACTTTAAGTTTCCAAGGCTTTACCTTTTTTT
>VFFE01007235.1:1607834-1642889 GCA_008921705.1 Burhinus oedicnemus | reverse complement strand
CTGTATCCAATAAATCCACACTTCAAAAATTTAACTTTAAAGCATCACCCTTTCTTTTTGCTTCCTGATGAAAACTATTTGGTATGTTCTTTGCTAATTAATTAAGCCTCTAAAACTTTTAGGGGCACATTTCTTCATCTTATTTGTAACAGAGTGTCAAATAAAATATTATTTCCTCTTCAGATCATAGACATCCATCTCATCAGTGGTCCTCCATTAACAAGAAAGTGAAATCCAGACCGGTACCTAATAAAACTGACGCCTTCCCATATTCCAAGTAAAGTTGTATCAACCAGCTCTCATGTCTTAAGAAATAACAAGTCTTTCTACAGTTATTATTCATCTACAAAGTCTTTGCAAGTACTGCTATTAAAGTCCTTTTGATGCTTGCTCAAAATAGCTTAGAGACTAGTGATTTTGCATTGCTCCAGCTGCCTTTTTCAGTAACGCAGTGACTACAGAGTAAATACTTCGAAGCAAGTCTTGGAATTAATGTTCCTATGGGCAAATTAAACCTTTTTGTAACATTACTGTTCTTTCTACATATGAACAATTACCAGTAGGAACAATTCCCTGTAATAGAAATTGAAGCTTCATTCTTGCATTTTCCAGGACATCTTTTTCAACCGTTTCGTTATTTTGTTTTAATGAAACCATATTATCCATGTTATCCAATGATTTAAATTTCTATGTGAGTTACTTAGGACAAGGACTCCTGGCTCATTAATGTGATGCAGTGGTTAGGGTCCGAGCATGGAAAACCTAGATTTTCTATTAGTCACAGCTTCACTCTTTTGTGCCCTAGTCCTGCATTTGCATTAGGACAGTAATAATGAAAAGTTAATTCAATTTGAAGTTCTGAGGTTCTCATATGCAAAAATAAAATGTACATATAAATTCTCAAGGTAGAGCGCATTGACACAGTTATGGCTCTAAGTTCCAAAGTCATTTTACTAATCTGAACTACCTTTTTACCAGCTACCACGGGAAAGAAGTTGGACAAGAAAAAGATATCTGATAGCGCATACTCAGACTTTGCTAGGGGTTATAGTTAAAAGGTTAATAAAAAAATAATGCTTTAAGTGGCAAAATAAACAGTAACAGACAGAGGGTGGGGGACACAAAAGAGATCCACCTTAAATTTTGTCTCATTTAACTTGCTTATGGATGAACTAAAAAAAATGAGAAGTCAAATGTAAATGAGATTTACATATTACAAGGTTTGGTGTGGTAAAAGAAGAACACTAACACCAGAAGAGAAATGAGAAAGGTTAGAAACTTGGGCAGGAAACAAGAAAATGAAGTCAAATCTGGAAAATATGCACGCTGTTGCATCTAGGGTAAAAATAACCTGAAACTCAGATATTTAGCAGTGGAGGGATTCAGCCAAAATCCCTCAGGGTGACACCGGATAGCAAATTGCAAAGCAGCTTGCAAAGGAACGCAGCAACAAAAAATGCCAGTGTAAATTTAGGCTGTACATGTAGAGGCACAATACTGTGGACTAGGGAGAAGATAGCTTCAGTCCGTGCAGTATAAAGGAGACCACACCACAGGTACTGCTTATGGTTACAAGCACCTCTGTGCCAAAAAATTTCAGCAAGCTGGAGGGAGTTCAGAGAAAGCAACAGAAATAAACATGTGGTTGTAGGAATTAATTTATGAGGAAAGCTCAAATGAAATAAATACCTTCGTTTGACTAAATAGTTACTAGGAGGGGATATGATTACATTCTTCAAACACTTCAGGACTGTTACCATCAAGGAAGAAGATAAATAGGATGCATAGAAGATCTGGCTCTACATCTACTTTCATAATGTCCATATACTTGAAAAAACCTTTTGTGATTTCTTCCAGATGACTTCTTTCATCTTCAAATCCTCTCAGAAATGGATGTGTTAGTATAGGGGTCAAATAAAATTAAAAAAAAAATTAGGTCAGATTAAACATTTTATCCAGCTTGAAATATTGTTTGTATTTTATTTCCCTTTCAGTTTGGTGTAGAGAAGACATTAGTACAAAGGTTAGCTGTTTCACAGAAGAATGTCCTTAGAAGCAGGTGAGAAGGTATTCCGTATGAGTCCTTCAATTTCTGCTGATGATGTAGTTCCATTTTGTACAAAATACATATATACTCATTAACAGCAGGACTGAAACTCAGATATGTCTGTTCCCAGGGGGACTGGTTTAACCTATAAACCGTGTCACTCGACAGGAAGTATCTAGAGGCAAAGGAATTGAAATCAGGGGTAGAATGGATCTGAATCAGGATTTTCACATCTGAACGGTAGGGTGAATAATGGGCTTCAAGAAGAAAAAGTCTGTTGGAAGAACTTTCTTCTTATTCATTCAGAAGGTGGGTTTTGGTCCCCTTTCTAAGGCTGACTTGGAAACGTGAAACAGTATATTCACAAAAAGTCAAAATGAACTTTCTTGAGATCTCCAAAACAATTCTTTTAGTTCAACCTAAACTGTTAACTGAATTAGGGCTGGATTTATAAATAGCTTTAATGTGGCAAAGTTAGCATTTCTCAGCAAAGACGACTATAAAACAAGCCAGGAAACAAAAATAAATCTCTACCATAGAACTCATTTAGGCTGTAAATACTCCCTGTGCAGATCTATTTATCCAAGTCATACCCACAGCTTAACCAATGCTCATAAAGTCCAAGTGAATTTTGAATTTGATAGAGTTAAATCATTAATGAAGCTATTTGGTCATGTGCATGGTTAATTGATTAATATGAGGTTAATGGGCATTCTGAACTTAGCTTCACCACTGGGGACTTAGGGCTGGTAAAATTAATCTTTCGTAGTGGAAAGATCTTCAATCTAGGTATGAGTCATGCAACTAGCCAGAGTTAAATAAGTAGCCAGAGTCATATTCGTAGGACTCCTAATGAACACAATTAAGCCCAAACCTTCAAGCTAACTGGGAAGAACAGTCATTTTGGCCTGCGTTATAGAATTCAAGGACTTCACTACATGCACGTCATTTGTGCACCTGCTGCACATTTCCAGACACAGGGAATTTAAAATGTTAGTACCTTTCTGCTAACATGATGGCAATACTTTCCGCTAAGTAGAAAGTGTAACTGTGATGACCGTGTAGTTTCACATTGTTGCTCAGTGCTTTGGGAAGCTGGACCACTTATTTGAGTTCCTAAATGTGGAATTATTTGCCAAGTTTTAGACAATACAGTTTTAAGCTGTTGACCTTTATTTTAGGACAACTTACTCATGTCAAAGGTAAAATCTCACTGAATTCAGTAGAAGTAGTGAAACTGTATCTCGTAATATTGGAAAGAACATCAATATTCATCTATTTCAGTTGACAGAGGAACTCAATCATTCATATAAGAGATTCACATTGAAAAATTGACTGTCACTGCATACTCCTCTGAAAGCACCAGGCTCCATACTTCCTGTAGGGAAAACATAAATATGAACCTCACACATAGAAATATCTCCAAAAATCAGTACGAAAATGTCAAGGAAACTACTATGCCAGATTATTTGAGAAAAGGGTACGATGGCTCTGTTTTCAGTTTTTTGGCCAAGCAAATTGTGTTTTGTCTATCTACATTGATATTGTTTATGATTTAGTCCTACGCTTCTGTAAGATGCTGGCCCAAAAGATTTCTGTGTTCTTCCACAATGCTCTGGAAGCCTTTCCTGTGTAATCAGCATGGGATGCCCTGGAGCCATTTTACTACATAGCTTTTCAGAGTGAAGTGAGTATAAATTAATGTTTTTTTCCTAACATGATTACAGCCTTTCCTGCTCTTGTCAGACTAGATCAGGCCCTTGTAAGCATTTAGACAATTCCAAAAGAATTTATGCCACCCGTATTTTTTGCCACAAAGACATTATCGTATTTTGACAAGAATAACTGTCCCTATACTGCCTCTCCCACTCAGTGAAATCAACAACCAGATCAGATAATAATTCCAAGGGTTTTTTTTTCTGGTTTTGGACTCCAGCACCTGACAAATCTTCAAAAGCTAAAACACTTGCATGTGCTTATGTGCTTATGTGCTTATATGCTTATACCCCGAGGATGCAATCTACTGTAATCATTCGTTTTTCAACAACCATTGATTCCTTCTGCGCTGGTCAATACTTATTTAATTTCACAGCCTATTATACAGTTTTCTTAGCTCTTGCATTGCATTTGGTATAATTCATTAAATGTAATCCAGCTGACCATTTGTCTGAATGTCCTTGAGCTTCACAGTGAATCAAATGAGCACTCCCTAAACAATCTTGCATTTCCACAGAAAACAAAATAGATGCAGATTCTGGTAAGAATGAATCACCTTTTTAATTAAAATGTGAGTTATATTAAAGAAACGAGGATTGAATAACTGGAACTTTCCTTGCAAGATTGTTTTCCATTTAAAATAAAACAACCAATGCATAATAGAAATGGTTTTGATCCATAAAATGAAAGGTTTGGTTCTCCTTTCTCTTTTGTAAGAAGACTGGCAGCTCCAAGTCTAACACCACCTTCTGGATTTACAGTAACTAAGTGCTTACGCTCTCAGATTAAGGTTTGATTTCCCCTGTGATTTTGAGAGGTCACAACACACACATGCAAGGAGAAGACAGCATAACAGATGGAAAACAATAAATTACACCAGTCACACTGTGTGGGACTAAGGTTTGGTATACTGTGTGCCGTTTACTGTCACACACATGTCATACTATCAAAGTCCCCAGGACTATTTGGATAAATAAATCCAAGCAAGCATGTAGCTGTTGACAGAAAGAAGGTTAGTCCTCAAGCATTTTTGAAGGATGTAGTTCATGCTAAGGCCTTATTCTCATACTTTTCATTTTAAATGCCAGCTATTTCTATACATTTCTGCTTCCCTATACCTAGAACTACTAAATCTACCTATTTGCTGCTTATGGAGTCTGTAAGAGAGCATGAAGATAGTTAGAACATGTTTGACTTTTTCTCCTCACTTTAAGAGAAAAGAAGGAATCTCCTTTTGTTAATCCATACCCAGCTCCAGAGACACTGTATCAAAAGTCCAATAACATGTCTGAACTTCTTGATCAGGACACACATATAGTCCTCCACAGTGATACCACTTCTCTTGTATATCTCTAACTTGAAGGAATACCTTCTGCTGCATTTCTCTCCCTCTGTCTGTGATAGTCTTACAACTTCATAGGTGCTTTATGTCTTCTATGGCTCCGTAGGAAACAATAAAAAAGAAGAGGCTTTTGTTGCTTGTATTGTGCAGATAGACAACAATGGAACTCAAGCAGTAAAAGAAGCATTAGCCAAAAAAAAAAAAAAAGCCTTTGTCTACAGGCTGAGCTAAGTCACTACCAGTTGACATTTGATGGAATGAGGATATCACTAAAAATATAATTGGGATCAAGCATCAGTATCCATACAGATACAGATTCATCCTTCCTTCTCCTGCTCTCAATTTTCTGGATTTTAATAACACATGTAATATGTTCAGGCACAACCCTACAGTATATTAGCACACAATTCACAGAAGTACATACCAGCAATGCGTACGACTGCTCTTCAGTGAAAGAACTGAGAAGTGCAGTCTTTACTCAGTATGATGAAACAATTTCTCTTATCTTTAAAAAAAAAAGAAAGAGAAAACCATTGATCATTTTTTCACGGACTAATTTGAAGATATGTGGCAAGCTTACATAGAAATTAGAAATTTTAAACATTTTAAGCATGTGCCATGATGTAAAGTAGTACCGGTTTAGCTATGGCTGAGTGATTAGCATTTTCCCCTACTCCTGGCCTGATGCATATTTTCCATTTTTTTGGACAGACTGACTGAAAAGTTGACCTAGATTACAACACCTCTTAAAATAAGTACTGGCTCTTAAAAAGGAAAACTAACTCATAGTCTGACTAATAAACCCCTTACTTTTTGACTGAACCCTGGTATGGTCACAATTTCAATGACAGTGTTATCAGAGAATATTGCTACATGATGATCTCTGTTAAAGATTAAGGAGGAAACAACTGAAAGTTGAACTATCTTCCAGTAATGCGATGATTACAGAGGCATTTCAGAGGCAGTGAAAACAATGAACTGTGGATACCAAGTGAAGACTGTTTGGCAAAGTTTCATTTAGAAAATTCAGCGTCTGCACAGAGTCAGCTCTGTGCAGACTGAAAGGATAACCAGGAAGATTTAGTTCCTGATTCAGCCAGGCATTTGAGGACATGAATGGTCCCATTGAAGTCAAGGAGATTACTCACTTACTTGAAGTTAACCACATACTTAAGTATCTTTCTGAAATGGGCGCCTACGCCTGCAGAACTGTAGTAGGAAACTGGTTTGCCAGAGACTGGCTATGAATCAGCTTTGTAATGTTTGTTTGGAAAGTCTGTCAGAGCTTTCCCATGAAAAGGTATGTTTCTCCACCCCACTGAACTGCCAGGATAGCTAGGGGCAAGTAGGTAAAACAGATAAAATAGTCCTTTGCCTTGTTCTTTAAGAAGATTATGCTGGGGCATAGAGTAACCTCTTTCCACTTTGCCTTATGTGTCAAGAGAGCCATTTTTTCTCTGGACTTGATTTTCTCATATTTGAATCTTAATGAGAGAGCTTATTACTGTAGCAAATCCTCCTCCTGGGAAGCCCTTCTAAAATGAAATTAAAGAACAAGTCCTGATTGATTTGCAAGATTTGCAAAATGTTACTCATGTTGCTTGTTTTTCAAAAAGGCCAAAATACCCCAATATAATTATTCCAGCAGTTTGGAAGGAAGTTCCCTATCTCTGTCAATGATCAGCATTCTCAGCCAAAAAGAAATTAAAGCTCAAAGGGAAGATGGTACTATTATTCCTATGTAACTTCAGTTAGAGCAACAAAAGAGAGAAACCAGTGTCCATGCTTTAGCGTTATGAAACCAAGATGCTCAAAAAACCCAGACAAGTCATTCATTTAAAATAATTTTAAACACCAAAAGGACAATGAGCCTGTACACAGAACAAAAAAACTGCCTAATTTCCAAAATGAGGCTAGCTGTCCAAGAAATGACTCTGACTTGTTCATCTGAAAAAAAATATATATATTCTACACAGGAAGTATAAAATACTTAGAAAACATGAAGATTTCTAGAGCTGTTTTCCCTTAGAAGATGAAAGTCATAAGCTATGTTAGAAAATGAGACACCTACAGCAGAAAACACTATTTTGTCAATAGGGAAAGGTAGTCCTTGATAAAGTTATGTGACTTCAGGTACTCTGGGCTTTATTCCAAACTGTACTTTGAACTTCTCTTATTATCAGGAAAAAGTCACAAACCTTTGTACCCTATTGCTCCATATCAAAAACATAGATAATTCTTTTTTTTAAAAATTTAATTTCTTCATGGCAAAGCCTACTCATTCTTACCAGTTATTGTGATGTTTTGTCACAATAAAGCCCTACTTGCCATGCAAGCTGCTGAAGCATAAACCGAGTATAGACTGTTGCTAAACTAAGGCATTATCAAACCTATAAAGTTTGTCCCCTCACCACTACTTTTTGGCTAATTAAGGTCTGTTTACTGTACTGGTTACAGTCTGGCAAAGGCTGCAGTGCAGTTCTGAGAAGAGAAGGTGGGTTGAGTAGTGGCCAGGATTCCTTCCCTGACTGTTAAAAGATACAGGTTGGGGGTTCTTCCAGGTTCTTCTCAAGGTGGAAAAGGAAAGTGGTTTGGGACAAGAGGTAGAAAAGGCAAGCAAGCTGCAGTATTTTAAGGGGTTCATGAAATTATCCCCTATATGCGTAGAAACAGCCAGTGAAAAGGAGTAATAGCTTCTGATTGCTCTACAAGTGTATGTAGCCGTGAGATCTGCAATGGTGGAAAGGAGATAGACTGGACAAATGAGATGCAATTCTTTTGCTTGTTCCTGTCTTTCATGACTGACCCTGCTTTGTCCTTCTCAGCTACTGCCTGCAACCCACATGACATCAGCATCTTTTGTCATTGGCTGTGTTATAACCCTTTTTCACCTCTTTCTCCAGCTCCTAATCTTTCTCACTAAACAGTTCTCTTCAATATCATACACATGCTAACAGCCTCTGATGTTTTCCATCAAATAATCTGGCACTGAGGGAAACCCGTATTCCTTTTCCAGGCCTGGTTGTGAGAAAACCCAGCAAAGCAAGCCTTGAGTTTACATTTGAGAACATGGCTTCTGTCCAATAACATGTCAAGTTTGTCAAAAGTGTCTGACTGAAGCCCTTTATTATCACACACTGGCGAAATGATTTGCCTGAAGGGGAAACAGAGCATTAATAAATTGAATGAATGGCACATTGTTCATGACAGACTGCAATGGTACAGTCTTCTGTGTACTGTACATTCCAGACACCACCCCAGGTCCTATCTGATTAATATTCATCTGTATAAAAGCATAAGAATCAACTTGGGATTGGTAGCAGAAATCAGCCATTCCTAGGATGCCTCATTGAAAGCATTTCCCAGGCTAGATCATATGCCATTCAGTCTTAAACCATGACAATATATCACATTTACATTGTCAATTGTTCATCAGCCTAATGACATGGCAAAACTGGCAATTCAGGCTTTAAATATTGCTGTCATAATATCAAGATTAACATCCACTTAGAAATGTGGAGTAAAATAAACTTGTACATTTTATTGCCCTAATTGCCACAGTAAAGGATCTGAGGACATGGATGTTGCCTTGTAAGTCCTATACAGATTTTGAACTCCTTGAGAAAGATGACAGTAAATTTCTCTGTCTTTCTCAATTATTCTTACATCTTTATGAAAAAACAAGAGCTTAACAGTCTTGCCAGAATTTTGTTGGCAAAAGGGAAGAGGAAAAAACCTCTATAATTAATTGTGTTATGGATTTATTATATTATGGAAAAGAGAGATACAAAAGCCAAAGAATTCATGTTGTGCAGAAATGTAAGGACACTTTGGTACAAGAATGACTTCCTCAGTAAATCTGCTTTAAGTTGATTTTCTTCTGAGGAAATTCAAATACATACTAAATTGTTTCATGTATGCTTATTTAAAGGTACAGAAATATCAGCATTTTAACAGAAAGTCAAACTCCAGTCATGGTCTTACAGATTAGCATTATTCAGTGAATGCCTTATTGGCTCTGATAGCCAAGCATTTGAAAATACAGACAGAAAAAGGGGAGGTATTTGATTTCCTAAACCATAGATTGGTACCACTCAGTAAGGAAAAAAACCAACTGAAAAACAACAAAAGAACCAAAAAAACCCCAATCCAAACCCCAAAACCCACGGCCACCAAACCTTTACCCAGAAGGCTGTCTCCACAAATACCGCATCAAATTCCCTGCCCTTTCTAAGGTTCATCTCTGGAAATCCACTCAGATTTTAATTGGCTTCCAGGACCATTGCTAGTGCGTACTTCACTAGGATCAGCGGCCTACTCTGTTTATGCAAATTATTCTTCTGTATTCACTCACTCCCTCATCTGTGTGTTCCAGGTCACCAAGAAATACACTCCCTGGAGAGCTTATGTTCTCTCTCTCTCAAAAAAAATGTAAGTGTATTGCCCGTCAGCAAATCCAAGGGTATATTGTGAATTTGAATTCATTTCAGAGGAAAAAGTATCATGACAGTATTTTCATAACATTTTTCGTGGTATCTTTGTCTTTTACTTATGCTTCCACATAAAGGGTCATCGATAAATCACAGTTTTCCTGTTACAACCTGAAACTCACCTTTCAGCTTACTTCAGTCGCCAACATAATTCAAGCTACAGTATGACAGGTGGAATGACAAGACTGAAATCCTTAGGCTTACATTACTTTTTTTTTAAATATAATTATTATCTAAAAGCCTTTCTCAACTCCTCCTTTACTGATGACGCTGCTCTGAAGAAGCAATTTGTTCTATGTGAAGTTTAAAACAAGTTGGTGTCTTCCCATACAGCACTATGACTCATTTTGGAAATCTCTGTGCTGATATCAACATGTTGAATACCAGAAGGAAAGTGACCCAGCAATGACTTTGGGTAGCTTCATGG
The DNA here is from genome assembly GCA_008921705.1 of Burhinus oedicnemus. Lineage (NCBI taxonomy): Eukaryota > Metazoa > Chordata > Aves > Charadriiformes > Burhinidae > Burhinus > Burhinus oedicnemus. The sequence continues at coordinate 1,632,867 of VFFE01007235.1, read as the reverse complement.
ACTGAAGCAAATATTTACATTACTTCAGGCAATGGGGAGGTGGGGTGGCACAATAAAGCCATATTTGTCCTAAGGATTATGTCACCATTCCAAACACAGTCTCTCTGTGCAAAAGCGAGGAGCATTTTAATTACCATTCTCCTCCCTCATAACCAAAATATTTTTAGGATTACTTGACTGTACAAACTGTATGATAGCCAGTTGTCAGGAAACAAAGGACACTATATTCCTGAGGGAAAGATACGGTCTTCTGAGCAATCAAAATTCTCAGAAAGGCACAAAAGATGAATAGGTTCTCCCTAATTTGATCATTTCTGGTATCAACTGGGCAGTTAATAACTTCGCCTAAAGAATTTGATTGCAAAATACATAAATATTGGGAGAGTCCTCTCATGTTCACAGGAAAACCTTGCCTTCTAGAAAAAAACAGTACTAACTATGAGTAAGACATGGCTCTCAAAAAATGGATAGGGGAAAAACAAATACCAAATACTCCTATTAAATAGCTTTCTATATTCACGTACTGCTTTAAGAGAACTGTAGCACTTTGCTTTCAAACATTTGAGCAGTCCCCTGGAAATCTGTGTGTCTTGGGGCTAGAACAAGCAATTTAGGAAGCCAGACTACCAAACACTAGGCTCATAATCTTTCTTTCCCTTGGTTTAACAAACACTTTATGTAGAGTTTAGAAATTAATTTGCAATGGAAAATGCAGACAAGGCATTCAGATTTGTTTTCTATGTGTACAACATTTAGGCTGCCTCCTGCAAGCTTGGTCATAGGGTCAGATCTCTCCTTAACATACTGAGATCCACTGTCATTTGGATGCACTCAGGACTGGGTGCATCGATAACTACCCTGTTGCTGTCCCTCTTCCTTCACTTCTAAAGAAATGTTTTTGTTTATTTGCTTTTTGGTTTTTGTTTTTTTTTTCTTTTTCTAAAAAGGCAGCATAATCACTTTATTGTAAGTACCACTTCATGCTGTATTGCTCAATTCTGATTTGCCTGATAAGTCATACAGTATTGTTTAGACACTCATCCGGTAAGATGATGGGAACGTTTCTGACAGTAAAACTTGAACAAAGAATTAACCAAGTCATTTTCTACAAATACTCCCACATATAACATTTGTTCTTCTCTTTCTGTAGTGTTAGTTCTTGGAATTTGGCTTGGAATGCAAATAATAAAGAACTTGAGAGTCAAAAATGAGATTTTTTTTTCTTTAAAGTAAAATTAGTAGCGATAGCCATATTGCCCAAAATAAATGGTTAGTTTTCAATTAAAATTTCTAAAGCTTAAAATCTATTTTTTACATCAGCATTTTAGTGCATTCTTTTAAATAAGAAACCGCAACTATTTGCTCTTACAACTTTGAACAGTTACGACAAAACCTTACATAATGCCATCTAAAAAAAAGTACTTCTTTATATTTTCAAGTGGTATAACAAACATAGAAGAGAAACACTGTCTCCAACAACACTGAAGAGAAATACAGTCTACTACAAGATAGATGTAACACAAAAATTTTTTAATTTTATTGCGTACTTGCTCCTTTGAGTTCATAATTCATAGACCAAAATTTACACTGTTCTAATGATAAAAGCAGTATCTTTTCTAAATTAAAAAGGTTTCAGTGGTCTCACAGGTTTCCAGAAGATAATTAATACAGTGATCATATAAAAGAGTTTTAATGTATTACAATGTTATAGCTATAAAATTTTGGACCCAGCAATTCTGACAAGTTTGCACTAACCATAAGTGTGCTCTGCAGTCCACAGGTAAAAGCATGATTTCAGACCTTGGGCTCTGCTGCTTTCTTTCCATATGGTTGTCAGACAAAAATAGGATAGAAAAAAAAAATTGCTCAGGAATACCAAGATAGTTTCTGCAGCCAATTTTGAAAAAAAAAAAAAAAAAAAAAAAAATAAATGGTGTTACTGACATTTATTCTCAGACTTTTGCATTATGTGGTCTCCTAACAGTAACTAAAAGACATATCCTTTCAAACATGTTTCTTTTGGGCCTGAGCCAACAAAACCAAGCAAGACTATAGGGAAATGTCAGTCCTGAGGACAAGATATGTTTGCTGGAAGAGCATGCTTTTAAAAAGACTTCATGAAGATCATTTATCTTCTTAGTGGTATGCCACAGCATAGAAAATTTCATGTAGGGGAAAAAAAAGAAATTGTTTTGTTTTCTCTCCAGATACACTTACTAGGGAAATTGAATCTCTGATCAATGGAAAGGTCAAGTGCAGCCAGCATTAATCTCTTTTTAATTTATGTAAGGGAAAAACTTCTATTTGTTTCAGGGCAGGATGCTTTTGTACTCTTTCTATAGTAAATTCATAGCTATTCTGAGAAAGACAAACTTTCTGCAACGGAGCACATTTAAAGTGAAACAAAGCCTCCTTTGCTGTAAGGTGATGGATGCTTTCTACTGATCTCATGTTTATTGGGTATATGTTAATTCTTTATATCAAAGACACATATTTTAGGCTTGGTTCAGAAGGAGTGTTGGAAACATGAAAAATATTAGCAAAGGCTTTTTAGACAGCTTAGTAACTGTTTAAGATCACTAAACAAACCCCCCCCAGTTTCTCAGTGGATTATATAAGGTTATATGAGATACAGCTACATGGTGTAACCAGACATTATTTCAGACTGCACTTCAACCACCTTGGCTAACCAGTTCTCTTTTTCAAAGGTTTTTGAAACTTTAAGCTTTCAAACATTTTGACAGTACTTCCAGCATTTTACCACTCCCTTCAAAAGTCAGGGCTCATTTTAACAAGATAAACCAGATTTCTGCCTTTTCTTATTATCCTGTTTCAATTCGCAGGATAATGGTAGTGTGCCTTCCAAAGGCAGAGATGCTGTTTTGTCTTCAACGTCCTAGTACAATGTTTCTGGCCTACTGACGGATCCAAGAGCTCCTGCTTGGTTCTTCATCCTCTCATAGCACTTGTGGAGACACAAACAGTTATTCAACCTTGAGATCAATACTAGACCTGGCAGCTGGCAGAGAGATCTCAAAGAATTTTAATTCCTCTTTTGAAAGTGCAACAAAAATTCACAGCTAGACTGTCTTGGCAGAATCTTTAAAGCACAACGGTTTTCAGATGTGAAAGTTTGAGCTTTTTTTAATTTTATTTTATTTTTTTTTTTATTCCCGTCCTGCAATACTTTGTAAACCACAGCACATCCATTTACTAGCTGGTTCCTTATATTAGCAGGAAACAGTTATTTTGAAACAGAAAGCACTCTGAATCTATCTTTTTTGACTATCCCTTCTTGTCTCTGAGTCACACAGCTTACATAGTGGAATGTCTTTCAAAGAGAAAACTTAAGCAGTATGGAAATAAGAATGGACTGGGTGTTGCTCGTTGTCTGTGATTTCACAAATTGTCTTGAAATTGTTTGTCATGCCTGGAAGCAAGCTAAGTGACACAAGAGCTAAGATGATGGAAAACAACAGAGAATAAATGAATTATATTTGCTATCTTTCCACTTTTTTTTTTTTATTCTATTGCTTTTACCCATTTGAAACAAACATATCTTTCTAAAGTGTTTTCAGATACTATATTACTGAATACTGTTTTTTACTTCTGTAAATCAGAAAAAAAATTACAAGGAAACTCAAGGGAATAAAGAACCCAGCTCCGTAAAATGCTAGAAGAGGGCATCCAGGTCTCTTTTTAACAGACAAAGATTTTGCAAGACAAAGGTCAACCAAGTCAAGAGGAAGCTGGAAGAGATATGTAAACTGTTTTAAAGCAAAATTAATGACCTAATGGGAATATTTTTTTAAGGAGCATTGAACATTTTCCATTGTCTAAATAGTGAGGTGGTAGTTCAATTGTAAGTTACTGGATTCATTTTAGGAGATAATAAAATTACATGGTCTGTCTTAAGCGGGAAGCCAGAGTAAATTACTAAGTTTTGGCTATGAAGTCCTATTAATGCAATTAAGGAATCTAACTCAAATCTAAATCTTTGAAATTTTTATGCTTCAAAAATAAAGCCCAAGGTGTTTGTGTTCCTGGATATGAGAAACAAAAGACCTGGAAATTCTTGTTTCCCTCTAACAGTCTCCTGGCATCTCTATTTTGATATTTGTACTCTTTCTCCACTTCCAGTCAAGAGACATAGAGGAATAAAACCTTCTAATCACATACAGTTTTTATTTCACAACTTCCAGTAGTAGTTTTTTTCTGCCAGCTTTGATTCCTATTTAAATGAACTTTTTAATCATAATATGATAAATCTATCACTGATGTCATTACTCTTTATCCAGTATTACAGCTGTGAGTGGGTGGGTGACAGCTACAGCCTGTATTTTCCTTGAAGTAATTTCAGCATAACTCTAGGGGATATTTGAGAAGGTATGTTAAGTATATATTTGAATTTTCTTCATAGCAGAAAAATTTTATGTGTGCCTTGGCCTACTGCCCCAAATCTCAGTTGGAGAAGAAAAACCTCTATATATTGCACATTCATTACATTCAGAGTGAGTGTACATCCTGATGTTTAACTTCCATGGTAGAAAAATTTTCAAGACAGTCACAGTTTTACACCACAGAGTTAGTTCTGTTCCCTAGATTCAAATAATTTAAGGTAAAGTAATAAAACCTATTTTGAATTCACAGATGATGTTCTATTTAATCATACACTCAGAAATATTTTTTTCCAAGACTGTTTCTTCAAACTTTTTTTTCAAACTATGTGCAGCGGTCATAAGCTGGGCAAGGAATTCAAAACCCTAAATATGTTAAGTCAGCACAGCATTGTCATTTGAGGGTTTGCCTCTGTTTTCCTTCAAGATATCTGCAATACCCTGGTTGATCTCAGAAGTCAAACTGAAAAGCCTCATTCTTGGCAATCACACATTTCTTCACTCTCATTCTCTTTGAACAAATCATGATGTCCAAAGCTGAATATACATATCTTGTTTTTTAATTTTGAGGGACACAGACCATCTACTGTATTGAGAATTAATGGAGCTAACCACAAAGCACAAATTGTCACTTCCAGTTTCTTGAGTTTTTACTTCTTCTCCACATTTGATGTTGATCAAGGCTGGACAAGACAGATCTATGGAAACACGGCTTGGAAGAGTAGAAACTTAGTGGACTATTTCTTTATCTCAAAATGAATCAAACCAACATATGTTGACTGCTACGTATACTAGCTTTGCTCCTTCAGAATGTGTAAAATATATTTTAAATAGGGAGCCTGTATTATACTTGGCAAACATTAGCTTCTTTGGTGAGGGAATTTCATGCTTTACTGGCAGTAGGAATACAGACACAGCAAGACAGGACACTTTTAGATGATATGCAAGTATCAACATCTCTTTCACTATCTGCAAGCTGGAAATACACGTTCATTATTCTGTTAAAGTGTCCAATTCAATTCTATTTCTTTTATTCTTATTTTTTCTTTACTGTATAAGGATAAAATCTTGGGGTTTTATGATTCCGAAGCAATTAGAAGAAAAAATCTGTCTCCTAATCTTCTGCACAAAAGCATGGGCCAGGGGAGTCACAAAGCCAGAGACTTTCCACATAGCAGTTTGTTCCTGTTTTTCTTCTCAGATGCTCCCAGTATGAATGACTAGCCATAGCTCTCAACTGTACCAGTAGGCACAAAAATGTTAAAGCACACTCTTATTTGTAAAACTGGAAACCAAAAGGCAGTAGGGCAACACATTCTCTTAGTAATAATATTTGGTAAAAACAAAGTAAACTTCAAGGATGAGGGTGTGCACACAAAAGCAAAACAGGACATGTCTTCTAGCATGTTGCCTCCTGTAAAATGTTTCACCAGTGCCCTCTGAATCCCTCAAAATTTCAAGGTAAAAATTTTCAAAGACTTTACATTTTTAAAATAACTGCTGAGGAATTTTGGCTCAGTATCTGAATTATTAGAATTGGGTATTTTTAATGTGGGATGCCTCTTTCATTTTCTTACAGATGTAGACTGTGCCTATAAAACATCAGGTTCAAGGAAAATGAAAGGCATGAAGCACAAAAAGAAAATAAACTCTTATGCAGAGCTTCCAGTATTGGAATGCAGCACTGCAAGACACCAATGAAACCCTGAAATTAAAATCATAATTAGACAAGAAGGATGAGAACATTCAAGAAGAAAGAAACCCCACACTGAAAAGTTTACAATAATTTATATTCCAAGTGAAGACAGCTTAACAGAATCAAATATTGCTTACAAAAGGAAAATTATTTTGAGGAGGTATTTTCAAGATTCAGAATTAAGGCTTAATAAGAACAGTGTCTTTGGAAAGGCTAAACCTGGTAGTCAAGAAAATTTGCCACAACATAGATTTATCAGAAGAAATTTTATTGCCAACAAATACAAAATTGTTGCTCTCATTCCCTGATGTCTCATTATAAAGATAAAGCTTTTCCTTCACCACTTTTAAAGACCTGTAAATACAGCATTGTAAAAAATTAAAACAACAAAAAAAGAAAAATTGCGACAATAAATTAAGAAAAAGAAAAGGTAAGGAGGAGGAAAGCCCAACCCACCAAGGAGAAAACGTATTAGAAGTAAAAGAAAAGTTATGAAGTGGAATCAAAGTGTCATATTATGTTCTCCGTCCAAGAGAAGTTTGGGGGGTTTGCACATGAAATAAAATAGCAGCAAAGAAAAAGGATAAGTACAAGTGCATTTGTGTCCCACTGGAACTTGTTTTTATTAACCAAAACAGTAGTACTCATCAGAATCAATTTTGGGATGCTTATGCAGAGGCTGTGAATCCTCCATAATAGAAGAATCACTGAACTGGTCCATATCTGAAGGGGTTTGGTGACCAGGGACATCATCCACTAAGGTGTCCAAGTAACTCCCCACTGATATTCCATCCAGTCCATCACTACAGTCTTGTAAACTGCTACAGCTGCCGTGGAGAGATAGCTCCTGACTTTCCAGCAAGCTACACAGGCTGCCACTCAAACTGCTACCTCTGCTTGCAATGGCCTTCTCTTCAATCATCCACTTGATTGATTCAATACTTTCATTGATGATGAGTAGCTGGCGCATAAGCTTCACATCAGTGGCTCGGAGGTTAACCTACAAGGCAAAAGTCATTAAAAACATTACTCATTTTCTTCAAAATCAAACTCTAAATAGCAGGCCGGAGGCAATGAACAGGTTAAAAAACCCACACACATCTAGGACAAACCTATTTAAATAATTAGTAAAAAAAAAAAAAAGTTAAAGTATTGCTATACTAATACTTTCAATCAAGTTCAAGTGGGAACCTGATCAGGCTACATAAGCAGTCCATTAACAGGAATGCTGGTCAATGCCAAGACTTGTACACACACTAGTACAATGCTATTTAGATGAGGAACACAGCTGCTATGACAGCTCTTGGGGATGGCTTTTCGTTATTCAGAGAAGCAAGACACAAACCCATTTCCATTTACCATTACTGTAAGCTACTTAGCAGACCCAGGCAGCTAAGCATTCACTCCAAATTACCCTTGTTATGGCTACTTGGGTAACTTAAAATTCTCCGATGTGCATCACTTGCAAAAAGACTTGTGGACTTTCAACTTTTATTCACACTACACCTGAGTTTATGTTGCAAGCTGCTGCAAGTGTCTGAGAGCCGAATAGTGAACTTACTGAAACTGTAAATTTAAAATTATTTAAACCCATATTAGATGAAGGTGATGAGTTCACAGTCAACCACTTATTAAAGATTAACATATAGAGCAACAATTAGCAAAAAATAACTAAATAAAAAAACCACATTAATCACAAAGTCCTACTTTCCAACCTAGTTATGGTGGTTGATGCATACAGACAGAAGTGTCAATGGTACAGCACAGTGGAATATTACAGTGCTGCATTTCGCAGATATATTTAAGTTAACTGACTTCATGTTTTTCTTAACAGACGAAGTTTATAAGCCACCGTTTTGCTCAAATTTCCACAATGAGATGACACATAAATGTGAGGCTCAAGGGTTTTATTTGTTGCTTCTCTCCTTTCATCTGAAACATCACAAGTGTTGGCAAAAAAAATCTGTGCAATCTCCTATTCATCATGTGAAACAAGTAAAAATACTGAAAAGGCAGTCTGACAAACAGGTTTGACCATAGTATCAAGGGTGGAGAGCCAGAAGCTACTTCCATCCATACTACAAGATGATAACGCTCGTTTGTGACCTCATCAACTCTCGAGCCCTTTCCAACAGCGCCTCACAACTACTAAACGTTTGACTTCGCAACAGACACACTTCCAGTCTCATCACTTCCACAGTAAGACCTCTGCCTAATGAACTTTTGCCATAGTGCCAACATAAGGCATGCGTCCTTAAAACCACCATAAGGATACCATGTGTAGCGTGTAATTTGTGTCGTATTTTATCACATGTTCTTACATCCTTTTAATGTACTAATCAAGCATACTACATGCACATATGTCGTTACTTTAATACATGCATTTGGAAAATACTTTGTATATAATTTGAGTGTACTTCTCTACAAAAATGTGTGCCGTAATGTCTGATATATACACATATATTAGATGCTCTTCTTCCAGAGGGCACTAACATCTTAACTTTCAGGTTATTAATTTAAAAAAGATAATACAGTATATTGAAAATTTGAATATCTTCACTCAAATGAGAAATAAGGAAGAAAACATGTACGATCTCATGCCAGTCAATAGACATTTTATGCTATTCTCCAAGTTCACAATTATTATACAGAAATATAGCACCTGTATTGTTCATCCACAGTGGACTGGAATGGAATCAGTATTCTCAGGAGGCAAAGACTGTATCTTGTTTTGCCAAAAGTACAATCTGGACATTGTTCTTTCCATACTCAGACGCCATCTTCTCAATATCCTAAATTACACTGACTGGTACTGTTGTTCAAAAAATTATTTTAAGGTGTTTTCATTCTGTTAGATACTGCAGAAGATTGTACTCGCTACGGCTGAGATGCTTCATAGCAGCCAGTATGGTGCTGTGTTCCACACCTGTGACTAAAACAGTGTTGGTAGCACACCAGTGTTCCAGCTGGTGCTGAACAGTGATCGCGCAGCATCAAGGCCTTTTCTGTTTTTCACTCTGCTGCATCAGCAAGTAGGCTGCAACTGGGAAAGATGTTTGGAGAGGACAGAGCTGGGACAGTTCACTAGACCTGACCAAAGGGATATTCCTTGCCATGTAATGTTGTGTTCAGCAATAAAACCCATGGGTTTGGATTTTCCAATGTAACTGTTGCTTGGGGGACTGGCTGGGCATCGGTCTACTGGTGGGAGATCATGAGTGACTGACTTTGCATCAGTTGTTTTTTTGTCTTTCTTTCCTTCACTTACTAAACTGTCTTTATTACAACTCAGGAGTTTTTCTCACTTTTGTTCTTTCATTTCTCTCCCCCATCCCACTGGAGGGGGAGAGGGCAGCTACTGGGTGCTTAATTACTGGCCAGGGTCAACCCAACATAAAGACATTTCAAGCTTTACTAGTAACAGACTGTCTATGTAACTCTCATATGTATTCCCAGTCTCCTTCCCCAGTCCCCAGAATGACTTGTGAATTATCCTCAGTCCAGTATCACAGGATTTAATATAACTAACCTGGTACTGTGCAAAATAGCTTTACTATTCACAGTTTTAACAATACAGCTCATCTATCATTGTTTCAGATGTGAGGTTTTGAAAACAGATTGACTGTTTCACAGCCCTCCTGCTGAAGCCAGTTCCTCTACTCCTACCCATAAATCACTATAAACCACTTGCTCAGCAACTAGGCTGTCATGAAAGCAGTAAATTACCCAACTTCTCAAACGCAACTACAGACTTCAGCAACTTGCTGAATACAAGCAAGCTTGGAGACAGCAAATTTCCCAAGAGGTTAATTAAGGAAATGTTTAGCAGAGCTAGCACCAATATGCCTCTAATGAAACAGTTCCTTTTAGATAAAGTAGAGATCTCATATATTTCAGATTCAGCTCACAGAAAATCATTTTTTTGCTCTAAATACACCCCCAGCTTCAGCATTTCTGTGGAACAGCCTTATTGGGAGTAATTCTTTGCATTCCTGCGTACTTGAGTCATCCTCCTCCAAGCTACAATGTCATCCCAACTCTCCCACATCAAGAGTGTGCTTTTCCTAAAGCAAACATTAAAAAGTAGTCCACCAAGTGTCATCTTTCTTTAATATGGTTTACTTCATCATCTGCTTGATAACACAGAAATGTCACTATGACATTCCATGCCTCTTATCTGCTTTAGCCCAGACACAATATCACATTGGTTTGTACTCACATATGTCGCTGTAACCCATGCAACTGTTGGAGTAAACAAGCCAGTTCCAAGATGGTTCAACTGAAGGGACTAAACACAATAAAATGTCATTGTGTTTGACAGCTCCATTCCTCATGCACAGTAACAGGTGCATTTCAGATATACTCTAAATGGAGTGTATCATAGCTAATGTTGGTATTTCAAAACAGCCTCTACAGCTGCTCTTTGAGTTAAAGGTAGAGCACAGCATCACCATAGGTTAAGTGTGTGTGAGTTTCTATCAGTCCTCAGCACAAACTTGTGGCGTAGAGAGGAAATGAACTGTGACAAGAGAGTAAAAAGGAAATTCTGGTTACAGGCTAGCTTTTATATCTTTTTGCATAGTTTGTATAATCACAATAGTGCAGGTCCCCAGGAAGGATCGTAAATGTTTAACATTAAACAGCTAGTTATGGCAAGAGAAAATAATGAAATTAAAGTGACAGTGAGTATCTTTCAAATAACGCAGTCTGGTAGCATAGGTAGACAGAACAGACTGGCATTCAGACACAACCAGATCTTCAGTCTGGAAGGCATAAATGGCCTAAACACCTTTCTGCGCCTCCCTCCCTTTCATACTGGTTGTTCTAACAAGGTATTTTTTCCTTACACAACTAGCCTTGCTTATGGTCTTCCATAATAACATGTGCAACATTGTCATAATTTATTCAAGAGAATTTACATATACACAAACATATGGACATCTGTGTACATATATGTATACACAGTTATATCCAAATATGCATATTATTTTTATATACACAGTGTTCTTAAAAAAGGACTTGACTAGGTTATTGGTTTTAGAATAAAACTCTTAATGATCAGGGCTGTTAACAAAGACAATTATCGCTTCCTGGCAGTCACCCAAAATAGCGCATTAGCTGTCCCTAGCCTGGTCACTTTGCTTTTGGATCAAAGTCGCCCTTGCATTCTGACTACAGGCAGAAAGGACTTATGTTTTCCTGCTGCATGTTCTGCAGACTTAGTTTCCAGTCACCTCCAACCGCAGTGGGTCCCCTTTCCCTCCAAAAATGACAAAGCTAAAAGTTCTGTTCAATATATCCTTTTAATCTGTCAAAGCTGCCTGCAACTCTAGTTCCTTTCTGCTAATCTAAAAGAAAATAATCTCTTTCCTTTAGCTTCTGGGGTCACACGCTGCTGCTGCTTCTTCTTCTAACTACAGGAAGTCTGCAGGGATATTAATGGTAACCACAAAATGTGGTCTGAGGAAAAGATACTCCTAAGTTTATTTAAAAGACCTTAGTTTCATTTTTTCCTCAACACCTTTATGTTTTGTGCTGTAAAGAGCCCATTAGTAAAAGGAAAGGAGCAGGAATAACAAGGTATTTCCTTCAAGACAAATCTTTTAGCCAGAGCACAGTGAAATAAGTCACTACAAGACACAAAATCTTAAACTTACAAGTTAATGGACTATTTAAGTCACTCACCTCAAAAGCTGTGCTCTGTACAGGATCTCGAGCAGGACTGAAACACTGATCTAGGGCTGGCTGCCATGGAATCTTGTGTTTCTAAAGCAGTATAATTTGGGGCAGATATTCCACAATAAATGGATGTTGGATGGAAACAGTAGCAAAATATGGTAGCTGACTGAAAGCTGCTCAGAGGTTCAGTGCGTGAACAGTCTTGCAGACGAGAATTAGCATGTGAAAAGGTTAGATGAAATGGGCACTGGAGGCAATTCCGTCTGTTGTTAAACCCTGCCGTACCTATCTCTATCACCCATTTTACAAACAGAATTTCAAACCAGTAGAATCTTTCCATGCTAAACAGGTATGTGCGACCACTACAGTTTAGGAGTATTAGTACTATTGCTGTTTTTCTTTTTTTAGGGAATGTCAGAGACAGCTTTCCACTTTCCCATTCAGTTTCTTCTAATTCCCACGTCATTCAGGATAAACAGCTTTATGGTTACTCAGCTATGCCTACCTCCCCTTTCTTTTTTTAAAGGCAGATTATCTCAGTTTTCCATGGAATAATGAATTCCATTAATTCATTTGACATTTAACAAAAAAAAAATGTAAAAAAATCTAACAATCAGTGTCCAGATAATAATTTGTTTTGAATTCTGAGAAGTCTCTTTGTTCACAAAAGTTAAGCTTACTCCACTTTCTCCTGGTGTTAGTTTTGCTACTACAAACATGAGTAACATTTTTTAAAGTAACTAAGAAAATTATTTCCCCAGGAGCAAGGTGAGAGTGTGAAAAATAAAACAAACATTGATTAGCAATGTTGAATTATTTGAGTCTTACGAAGATACAAATTTAGTAAGCACATATAAAAGGATACAAAACTCATCGATAAAACCACACCAACTAATTCTGTGAGAGAATATACATAACAAGCTAAAAAGAACATAAGCAACCTACTCAAAGTCCAAAATTCAGAGTATGTGAATTCTGTGAAAGAATACACATAACAAGCTAAAAAGAACAAAAGCAACCTACTCAAAGTCCAAAATTCAGAGTATGTGAATACAAGTATTATCTAATTGGAGTCACTGAGCTAAGACGTTTACAACAGGGATGAGTGTGGTCACACACACAGGCTTTGTTTATTAAGCAACCACCATAAAGCATGAAGCATGCCACTTGAAGGTTAGCAAGCTCAGAATGATGTTACAATAGCTTCCCAACACCAGTGAGTGAAATAAATGCTTTTTTTCCCATTTAATGTGTCTAAAACACAACTGCAAATGACAGACAAGGGATAAATGTCTGCTCCTTAAACCCACAGGATGATTAATAGGCTGTGCATGAGCTCTGTCCTACTTTAATTAGTACATATGCATGTGCATGACTTTAAACCTCTTGCCTACTTCAAAACTGTCCCACTGATTCAGGATGTTTGCATTGGTTTCCTCATATAATTAAGACACTTTGGGCAATGGTATTTCAGGATCAAGATGAAAAAGCAGAATTCCTAGACTGACTTCTGAATTCGAACACAATCTTCAGCATCACCTGTCAAAAAGCCAGGGAGCTTTTATGTGACAGAGCGTAAGAACACAAGTTTACTATCCATAGCTGGAAGGGATCATCTACGCACAGGTGGAACCGTAACTGCTTGTGAGAATGCTCCACATCCACTCCACCACAAAGTCAACCAGGTTGGATTGATTCAGGCACTACAATAATTCAAGCTAACCCAATCAACCCGACACGGTATGTGAGCTCTCTCATTTCTTCAATTTCTTCATGTGCATAAACAATGGAGGTGGTGACCAAAGTCTGGCAGAGATGAGACTGTCAGTGAATCGAGGCAGGTGCTCCAGTGTTCATCATTATGCCATCTGTATCTGACTGTGATTTATCACACTGATTTAGGTAAATTAAATTTCAGTCAACAGTGATATACGTAGATCAAAGGCTTTTTGCACATCTGGTTTCCTTCAGCATGGAGTTGTGTTATGATGTATTGCTGAAACATTTTCCCGTTTCTTGCCTCATGTTTTTTAGGCTTGTGGTAATCTTCAGACAACAAAGGAGCACATACAAAAGCTACGGATACAAAAGCTAAATTTATGTGACCCATCTTTGATTTGTATTTGCAGTTTGCTGATCTAGTTTATTTCTGCAAACAGAGGAAGTTACACTGACCCTTCTCAGCGGCATTGCCATAATGAGTCACAACAAAAGCATTGTGGCAGGTTACAGAAGCAGTCTCGATGGCTTACTTTTTGCCTTCTTTTGCAGAAGAGATTATTTATAGTCTTGTTTCTCTTGAAGACTCCAGAATTGTTAAAACCCTCATAGCAGATTTTTAGGCAGAATTCATTACAATGACTGAAGTCCCAGCTGTTCAGAAAGTGAGCAGCCATTAAGTCTTCAGTTTCCGTCTGCGCCCTTGACCCTGCTAGTTTAAAAAGAAGCCCTAGACTCGTCATGATCTTGTTTCAACCTGCTACAGTTCCAGCGCTATCTTGCATCAAATGCTTATGATAAATATTTCTACAGGTCCTTCTGTAAAACTTGGCAGCAACGTAACACAGCTTTGTCAACAGTGTTTTTTTAACTAGGAAGGAGAAAGAGAGAGAGTGTGATTTGACATCAGCCAGAAAAGCAGAGCTTACCAAACACCTATCAGCTAAAACAAGGAAGTGGGCTGGTCAGATCTGAGCCACCACCAGAATAACCAGGAGGCACAGCAACTTCATGAGGGAGCAAGTTAGCTCAGTAAGCAATGAGTGTAAATGATTTAATGAACAAGTTTCAAGGACATTCCTTGCAAATATATGAACAAAATATTATGCTAGCATGGTTATTATCTGTTATAGGAAATGACAGTATTGGTGACTTACATTTCTCTTACAACACTCTATTTAAATATGTTAATTTTATACATACTAATTGATCCCCTTCAGAGTTGACAGGAAAAAACATACCGCTAAGTTGGGCAGTTGTTTAATTACATTATCTCTGTAATAAAAAAAGTGGATGTCAAGGCCTTTTTCCATCTCCCTGAAATAGGCATGATCCTTTTCTGTGGAGTATCTGTGGGCAGCCTGCCCTTTGCATTAATATTGAGTAAAATCTCAAAGATTTGTATGAATCATTCACTCAGTAGGGTACAATTTCTGGTTTTTTTCAGCATTATACTGTTCAAGGTATCTTGCATGCTTAGGTGTAACACAAAATTCTCAGGGGAAAATCTTTTTTCATTTGTTTGTTTTAGTTTCTTGGCCATGTTTTACTGTGAAAAAGAAGAAACAATTTAAATATCTACTAAGTAGATCTGACAATGATTATCAGAGAGAAATGCGCTATACATCAGAAAGCAAGTAGCAGGAAAAAAACAAAGGTTAGTTAGTTAAGTCCCTCTTTCATCACCTCCTGCCCAAATAAAGTAAATCAGCTCTTCAAATACAGAAGCACCACAGAATTCAGAGAGAGAAACATCCAGCCTCAGAAGGATGAATAAATATAAAAGGAAGGTCCCGATTATTTTGAAACTTAGTTCAATGAATATGGAAGGAAGCAGTGAGGAAACGCAGAGGTTTGAGAAGAGCAAAATACTTCTAATACTATAGGAATTTTTTACTGAATATTTCAAATTATCCCATACTGCTGTCATAAAAGCTGCATCTGACCTTAAAAATGTATCTACTATGACAGAGGTGAAAATGTCCGGAAAAATCCATACTATGGACCCACATATGTTGACAGACAAGATAATATCACTGCAAACATTCAGGTCAATATGCAGCAGTAACAATTGGCTGTGGGTGTCAGGAAGTGTTACAGTAGATGGATGACCACAGCATCATTATAATGTGTTCTAGACACCAGCCACCATACAGGACTGTATGTGTCTTCCCCATCAACATGAGACAGCACTGGGGCTCAATAGCGTATGTAGATTTTTTTTTTCATTGGATTTCACTCTCTGTCTTATTTATGCTTGTCTTGACCAAAACATGCTCTTAAAAAAAAAAAGAAAACTGGATAAAATATCTGTTTGTTTCTGAATTAGGTTTGGTAAATGATCACTCCAGACTTGCTCATCCCTTTAAAATTAGTCAGTTTTAATACTGGCACTGTGTAAGTATACTCACAAGCACAAAGCTAAAATAAAAGTGAAATAAGATCATGGGTTTTGCTTACAGGTATAGCCGAAGTTTGAAAATGTTGCTTTTACCGAGACAACAGTGATCCTCACCTCATTATTACTTTTTAAAGGAAAAAAAACCCAAAACAAACCACCAAACAAAAAACCCCAACTTGTTTCATTAAGTCAGAACTGAGACATGACAATATTACTACTGGAGACAAACCTGAACTTTCTTGAAATTCAAGTATGCTTTTGCAATACCACTGGAGAGACACTTAAGATTAAAAAAAAATTAAAATCTTTGCCTGAATCTCCCCAGAATTCAAAATGGGATTCTGTTTGCAATAATTCTGTGGCCCTGGAGATGGGCCAGATGGTCATGTTAAAAGAATATTTTTAATCTAACAATCAAATCTTTACTAATGGCAAAATCCTGCCCTATTTACTGAAGGTTTATCTGAATAAGAATAAAAAGGAACTTCAAGACAGCCTTGTAATTGTAAGTGATCACATGTTCTCTTAGAACTGCTTTACTAGACTGTGATATACTGATTGCTGTTTTTTTCCCCCTACGAAAAATTTATGAACATCATGTTTTAGTGCTAAATCTTTTCAAACCTATTGAATAAAAATGAGTCGACATCTTATCAAATAAGATTTGGGGTTTTTTTCCTTAAGCTTAATCTGCGCACTATTTGAAGTTGTGTGTCTTTCAGATTCAGCCTTATTTTTTCTTTTAAATGAAAAACTTAATCCAAATCTCCCCATTAGTGTAGTCACCATCCTGCTAAAATATGGTTCATGCACAGGCTTTGTGCACATCTGATTGTACTAGCAAATCTGAGATGTTTCAGATAAAACGAAGCAAAGTTGTCTATTTTGAGTCTTTCAATCAAAAATACCCTTCCAAACTTCCAGGTATCTATAAATAGTTAACTACTTTAGTTCTTTCTCACCCACTGAGAAGGCCTCAAACAGCTAGCAGCCAAGCTGCATCTGGGATCTCCAGGTTAAAAAGCTAGAAGCAAATAAGAGGCTAGAACCATTTTTAGCAAGCTGAAGCGCTGAATTTAGCCAACACAACTAGCCAAACAGGCTGCTGCAGGCTATACTAGCTGCAGCTTTTGAGCCTTTTTGGTTCAAAAAGCAAAGAGCCCCTTTGGCTCCTACAGAAGACACTGCAGTAGTCCATCCTGGAGGTGATAAGGCATGATTACCCAGGTAATAAAGTGAAAGTATATATTAAAATTTAAATAAATGGAAATCCTATGCTTGCCAAGGACATCTCATGAGAAGGTAGCAGCAGTAATAAGTCATGAACTATAAACTTCAGGGCAAAAACAGGCACTGTAGGTACCAGTCATTCCATATTATTTGATTCCTCCTCTGACCAAGAACCATCATCCACACCATGTGGCGCAGACCTCAGCCTCTCCTACACCACTCTAGCTCATGTCATATTCCTCTTTTCATACCTAAACCTGCTCTTAGCAAAAATTTCTCCATAGCAGACAACTGGGGCAGTGTGGCTTGATCCTAGTTCAGCAAAGAATATTAATCATAACTATCAATGCAATTACCAGAGGTATGAGTAGAGCTGGAAGGAATCAAGGTCATCGGTTACACTTGCCATTTCTCCTTCTACTGAGGAAATACTAGCTACTAAGGTAGTCGGGGAGCAGAAATAAGGTGCAAGACTTGCACCAGGTGGCTAGGAAAACACAAATTGGCCTTTGCCAATAATCAAGTGTGACCTGGGAAATGAGAGAACTAGACAAGGAAATCTGGGACACAACAGAGTTGGTTGTATTTGAAAAGGGCTGGTTAGGGGTCTTCTGAAGTAATTTTGTCATTAAACTACAACAGAGTACAAATTAATAAAAATTAAGGAGAGAAATGATGAAAACTTAAACATGATATTGTTGTTTGGGTTGCATTTCTTTTTCCTCTGAAATGCGAGGACTGCTGCTCTGCATTGGTGAATTCATAACCACCTATAGGATTTTGATGGTCACTGTGAGCTACCTCATCTGCCTATGGAGAAAACAGCAACTGTCCATCCACTCCATTGCTCCAGTCACAGCAACTAGAGCTAGGCGCTAACGAAGGAGTAAGTAAATTCCATGGGCATTTGAAGTTGAAGAAAATTACTGTTGCTTTAGCATGCTAGCAGTACTGCTCTTCTCTTGCAAAGAGGCTTCCATTGCAGGATTTAGAGTTTTCCCGTGCAAACGCTGTAACACTAGGAACCTTGTCACAGGCCGCCACTTGAGAATAAAGTATTTCAGTGTATGGCACAATTCTCCCATGACATATGGATAGACCATTAATGGTTACAGTGCTTGAAATGGCCCTGTGAAGGCAAAATGCACGTGCAGTCACAGATCAGGAAATGTCCTCTAAAAATTATTGCTCTGGCTTCATGTTCGCTCCTCTCATAACTGTATAGTTTTGAGAAGACTAGAGCAATAGTCTAAAGTTGGAGTTCCCAAAGACTCCATGAATGACTTAGAATCATAGAATGTTAGAGCTGGAAGAGACCTTAAAGATCATCTAGTTCCAACCCCTCTGCCATAGGCAAGGACACCTTCCACTGGACTAGCTTGCTCAAAGCCCCATCCAACCTGGCCTTGAACACTTCCGGGGATGAGACATCCACGACTTCCCTGGGCAACCTGTTCCAGTGTCTCACCACCTTCACAGTATAGAATTTCTTCCTAAAATCTAATCTAAATCTGCCCTCTTTCAGTTTAAAACTGTTACCCTTCATCCTATCACTGCCCTTCCTGATAAGGAGTCCCTCCCCATCTTTCCTGTAGGCCTCCTTTAGGTTCTGGGAAGCTGCTATAAGGTCTTCCCAGAGCCTTCTCTTCTCCAGGCTGAACAACCCTGACTCTCTCAGCCTGTCGTCATAGGAGAGGTGCTCCAGCCGTCTGATCATCTTTGTGACCCTCATCTGGACCTGCTCCAAGAGGTCCCTGTCCTTCTTATGTTGGGGGCTCCAGAGCTGGACACTGTATTCCAGGTGGGGTCTCATGAGAGCAGAGCAGAGGGGCAGAATCACCTCCTTGGACCTGCTGGCCAGCTTCTTGAAGTTGCCATGTTTTTGTGCAGATCCATCCAAATTCTGTTAGTCAGAAAAACCTTCCTGCCCATGGAAGGGATTCTTCAGTACCAAACTACATAAAAACACTACATTGCCACTGTTCATCCTGTACTTTGCTCTAAATACACATTGTTTGGCTTTGTTCAACAGAGAAAATGGTCTGTATTAGCAGCCAAACTTGAAGAACAAATCCAGGCTTGTGATGGGGCTGGAACAGGCCTTCTCCAGGTACCCTTCCAAACTTACGTGTTAGTCTCATCCCAGGAAGGACGCTAGATATTCACTAGTTTTCTGAAGAGGTGGCAAACCAATGCAGATCCTATTTCTGCTTACACAGAAATGCTTCACAGTTTCCTCCTTGCTGTCAGGACTGTTTTTCCTAATAATTTGTAATTATTGGAAGGGTCAAGGTCAGAATCTGAAACTTTGTAAATTAAAAAACTTTTTCAGCAAACACTCAGTATTAAGAGCCATGTCCGATGTTTACCGTGTCTCATAAGCACTTATCTGAGCTACAAAAAGCAGTGCAACCATTTCAAATAGAACAATTCTTTAAACCAGTGCAGATTCTGTAGGAAGACAGAAAAAAATAATACTCAGAAAAATGCAAAGCAACAGAGCTGTTCTACCTTTGTTTCTGCCTTGGAGTAAAAATGTGGGAGCTTGGAAACACTCAACACATTTGTTACATTATAATTTTTGGATGCGTGCTTCCTTCTGTATCTAGAGAGAGGTAGGTTTCATGGCAAAAGCAGCAATGCAGTAAAATGACTCTCCTTCTGGAAGCATTTTAGTCATGAATGCAGCTGGTACCTAACAACAGTGAACAAAATTACAAATTAAACCAGTAAAGTGTTTATAAAATCTGAAACTCCCAGTAGTTAAATAGCAATTTAGCATTGCTTTACAGGCACTAAATGCTTTCACTTCACCTGGCACTGTACCCAGCAGGACCATACAGTATTGCAAGTAGTTTGTTTTACAGCACAGCAAATGGAACATTCAGATAACTTTTCCTAGCACTTTAGCTAGTTCATGTTTCCTGTTAATTAACAAATGTTACCATTCCCTTGACAAAACATAAGTATTAAATGCCAGGTTGGTGGGGAGGGAGGAGAAGGATTGGACTGCTGAGAGCAGGGTTTGCATAGTTGTGCCAGTATTGCTCTTCTCCATGTTTATGGAAGCTCTGCGAGAGGTTGCATATTCTGACAAAATAGTAGCTAACTTTAACACCTGCCATACATATACTCTCTAGCGTCCTCTCCTTATCTCCTTTTATGGAATGAGGGAAACCTCCTTTGGAGCAACTTCGAGGGGGGAATCCTCAGACACATTTTATTCCACATGCTCATCTGCAGGTAGGCAGCCTGAGGGACTCACCACTGGAACACAGAACAGGATATTACTGAAATAACTGACCATCCGAATATGCTTATAGATTTGAAAAAAACAGAGCTGTGTTTTTTATACTTTTCAAAGCTGTAACAGAAGGTGCCTTACAGACCCTCTGGATGTATTTTGGTCGCTTACTTTGGTCACCCTCCAGACTAGGGTCCCTTCCTGTTGGTTATCATGAACACTTCCCCGACACACTCAAGTGTCTCTTGAAGCTTGCAAACTGCTCAGGTATGTGGCTGAACTGCTTTTCAGAACTCACTGAAGAGAACATCTCAGGAGGTACCTACTGGGACCACCGGTCACTTTGAACACAACCCAGCCCTCACTAGAGACAAAGACAGACATGGAAAGACATTGACACCTAATCTGTAAATGACTGATGACAAAGAGAAAGGATGTCAAAAGCTGTGAAAAAAGATGGAAGATTACTTTGGTGAGTATAGTTAAAATCTTTCTCCAAACCACATCCTCCAATACTGGTTACTTTACAAAACAGTGTCTAGACATGTTGCAGGCACAATCCTTAGTGATGTTTTAATCTGACAGATGTCACTATATAGCTGTGAATTCAACAACTACTGAATTAAGTACCCTAGTCAGACACCTGTCTAGAGGAAAACAAATAGCAACACCATGTAGATTACAATGCAACTTGTTTCAATGGATGCATACAGAAAAAATTGTGTCTGTCATTCTAGGTTTTACCCCTAGTACAGCTACAGCTTGCTATAGACTCAACATAAGAGCACACTTGGTTCTAGCGATACCAAGGCCATTTGTCTCCTCACATGGCTCTGCACACCATGGTACAGAGTAAAATCAAGCTCAGAAAGCAGCTTACCCTTGGGGCAAGGCTTACTACTTCATCATCAGCACTACCATGGCGAGTGCAGGCACAGAAGCTTTCCCAGCTAGGTCTGGCTTGTAGCCATTCAGATGATAAAGGAAGAGCCCCTCACAGTCATATCCTTAACTGCAAAGTACAGATGTGCAGGAATGTTTTATCGTCTACATTAAAGAAACATCATTATTTTAATAATTAATCTCCTTCTTGGCTTTTATTGCAGCCATATATTTCAGAAGAAATATTTCAACCTCTTCCTCAAACTCTGTAGCAGTCACTCCTAACTAGTTCTCTCTCCAATCCTTCTACAGTCCTTGAATAACTTATCCTATCTGCCACAAAAAAGTTAATGTTTTTCTTAAGTGGCTGAAAAGACCAAGATTCACAGGTATAAAATTCTTAGTGATCTGATTCCCTTTTGGCATTAACTGAAATTATCTCCAATGACAAGAATGATATTTCAAAACTGTGCTTGAAAACATCTACAATATGTACAACGCCACAGGACAGTAAGCCAGAACAGCTTAAGTGACCAAAATACATCCAGACTTTCCTCACAAGGAAACCAGACATACGAAAGTCTTACAGAGTTTGGGGTTGGTTCCCCCCCCCGTACCCCAAGCATTCAGTAAAACAATCAGCCAAAACTGGGTAATCTTGCTTTTCACAATTGCTGTGTCGATGGACACCCTCACACTTCAGTCCAAATTCAAGCTTCTCCTGCCTCCTTCTTTACTTGCTTTGAACAGCTGCAATTAGCAGTTTCTTCAACATTGTAAATAATGTAATAGCTTTTTGACAAGCCTGCAAAAAGCCATTTTTGTTGCAGTTATTTTAGAGCAATGTTTGGTCAAGCTACTTCTGAGTCATCACAGCTTATTTCCTACATATCTCCAGTACAGAAGGTTTGCATTCACGAAAACCATGCTGAAGTTTCAAGCACTGCCTGTTACCTGTGTTTCAGTAAGAATTTAAAAATATCTGTACAGAAGATTACAGACCGTGTAGTGGACAGATCTTCTGATCTGAGGAGGCCTTAGCACTGCTACCCAAATAGTTACAGACTTGTCAAATTAAGAACTAAATGATACACTGATGCCACCTCAGGCTCCAGTTGCCCTACTAGATACCAGCTCCCATTCCACACCAGTAAGGATGAGTGGGTGGTGGAAGCCAAAATTCAACACAGAACAACTGGCATGAAGGCAAAAAGTAATCCACCACTGTAAATGCTTGTAACTAGCAGCCTCACTTATGAGACTGAGGGCTGGAAAACAAGTCTGCCTTCGTAACAAAAAAGTTCCCCTTTTATTATGAAATTGCCCATAATTTTCTGTTCAGAGCTCTTCATCTTTACAAACAGTAATCTGAGAACCATCTTTTGGAACTGCTTACAGGTAAGATGCCCGGCTTCCATGGTTATAAATGCAGGTGAAAATCCAAGAGAGAAATCACACTCATTTTAATTCAATTCCAATTGCTTTTCAACAGCTCAGATCCTCTGTCTTTTTACTCCTGTAACTTCATCCTCATTTGCTCCAGATTCCAGTTTCCAGCCTCTCTTCCAGGACACGGACAGAAATGATACACGGAGGAAATTAACATGACCACTGTGGAAAGTTTACTAGGTTTTCAGCTTGAAGGCAGAAAACAGACAAAGGATCTTACAACCTTTACAAAATTTAATTGAAAACGTGTTCTTTAACTATTTACTGTTAGGGAAAAAACAAAATATGGAAGAGTAGAAATGTACTTGTTGGCCATCACTGCTCAATATATGTGTTCGGTATTGTGCATTTCAAGTTTTTCCTGCTCACACACAAAAGGTACTTTTTAATTATTGTTAGCCATAAGTATCCACAAAAACCAAAGTATCCACACAAAATGATGATGATCAAAGGGCTGGAGAAGCTGCCTTATGAGGAAAGACTGAAGGAGTTAGGTCTTTTCTCCCTGGAGAAGAGAAGTCTCGCACAATATACCAGTACTTAAAGGGCTGCTACAAAGAGGACAGAGGCTCTCCCTTCACAAGGAGCCATGTGGAAAAGACAAGGGGCAACAGGTACAAGTTGCAACAGGAGAGGTTTCATCTTGATGAAAGAAATAATTTCTTTACAGTGAGGACAATCATTCACCAGAACAACCTCTCCAGGGATGTGGTGGAGTCCCCATTGCTGGAGGTTTTCAAGGTGAGATTGGACAGGGTGCTTAATAATTTCATCCAGGCTCCCTTTCCCATGAAAGGTTGAACCCGATGATCTTTTGAGGTCCCTTCCAGCCTGGGCTGTTCTGTTAAAATCATGCTGTTCTGCTGATTTCATCAGAAAGTTTGTAATCTGTTTGCTAAAAGCTATTGTAAGTCACTTAAACTGTAGAGCTCTGTGCAGAAGAGGTTTAATCTTCCTGTCTCTCATGACAAATTGTCAGCAATCAGACTTTAAAAAGCAACTTCAAAGCCAAAATGCTTCCTCTGCCCTTGCAACAAAGTAATCGGCAAAGAAATAACATGAAATTGGAATATATATTCTTTGAAATAAGGGCTGGCAAAAGTGTCACTATGCAGGGGCAGTCTAACTGGAAGTCTTGAATGAAGTATCCCTGACACTGCTGTGACGATCCACATATGAAGCAGAAGCACTTGTACGGAAGTATTTCACACTGATGCTGCTAGCTACGGTATCAGCAACGTTTCACAGACTCTTGGTCAAGCAATAGCTAACAACGTAAGCACATATTCACCTCTGCTGCCGGGGGATTTAAACCCTTCAGCGGCTGCTACAGCTGAATGAGAACGGCCATAAGCACTGACAGAATGCGACGTGCAGATGTTCCATGATCCAAATCTTTTTGCCAGGCACTGGGTGAGATTTGCCAGTCAAAAGATATGTTTAACTATGCATTAATTTAAAGAACCTTGCTCACCTCATCCTTCCAAAGATGGTCTGAAAGGATGGAAAACTTGGCAAAGTTCTGGTACTATAATCATGCGGCAATTTTTTCTTGCGAGATTTATCATTTTCCCTAAGGATCAACCTACAAATCCCTTTTAACCCGAGTATCCTGACATCACTGCCCAGTCTGCATTACATGTAAAAATTACAAACTCCTCTACCACATCACGCAAATCAGAGGGCCTGAATGAGAGAACTTGTTAGCAAGATCCAAGATTACCAGCTTTTTCAGTGAACTTCAGGAGGTCTTGGGGAAATAAGTTCATTTCTATTTCTGTATGCCTTCTTTCAACTTCTAAGAGCCTCACTTTAGGGATTCACTGAATAACTGCTCACTGAGAAACCAAGGTTAATCAAACCCTCCTACACAGGCTTGAGGCTT
The DNA here is from genome assembly GCA_008921705.1 of Burhinus oedicnemus. Classification (NCBI taxonomy): domain Eukaryota; kingdom Metazoa; phylum Chordata; class Aves; order Charadriiformes; family Burhinidae; genus Burhinus; species Burhinus oedicnemus. The sequence goes on along the minus strand of VFFE01007235.1, from coordinate 1,608,285 downwards.
AGCCACTAGTAATTTTACATTTAAGATTTTATCTTCAATCAAGTTTTTAAGCAAAAATTCCAATTAATCTAATAGAAAAGCAGCATCTGATACACAGCTTTGCGCTGCTGACTAGACACACTGAACCAGATCTTGGCTTCAATTAAGTCAATTGATGTTATCATACAAAACAGTGAATGTAGCAGCCTGTACCTGCCGCATATGTTAGAAATGTTTCAAGTCACAGTTGTTGACTTTTTTAGAAAGGTCTTTTAAAGAAACTAATAAAGGCAGACTCCCCAGAACTGTGGATCTAATGAACATAAGCAAATCTGAAGTGGTTCAAACTCTTAAGAGCTGGTAGAATAGAGTTACAGCAGCTCTGACCTCCAACCTGCACCTGCATTTACATGCTAGGGATATGTTGTTAAAAAAAAAAAAAAAAAAAAAAAAAAAAAAAAAAAAAGAAATG
>VFFE01007235.1:1585761-1601987 GCA_008921705.1 Burhinus oedicnemus | reverse complement strand
CCCCCCCCCCCCCCCCCCCCCCCCCCCCCAGCCTCATTATTATTACTATTTTTGTACCCCTTTCCTCCTCTTGAAAAAGCAATGCTGGCAAGCCTGTTGCCGTAACTCTGATAGCGAGGCACGTGCTGGCCGTGCAGATACCAGTGCTGGCAGCGCCCTGCTGCTCCTTGGCTGGGTATGTTGCTGCATACACCTGTCGCAGTGCTGAAAAACCTTTTAGGCATGAAACTTAGGGTATGAATAGCCCCATCCGTGGAGCTGCAGCTGACGCCTGTTAGGGGGGGGGTTGAGACAGTGAGGCCAGCCACCCTGTTTGGGTGCCAGGTCCTTTATGACAACTAGAATCACAAGAAGTGGTGTGGTGAGCTTGGGAAACAAAATACTGTTACAGCAAACTGGATGTTCTCTGTGAAATATTTTCATCAGTACTTTAAAATCTAAGAGTTACTGAGCAGAGAACTTTGCAACGGTTTAGTACAGTCAAGCAAAAATCCCACAGACATGCAGTAATGTTATAGGTGCATTGATTTTAGGTCAGGACCCTTATTGCGTCAATGTAATCAGACCATTTGGAAATCCTTTGCTTGAGACATACACAAAGACATTTATGGCTCTCATATTTGCTGGGACTGTTTAGTTCAGATGACAAAAAAACCATCAATCCAAAAGCAGCCACACACACAAAATCAGAACCCTCCTTCCTACCGCCAGCACCCCCAAATATACCCTACAGTTCTATTTTAATCTACGGATATTTAGAGAACAGCTTCTATATAACCTCAAATTAATATTGATTTGTGCCATTCTGTAAATCAGCAAGGATCGTGTTGAAGTTCTTCCTGTGTGAACTATGAACATCTTGTTAAGTAAAGGTTTATATTACTGTTGCAACAATATTGAATTATAAAAGGAGGGTTCTTTGTTATACAAGAAGGTCATGATCCAACGGTATTCAAACTTTCTTTTTGAAAAGATTTTTTAAAAGCAAGATCTGAAAGATTAGATTTTTTTAAAGATTTCAGATTACCTGAATTATCAAGCTTTTTAAAATGAAAATGTAAGAAGAAATAATCCAAAGTTTCATGTTAGTTTAAAAAAAAAAATCCTATTGATAAAAAAGTTCCCCAAACCCTACTGTAAATAATCTGAAAATAGAGAAAATAAATTCTTTCTGTTGTTCTAGATGAGCAACATTCAGAAAGTAAACTATATAATATACCCTATGCATTCATGAATTTATGCTTTACTACCTGATGGCCTGATTCTCACTTCCCACAGGCGTTGCATCAGTATAACAGCACGCAAGTCAATGGGTTTAGTCTTGAATCACAAAGATGAAAATATATGCCTATGTTATAGCCCCCCTCTTAAATCTGGGTTACCAGATTTGGTACACTAATCTGTTTTTCAAGGAAATAGGTTTCTCTTTAAAGTAAACAAAAACATGTACATCAAACAGTGTCGAAATTGTATTTTTGTCCTGGGGGACAGATCTTCTATCTTCATTTTAGAATCATAGAATATCTCAATTTGGAAGGGACCCCTAAGGATCATCACATGCAACTCCCTGGTCCTCACAGGACTACCTAAAACTAAACTGTATGACTAAGACCGTTGTCCAGATGCTTCTTGAATTCTGACAGGCTTGGTGCCATGACCACTTTCCTGGGGAGCCTGTTCCAGTGACCGACCACCCTCTCAATGAAAAACATTTTCCTAATGCCCAGTCTGAACTTCCCCTGATGCAGCTTCATTCCATTTCCTTGTGTCCTATTGCTGGTCACCAGAGAGGAGATGAGCACCTCCCCCTCCACTGTCTCCCTTGAGGACCCACGAGGTCACCCCGCAGCCTTCTCCAACTGACCTCAGCCACTCCTCATAAGTCTTGCCCTCAAGACCTTTCGCCATCTTGGTCACCCTCCTCTGGATGCACTCTAACAGTCTGATGTCCTTCTTGTATCGAGGCACCCAAAACTGCACACAGTACTTGAGGTGGGGCCACACCAGTGCAGTGTAGAGAGGGACAGTCACCTCCCTGGACTGCCTAGCAATGCTGTGCTTGGTGCACGCCAGGGCATGGTTGACCCTTTTGGCTGGCAGGGCTTGCCATCAACCCACACCCTTTCAAATTGTTTCTTTGGTGCTTTTCTCCAGCCTCTCATCCCCCAATATGTATGTATAACCAGGATTACTCTGTCCTAGGTGAACAATCCTGCACTTGCTTTTGTTAAATGTCATATGGTTGGTGATTGCCTATCTGATATATTCAGATCTCTCTCTAAGGCCTCTCTACCCTTGAGGGAGTCCACAGCTCCTCCTAGCTTAGTATCATTGGCAAACTTACTCCATGTACATTTGATTCCTGTGTCCAGATCATTTATAAAAACACTGAAGAGCACTGGCCCTAAAATTGAGCCCTGGGGAACCCCACTGGTGACTGGCTGCCAGCCTGATGTAACCCTCATTTACTATAACTCTTTGAGCCCGACCCATTTGTCAATTGCTCATCCATCGTATTACGGACTTGTCTAGCTGTATGCTGGACGTTTTTTCCAGAAGGTTACTGTGAGAGACAGTATCAAAAGCTTTGCTAAAATCAAAAAACTCCACATCTACTGCTTTCTCTTGGGCAACTATATCAGTGACCTTGTCCTAAAAGGAAGTTAAGTTAGTTAAGCAGGACTTTCCCCTCACAAACCCATGCTGTCTATGACCAATGACTGCATTGTCTCTCAAGTGTTTTTCAATAACTCCCAGAATAAACTTCTCTGTAATTTTACCAGACACTGAAGTGAGATTGACAGGCCTGTAATTACAAGGGCCTTCCTTCATACCCTTCTTGAAAACTGGGACAACATTTGCCAGCTGCCAGTCAACTGGGACCTCTCCAGACTCCCAAGACCATTGAAAAATAATGGAGAGAGGTCCCTCAATGACATTGGCCAGCTCTTTCAGTATCTCAGGATGAACCCCATTGGTCCCTATAGATTTATACTCATCCAGCTGGAGCAGCAAGTCTCGAACAAGTTCGGAGTCGGCTGGGAGCTTTATCATTCTGCCGGTCAGTCTTCCAACACAGGGCTCTGGGAGTCCCAGAGCCCATCATTGGTGCTAAAGACAGTGGCGAAAAAGGCATTGAACATCTCTGCTTTCTCTACATCCCTATTTGTGAGGTGACTGACGTCACCAAGTAATGGACCAATGTTTTCTCTGGTCTTCCTTTTGCTGTTAACATGTTAAAAAAAAGCCCGTTTTGCTGTCCTTCACTTTGCTGGCCAGCTTGAACTCTAATTGAGCTTCGGCCACACAGATTTTCTCCCTGTGGTGGCAAACAATATCTCTGTAGTCCTCCTGTATTGCCCTGTTCTCTTCTTCCCTGTGCTGTCCAGTCTTTGGATGAGATTCAGAACTTTTTTGAATCTCTTACTTTGAATCTTTAAATAAGGCCATTTGCAGAAGTCTTTGCTAGCATTTTTTTTTTTTTAAAGTCCAGATAGACATATTCAGTGATTTTAGTGCCTTGTTGAATCCTCCCATGAACCACTTCTTTCTTTCTGTAGCTGGAAGTCTTGATAGTTCAGTTCAGCAAAGTCTGGATGCTTGCATAGACAAGAAATTAGGCTGTTCAGCCTCTTGTTAGATAGGCTCTCTGTTGTCACACCATCTCATCTGCATCTCCTACTAAGTGTAAGAGCCAAGAAATACAAATTTCTTCACGTGACTCTACTGAGCACTGCCTTAGACTTGCCTTAGGTCAAACCATGACTTTACATAAGAAATTGGAGAGTAGATGTTATGCTAAACATTTTGAAATAAGATGGTGATCCTAAAATGATTTCACTATGTAGTTTTTCTTGATGCCTCAAGCCTATGGGGTCTGGAACATGGTACTGTCTTTGTCCAGAAGGGTGAAAATACTGTGAAAAAAACCATAGTGCCATCATGCAACATGCCTGCATTTTCCAGAGATCACATTGTCAACCGGATTTTGTGAACTTAGGTCATGTAGTTTAACCAGGTAACTACTTTCCAGCCTGTAAGATAGGATCCTTATTTTAATGGTAGTTCTTTGCAGATTTAGCTCTTGGATGATTGCTGAGGCAATGGGAGATCAGAGGACAAAAGCCATTAAACAGGACAACAATGGACAGCTTGAGAAGGAAGAGGTTTGTTTTCAGCTTATGCTTTCTTTTGCTTTCCATAAAAGACAGTCCTTATCAAGGAGTGCTAGAATTCAAAATGGAAAGGAACAGCAAAACAAAAGCAAATTTGTTTTTAGGGATGTTATACTTAACGGATGAGACACAGCAGCTCAGGTTATTTGTAACATTGATTTTAATAATAATGTATTTTTAGAATACATTTCTTTTCAATTTCTATTAAATAAAGTCTTTAAAATGTCTTAGAGGTCAAAAGTAGCTGTAATATGGTCCTGCAATGTAGGAATTTTCCTGAAGCCAGATCCAAAGGGGGCACATATAGTCAGGCCCTCCCTCAGCTAGAGTTCAGTCCAGGATGAATTTGACTCAATGATGTTAGAAATATTAGCTCAGTCCAGAAACTGCTCAAGGTTTCCACTGAACTGAGAGGGCAATCAGACAGATCTCTACCTTTGGCCAACGTAAAATGCTTAGCCATATTGAGCCAAGTGCTCAGATGTTGTCATCACTAGTTCCCCTTTATAGAAATTATGCTGGAAGAATATCTTGGAAAATAGCCAGCAGGTACCTAGGTCTATACAAGTTTTCTATTTCCTTAATCTGTTGACAGTGTCAGACTGATTCCTACAGTACAGCAAAAAGTTTGGTTGATATTTAACCTGGAGTTATGTCATATCAAACTGTGGATGAGTAAGGGTTTCAAAAAAATAAATTTCCTGGAGGACAGCCAGTTTTGTGGGGGTTATTTTTCATGATGTAATAAAATATCCTTTTTTTAACAAGGAAACTATTCCCGATAATAAAGTATACTTCTTCTTAAATGTCGGTCAAAGTCGATACCATATATAATGAGGACTAAATATTCTTTGCATTGCTTATGCCAAGAAACTGGAGGGTCTGATGAATAAACTCTAAGAGGTGAGGTTTTAGTAATCTGGGTCCTGAAGGAATCCCACAGTCTTACTGAAGTAAATAAGCCTTATATAAATAATTGCTGTAAGTGGACCTTCCCTTGGAAGTACAGGCTACAGGAGGTGGGATCTTTGTCTTGTCTTCAAAGGCTGCAGGAGCATTAAAAGAGTTCCAGGTACATGACAACACAGGGTGTGGTAGACAGGAGTCCTGCCTTTCCTGCTTTCAGCTAGTTACCTCACTAATGCCAATATTCTTTGTCAGAAGCTTCTAGGAAGTAATCATTATTTGTTTATTCAAACCAACACCCAGAGGAGGGTGAGGCAGTTTGAGCTGGATGTTCATTCACCATGTTTCAGTGTCACATTGCGTGACTCCTGCTCAGGCAGGATAATGCTGCACTTCTTAAGTAGGTCACTTAGGAGTAATGAAGATACTCCACAACTGAGGAATGACTGCAGATGAGTAAGGTCAGGTAGACTAAGAGAAGCCATTAATAACCATCATCAAATCCACTATTACTCAAATCCACTATCAAAATAAAGCCTGGTGCTTACAGAGCAGAAGTTTGGGTCATATCAACCAAAGTCAGAGCTTTCATTGCGGGCAAGGCAGTGTGTAGGTAGTTCACTCCAAAACAGGCTTTCCCCAGATTTAAGACTGTATCCAGCTGAAAGGAAAAGAACTGTGAAAGTCTGAAATGGCTACCAAGGGCACCTTGCACTGACAAACTGTTACCTCAGCAGCAGCATCAGGAATATTGCTGTGATGCATTGTCCTGTGCCCAGTGGAATGTGAACGTGGTGGTGGAGAAAGGAGCAGGGCATTTTATTTCTGTCAGTTTTGACACATTTTCTCAGTGGTGCATTCTAAGAGTGATTAGTCCCCTTTCCTGAGCTCCTTGCCATGGGCTGGGAAAAGAGAGCATGAAAAGGAACACAGGAACAGCATTTAGGAACACAGATCAGTGTTTTCTTGGCTTTCTTTAAAGGGAGGAGATGAAACTGCTTTACTTGCTGTCTCACAGGCTTGTACAAGAACCCAGATGAATCAGAACTGAAGGCATACACAGAAGGCCCAGTTTTTTTCATGTGTTCACAGCACCTTCTACTAATGCACCCTACTGACTTCAGAGGCATTAATCATTGCACGTAGAGAACATGGAAGCATATCTAAAGCATCATTATTCTTTCTCCGCTGCTTTGCCCATGTACGTACATGATTTCATCAGCCATTACCACCACTGGGCGAAGATTGTAGATACCAGTTGCACAACGCAGCCTTTACTTTAAAAATACATGGAAAAATGGGTCAAGCTTAATGTAAAAGCCTTAAAGGTTGTGGTAAGCATCTGTCTCAGAGTTACAGTCGTAACTATAATGATTTATATAAGGCTGTAAGCAACACCAGAGACTGCGTGTGGAATTCTGGGCAACACCCAAAAGCACACAGCCATCTCAGCAACTTCCAAGTCCAGTGGTTTAACCTTTTTTCCTAATCGCAAACTTCAAAATATTTTTCTGCAAAGATATGTTGCTGTACAATAGCTTTAAATCTACTGACAGTAGTTTTTACAGTTTCCGTAGCAAAACAAGCCTAACTAAGAAACAGTCCACAGATCTCTCAAGATTTGTGAGCCACTGATTGAAAACTGCCTCAACGACCTGTGTTCCCATTGCACCAAGGTCCCTTAGCTGCTGTGAAATTCATAATGTGTATCAGTTTTATAAATAAAATAAACGGTAGAATTCTACTTAATGCAACAGTCTAGACTGAAGCCTTTTTTCCTGAAACAAAAACCCTCCAACCATCCCTTTTCCCCTAGAGTTGTGCCAAAACCCTCACATCAGGCCCAAGCATTGGCTTACATCGCATCTACAACAGAAAGCAAACTAAACTTCTAGAAGCAGTCAGATCTGACACATAAGCAGCAGAATAACAACAGACTATGAATCATGCTCATCCTTTGCTGTTTTGACACGTTACAGGAGGAAATGTGAGAGTTGCCTAGGGGAATTTCTAAATCCTTCGATTGTCTTTCCTTCTAATATCACAGATGCATCATAACACAAAGGTTGAGTATGGGGATTGCTTTTGCTATGAAATTGAATGTTATTATTTTATTGCAACACCATTTCCAGACATGACACCATCACTTTGCTGGAGCTATTTTCATTTTTACTGTTGACAGAGTAGGACATACACACAAGCACCAATAGTGTTATTCTTTTAAATATCTTAATGTTCTGTTCTGTCAATATATTTCAGTGGTGCCCAGTGACAGGAAAAGAGGTAATGGGCACAAACTTGAGCATAGGAAGTTCCACCTAAACATGAGGAGGAACTTCTTTCCTTTGAGGGTGACAGAGCACTGGAACAGGCTGCCCAGAGAGGTGGTGAAGTCTCCGACTCTGGAGACATTCAAAACCCGGCTGGATGCCGTTCTGTGCAATGTGCTTTAGGTGAGCATACTCTGGCTGGGGGGTTGGACTAGACGATCTCCAGAGGTCCCTTCCAACCCCTATGATTCTGTGGTTCTGTGATCCCAGCCTGTGCAGTGAGTTGAGAAAACAGCATCCAACATCCACAGTGGAAAGACAGGTGAAAGATATCTAACACACTAGCTAGAGAAAATCTGTGGGGACAATTTTTAGTCTGTGCCATACTGGTGGAGAAATCATAGAATCATAGAATAGTTTGGGTTGGAAGGGACCTTTAAAGGTCATCTAGTCCAAGCCCCCTGCAATGGGCAGGGATGTCTTTAACTAGATCAGATTGCTCAGAGCCCTATCAACCTGACCTTGAATGTTTCCAAGGATTGGGCCTCTACCACCTCTCTGGGCAACCTGTTCCAATGTTTCACCACACTACTGTAAAAAACTTTTCTTATATCTAGTCTAAATCTACACTTTTTTTGTTTAAAACCATTACCCCTTGTCCTATCGCTACAGGCCTTGCTAAAAAATCTGTCCCCATCTTTCTTATAAGCCCTCTTTAAGTACTGAAAGGCTGCAATAAAGTCTCTCCAGAGCCTTCTCTTCTCCAGGCTGAACAACCACAACTCTCTCAGCCTGTCTTCATAGGAGAGGTGTTCCAGCACTCTGATAATTTTTGTGGTCCTCCTCTGTACCTGCTCCAACAGGTCCATGTCTTTCATGTACTGAGGACCCCAGAGTTGAATGCAGTACTCCAGGTGGGGTGTCACCAGAGTGGGGTAGAGAGGCAGAATCAGCTCCCTTGACCTGCTGGCCACGCTTCTTTTAATGCAGTCCAGGATGTAGTTGGCCTTGTGGGCTGCAAGCACACATTGCCATCTCACCTCCAGCTTTTCATCCGCCAGTATCCTCAAGTCCTACTTGGCAGGGCTGCTCTCAATCCCTTCATTCCCCAGCCTGTATTGATACCGGGGGTTGCCCTGACCCAGGTACAGAACCCTGCACTTGGCCTTGTTAAACCTCATTAAATTCACACAGGCCCACTTCTCGAGATTGTCCAGGTCCCTCTGGATGGCATCCTGTCCCTCAGGCATGTCAACCACACCACTCATCTTGCTGTTATCTGCAAACTTGCTGAGGGTGCACTCAATCCCACTGTCTCTGTCATTGATGAAGATATTAAACACTACTGGTCCAAATACAGACCCCTGAGGGACACCACTTGTCACTGAACTCCATCTGGACGTTGAGTTACATTACATTGCTCTTCATATAAACTTGCTCAAGGTTGCTGCAGGTGGATTGTGCTCAGCAGGCCAAAAGGGCATGTCAGTGCCGTGACTGACTCTCTTTGGCCAGCCCAGAAGACCCATTGTATTGCCCCTTGCAGCTTGCCTCCTCTTTAATGACGCCAATATTATTCCAGGTTTCAGCCTCGCTCTTGGAAATGGCTAGACATCTGGTGATCTCATTGTTTTAGTACTGTGAAACAGTTTAGAGATTGTAATAGATCTATAGAAATAAAAATCATTCTGTGGCTTTAGGATATGTGGCTTGACCCTGGAAAGAATTAAAAATAAAAGGCTGAAGTTATGCCTCTGAGATACAGTGGATTACTCAGCAGTTAAACCAACTAGTTTTGTTAAGAACTAGCCATTTTTACCAAATGTAAGTGTTTGCATATTAATTTGCAGGTATTTGTCCAAAATGGACAGAGGTGAAGAAAAGCTGTATTTTAAGAAAGGGCTATTACTACTGCTAGGCACAGAATTGGACTGCAGACAATGTGAAACTACTCAGGGCTTCAAGAACTGCTAAAAGGAGCTCATAGGGCCAGTAAACTACTCCTGGAAGCACAGCCATTCTGTTGAGAAATGCCAAAGGAGCTAAATAGTCTTAAGTTCAAGCAGAGGTCAGTTAGGTCCAGCTTACTGGGTAAGCTATAGAAACCACACCCTACTTTCCACCTGAGACACCTGAATGGAAGCATCTTTTCATATTATATTGAAATGAAGTCTGTTTCTTGGAAAATGGTAGCAGAATAGTTAAATCCTGCCTGGAGCAAGAGATGAAAAGAGAAAGCATGGAAAGTGAGATCATTAATGCAAAGAACAACCACAATAATAGCACATACAGTTGTGCCAATCTAACCAATAAACAACGACCAGTGTAAGATGCTCTTTATTAGACTGATTCATAAGGAACACATGACTTGAAAAGCCATTCAAAATTCTTTTTGTTCAACTTAACTGGACAGAGGAAACTTTGTGGCTTTGTAAGCCGTGATGCTTTACTACTCTCTGGCACTGTGAAGGCATTCAGGATCCTGAAACTTTTGTGTCACATGAAACTGAGTAATGTGAAGGTGCATATTTTCAGTTTCAGCAAAAGTACAGGGAACAAACTACTCATTCCTATTTTTGTTGTTCCAGCAGTATCATTGTAAGGTATTCCATACATTTGTTGTGTTAAGAAGTGGAAGATAGGATTGTTTATCACCAGCATTATGCTAATTTTTAGACTTCAAAATAAAAAGATTCAGGTTTAGCTGTATTCCTAACAGTAAAAGTTTGTCATGTATACAAGGCAAAAATAACTCAAAGAAAAAAAATCACAGTTATAAAGGACAAAACTACATCACCAGAGCTTACACAGTGTCAACAGGAGCTAAGACATATTATTCCCAGCCTCCATCAACTCAATCTCTAGGGAGGGTACTCTTCAGTTCTTTTTATATGAACTAACTATTGAGGTCCAAGCAGTAAAACTCCTAGCACAGAGAAACCACGGGAATGTAACAATACTGAGACACCCATTAAGACTGTCTAAATACTTTTAGGATTGTTTCCCATCATGCAAAGATCCATGTAAAATCTTCTGCATTCCACAATTTAGGTATTGCCCCCTTGTGTCTCATTACTTCTCCCCCTACCCCAGGAAACTGCTGATCATTTGCAACACTACTTCCTTCTGCCACTCAACCCTTCCTCCAGAGTGCCTCCGTGCAGTGTGGTTCAATAGATCTCTACATTCGTTTTTTATCTTCCATCCTTAGAAGTTTTGATTGCTCTTGCAGGGCCATGGCTCCTGGATAACAGCTGAAAAGTTTGAGAGTTTGTTCTGTTACCTCTGTAATTTCACTAAAAAACATTTGTGTATTCTTGGCCATCAGCAAGAAACTGTTTTGCAGGTCAAATTTTAAACAAAAACATTCCTGAGTCTATCCACTGTGGGAGGGCTGACAGGTAGAGGGTGGAAGGAAGACTCAAAAGGGAAAAATGCTTTTGAGAGCACCAGAATTTGTGCAGCTTCTAAAGGTGTTGTTACTTTCCAGTCTGCCTCCAAAAATTTCTACTGAAAAAAATTATTTTAAATTCAAGTACAAAGTATTTTTCCCCCTCACATTAGAAATACAAGTGAATTACACTGTTTCATTTTTAAGGCACCATATTGGTGGAGACACTTTTTTGCTTAAATCCTCTGGATTCTGATATTATGTAAGTTCACTTCAAGAATTAAATAGATTTCTGTTGGCAAGTAAGCTAAAATAGTTTCTTGGATTTACAGGATTTCATAACGTGTGTTAACTGGTGGGGCTTGCTGCTAAGCCAAACCTTCATTCTTCAGAAATTTTGAGATGATAGCAGAAGGGTTCTGTCTTCTGAACTAGGAGAACAGTACTTTTGCTGAGAGCATATTACTAGCTCTTTTACCAGTTTTGAGCTTTGCAAATAAATACAGTCTCCCAGGGAGATGATAGCAGCCCAAACCCAGACCTAGCACAAGTCTTCTGGGGTCTCCTAGCAATGGTACTACATTCATTATTCAAAGCATAAGGCTTCTTGTCCTCCCCAGGCAGACAGTGGAAGAGCGTGGGAGGTCAGGAAGTGCGTGCAAAAGAGGTCACGATTGCTGTCCTACTTTTTACCTTGCTGTTGAAAGATTCACTTTTGACATTTTATTAAAGGCAGTCCTTTTTCCCTTTGCACACCACTGGATGCCAGGTAGTCTTTGCTTATTAGATAAAGGGGGCAGATGTTTATTCACTACAGTAGCAGCTATGCAGACAGGTTCAAGACCTGTCACAAACATGGTAAGGTCTGTGTTTAGCCTTGCACTGATAGAAAACAGTGTCACAAGATAAATGTCAGTGAAAGTGGTGCTGAAGGCTGATCCTATTTATTATGGGAAGTGAACAGTATTATCAAAGCTGCCAGGTGTAGGAGAGTCATTTAGTACAGACAACTTTGATATCTTTGAAAGGAATAAAATGAAGAGAACCCATTCAGTTATTGCCAGGAACGACTCCTCACCCTCCCCCAAGACAATTATTTTAAGTGCTGGAAAGAGAGGAAATAGCTCATTATTTTAAGTGGCTTGAATTGCTTTCCACCCCTCTCAGTTCTACTGGGAAAATATTTAACATGGAACAAACACAGTGGAATCAATAGTCTTCCTGTTGTCAGCTTTTAACAGTAACTTCACTAACATCCATGGACAAGGATCGAGGGGTAAAAAAATTCCTAGGCTGATTTATTTCCTCCGTTGATAGGTAAAGCACACCAAAAGTCTAGCACATTCCCAACTTGGTTACGTGCAATTTTCAGCTGAAGATTTTCAGTTTATACCCTTAAGTATAAACAAACTAATGGCAAACACCAGTGTCCATTAAGGTCAACCAAAGTATCCTTCTCTGTAAGCGATGCTCTTGGGTTTCATGTGAAGTGGAGATCTATTCCAACTGTAGCAAGCACACAGCACACCTCCAATCTCATTTCAGCCTCAGCACAGCGGCTCTGTGCCACCATCCAATCAGCAAGTTCAACCAGGATAGTCTGAAGGACTGTCCCAATGACCCCATCAACCTAATTTTGCTTGTTTGTCTGAACCTTGGTCCTTGATTGATCCCCTAGCCCTGATGGTCAGCCCCAAACCACCCTCAGCCCTTCTGTTTGCCATTTTGTATGCAAGTCTAGCAGCATCATTTCCTCTGAACCCTGACACTCAAAATGTAGATTTAGCCTGTGTGATGTTTTCAGCTGCTAAACCAAATTCTGCTAATCTAAATTCTGGCTGCCAAATGAGCAGATCAGTCCTTGCTGGTTTGAGCCCTAAGCTCATAATAAACCAGTGACTCCTGGCAGTCCCTATGGCTTTTATAATATGATTTATTTCTTCTAATACTGACTTTATTTAATATTTTCTTTTTAGACAGACAACCTTAATCCAGTTTAGCAAACCTGTTTTAGACATTATCTATAGCCTATACAAACTTTCCTACAAAGAATCCCTATAAGGCATCCACTTTAACATATACTTGGCAATCCCAGCAAGGACCACAATGATCTATATTTACATTCCTCTTCATGACCTTAGCCACCTACCTTTCCCCATCACCTTCACTAAGCACAGACCTAGTCTTAACACTCTTCTCTTCAAAAAAGTAATTCTTACTGCTTGTCTTCCTTGCCAGCATGAATATTAATCCAAATGCTATAATATCTTTAGCCTATCAGCTTTCTATAAATTGAGGTAAAACCTGGAGGAAGACTTCCAAACCAGTTATAATGAAGTATACAATTACTCAAGACTGAGTAAGGTCTCTAGTTAAAGCACTGGCTGTAGATGTACAGCTCAGGCAGGTAATCCTCATTTCTTGCAGTCACCTACCAGTGTCCACCCCCATACCCTGAATGGCTCTGACCCTGACAGACTTAGCCTGTCAACAGTAACCTGGAATTACATATGCCTGCACTGTGATATTATCTCCACTTTACCTTATTATCTTATATTACCTTATATTATCTTCAGCTTTACCTTAGCTGGTGATGATTACATGGCCTACACCCAGAACTATGTAGTTAACACAACCCATTGTGAGCACTAAATTCATCTGGGCAACCCCTACAAAGCCCAACTGTCTAACTCCAGCTGATCACCTCCTGCTGGCTTGAATTGGTTAATCTATAGCTCACCTCAGTTAGGCAAGTAGGAAGATTGATAACCCCTGATGGCAGCAGTTACCTAGCAGGGACTGTAGCCTAAATCACCTCTCCCGGTGTTTCCTGATCCTAATTAAACTCTGCCTGCCCTGGGAGAAGAGCCAGATTGCAGCCTGAAGAGGTGACTAAGCCTAAAGATCAGGTGATAACACTTAGGTTTGATTTCAGGCTAAGGTTAATTGCAGCCAGCTGATTGTTACCACTGCAGGTATAAGTTTTGCCAGGTGGATCTGGGTGGGTCTGTGAAGTCTTAAACACAGTCAGATATCTCAAGACTACTTTTCTTGTCTTCGTGAACCCTAACTGCAGTTCTTGGCCTTGATTCTTGGTCTCCTGGCACCAACATTTCCCCTAGCAGGTCTGAGCTATCTTATGCTTGTTTCTCTCATAACCTCCATCTAGCAAGGTGATGTCTGAAAGCACTGATTTTAGATGGAAGAACGCTATGCCTAGGCATAGTTGAAGAATGTGTCAGCCCAAATTCCACCCCTGGAATAGATTTAAGAATTTAAATTATTTTTCTGCTTTTTATGGAAGTTACCCTCTGTGCTTCACGAAAAGAGGTCCAGAGGCATGGTCTATGCCAATGAATAGCCTGTGGTTGAGAGAGGTGGAGGTTATAAAGGCTGACTGTATGTGCTGCTTAGATGTACAGAGAGTCTTTTGACTTACACAATAATGACATTTTCCTTATATAATGGAATGTGTGTGTTGGGTTGGAAGGGACATTTAAAGGTCATTTAGTCCAAGCCTCCTGCAGTAAGCAGGGACATCTTTAACTAGATCAGGTTGCTCAGAGCCTCATCAAGCCTGGCCTTGACTGTCTGCAGGGATGGGGCCTCTACCACCTCTCTGGGCAACCTGTTCCAGTGTTTCACTAGCTCCATTGTAAAGAACTTTATCCTTATGTCTAATCTAAACCTACCCTGCTCTAGTTTAAAACCAGTACCCCTCATGCTATTGCTACATGCCCTTGCAAACAGCCCCTCCCCAGCTTTCCTGTAGGTCCTCTTCAGGTACTGGAAGGCCGCTATAAGGTCTCCCTGGAGCCTTCTCTTCTCCAAGCAGAACAACCCTAGCTCTCTCAGACTGCCTTCACAGGAGAGGTGCTCCAGCCCTTGGATCATCTTCATGGCCCTCCTCTGGACCCGCTCCAACAGGTCCATGTCCTTCTTGTGCTGAGGGCTCCAGAGCTGGGTGCAGTACTCCAGGTGGGGTCTCATGAGAGCAGAGTATAGGGGGAGAATCACCTCTCTGAATCTGCTAGTCACGGTTCTTTTGATGCAGCCCAGGATGCGATTGGCCTTCTGGGCCGCAAGCACAGATAAATTGATTCAAAAAACTGAACCTTTAGGGAAGTATCTCTTCACTTAAAAATACATAGTGTTCTCAAGTCAGGAGTCATGCAAACATTTGGCTTTTGAGGCCAGAAAATGTTGTTCTGAAATTCTGTTTTATTGTTAAAATACAGTCTTTGGTCTATAAACCATTTTCACTGAAGTAAGTACAAGTCCAGAAGGAAATACAATACCTCATTGACTAGTTTGAAGGTGTCGCAGATGTCCTTTCAGACCCTCATTCCTATAGAGGAAGCAAAGCTGTAGTCAAAATGCAGTCACGATCTCACCCTTTCCCTGGTATCTCAGTCTCATTCCCCAGGTGTCAAAGGGGTCATGTCTACACATATCATCTGCAATGTACTGATCTCTCAGAGACCATCAGCAGTGTATCTCCTAAGTAGCT
Source organism: Burhinus oedicnemus (assembly GCA_008921705.1). Classification (NCBI taxonomy): domain Eukaryota; kingdom Metazoa; phylum Chordata; class Aves; order Charadriiformes; family Burhinidae; genus Burhinus; species Burhinus oedicnemus. The sequence goes on along the minus strand of VFFE01007235.1, from coordinate 1,586,735 downwards.
TTAAATGAAAATTCAACACCACCAACATCCGGTGGTAGATGATGAAAATTTCCCTCTTCTCTTCCAGACTGTGCATACCTGGGACAGCAACACAATTTTACTTGAGAGCTGCTGGACTCCATTTGCTTCTCTGGGTGGAAATGCAACGCAAGACAATTAAGAAACTAGGAGCTGTGCCTGGAAGTGCCTGAATACAGGAGCTGAAGTTAATCTGCTTGTTAATCTGCCACAGAAAGGGTTGGGGGGCTGCACTGGTGCCTGCAAAGCTGAGAAGGCAAGGTACAGGCAGGACAGCCGTTCCCTGGGACCCTCAGCTGCACCGACAGTTTGAAATACCACCATCTCGGGGTATGCCAGTGACAGGGCACAGGCGTCAGGCTTGAGGAGCCCTGGCCCCTCCTTGGGACTTGGAGGGTCCCAAGCCCCGACCCTGGAGGCACCCCTGGAAAAAAGAGCTGCGTTGGCTGTATATCCAGCTCCTAGGGAAGACCTGTGAACATGTGGAGCTGCGCTGTTTTCCTCCTGGGAATTTAGAAGAGGCTATTGCTTGCAGAAAAGGGACATTAGAAGAAGCTGTTTCAGTCTGGATTTGGAGCTTTTGGGAAAGTTATTAGGAGGCATAGTGCATCATTTTTTTGCACAAAACACATGGATGTCAAACAATAAATAAGATGATTTGCTATCCTGAAAAGAAAGCTGTGCTAGAGTGGTAGCGTAAGAGCTACTTGAACAGAAATACCCACACAGGAGGGAAACTACAGCTGTTTAAATACAGGCAAATATTTCCATGATGGAATAGTCACTACTCTTTTTTTAAACAACTTGCCAAAACTTGACTAAAGAAAGCAAAACTAATTTACATTTTAGCTCTCATTTCCCTCCATGGGAATGGAGGGCCTTCCATCCCTCAATCTTTCTTAATTTTCCTTTTTCTTTCTTTTTTTTTTTTTTTTCCTTTTTTTCATTTTTCAGCA
>VFFE01007235.1:1491806-1583867 GCA_008921705.1 Burhinus oedicnemus | reverse complement strand
TTTTTTTTTTTTTTTTTTTTTTTTTTTGTGATACAGTCATTGCAATCTAAGTCAAACCAATAACAATATGACATTTTATTAGGCCAATAACTATTTGTGGAAAAAGGGTCTATCACCAATTACATCCATGGATTCTGGTTCTCTTAGCATCATTATCAATATTTATTCAGCAATCTCCAATTTTTACATAAATTACACAGTTCTAATTTGTGTGTGAGTTTCTGTCTGGCAACACTTTAGAGATCTCTACTCATATCCAAATCTGAGGCTCCTTTCAGTTTTTCCTTAATGGTGCCAACCCCTTGCTACCTATGTCACAGTTCCTTTTGGCATGGTCATCAATTCAACATGAACTTAGCTCTATTTTCTCATCATTTCCAGATATCCTTTACAGCTACCTTGTACAACCCTAATATGAATAAACCTTGATGAGAAGAACAGGGAGGTAAAGTCACGGGGAGAAGTGACATCACACACTTCATAATTGCTGCACCTAGGACTTCCCAGTATTTTTTTCCAGCTTTTCACTTCCTCTCTTCTCCTACTGACTTCTGCTACCTGTTCTTGCCTCCATATAACAAGTGAAAGGCTATAGTTATCACACACTCAGGTTTATGGTATTTATTTATTTTTCTTAATTTTCTCATATGCTGGCCATTTCAGGTTTCAAACCTAAACAGTTTTTCCCCATCAGATTAGCTCAGGAACAAACACCAAGCAGCTTCAATGAATGGCAGGAACTTTTTCTCCACACCCAGACATAGCTCAGAGTACTGCAAATAGTGACCAAAGAAAGAAGGGCTTGTGAGACTCTTATCAAGAATGGGTCACGCACAGAGTTCTCCACTTTCCTTTCCCCTCTAATTCCTGTGGTTGCTGTTCCTTTTCTTTTGAAGTCTGTTATAAAAATCTGACTTGCTTCCTTCATTTATATGTGGCAGCTGTAACTAGCAGGCAAGTCTCCTCATTCTCTAACCCACAAGACTTACGGCCTGCTCAAAACATGAGTGTATACTTTTGCTTTAAGGATTGAATGGCTTTAATGGCTGACGTCCTCTTCGCAAGATCAGATTTTGACATGCCATTTTCCTTCTGCCATCAAGCTTCTGCATGCTTCTTTTCATCCACTGAAGTAAAAACACTTTACAAAGGAAGCTCTATTATCTTCATTTTATAAATGAGTCAAATGAGTCACAGAGGTAAAAATATGCTAGCTAAGAACATTCAGCAGGTCAGTCTCTTGACCCCAATCCAAAGTACATTGGATCACCCTGCTTTAATCCATTGAAATCACTAAAGTGAATGACTTGTTAAGTTGCTACTCAGTACAAGCAAGAATGGCAGAAACAGGCATTTAAGTTGAAATTCCAGCTGCTGCTTGTGTACCTGAAATACTAATTGGCTAGACTGTAAGTAAAACCAAAAGTGCAACCCAAAAGACCTTTGTTTAATTTACTTTTCTGCTGTGGGTGCCACAGGTGAAAGTTTTCTTCCTAAATACCAGTTACGTGTGTGAATTTTTGTTGTCCACGCCCAATGCTTGGTAAGATGGCTCACCTAGCCAAGAGTACTTGTCTTCCTATTTATGTCATTCTTAGTGAATAAATTACATATCTCCTTGCAACTGAGTAAGTGTGCTTTGAGTGCACCTGGTACTCACTGAAACCGCTGAGGTTAACACAGCACATAGAAGGCATGACTCTAGCTTTTGCCTAATAACTTAATGTCTAGGGGAGCTGCCTCAGACTGAAGGAGCTCAATACAAATTACTTGCCATTTTTGTTGAAGCTAGGGTCAGACAGAAAGAGAGATGAGACAGCTTGACTTTATCATCTGACAATTAGAGGTTGAGTACATGATTTGGGATTCAGTAGTCTGAACCCAGGAACTTCTCTGTATGTCAGCTAAGAACTGCTAATTTAAGCCAACATAGGAAAACAGATTTATTGGTACCGAGTTATGATGAGAGAGAGGAGGTAAGGCTTGAAGCCAAATTCTTCAAGCCCTACCTCAGGCTGTAAAGACAGGTGTCAGTTTGTTGCTGTTGTACTAGCTTAGAATAATTTCAACAGCAGTTGCATATGGCTGTTTTTCTAAGTCTGTTCTACAGCCTGCTGCCTAGGGCCTTCTCTCAAAGTACAAGGGTTCCAATTCCTGCAGGAGAGGATTGAAGCAAGGTCTCCCCTTGCTGGGGAGATTGCCCTGCTGGGGGCATAGTGGGAGAGAGAAAGGGAGCAAGAGAGTGAAAAGTAAAAATAAAAATAAAATTAAGGCTTCTACCAGCTGTCCCTTCAAATGGACGTCACCTTCAGGCAGCTGTGTTTGAACATACAGCTGAAGCGTTCAAATGCTGGAGTGGCTTTTCGGTGGTGAATCTCTTTTCACAGATCCACCTAAAAGCAGCAATAAGATCAAAACTATGTTCTGTGCATAAAGTTGAATTTCAAACATGCTGGTGTCCTCAGAATTCCCTTGTAGCTCCCTGCTTTGCATGCTGGCTATTTTGAAACACATTTCCGCTCACCCGGCCAAGGTGTCTACTTGTATTTTGGATTCTGCTTCTGTCCCGTTCTAGACTTCTTTTCACAGAAGTACCTTGTAAAAGAATTCTGGGTGTAAAGGCTAGGTGAAGTCAGAAGGCATTGGCTGTAGGCAAGTTAATTAAATTTTACCAAGTTTTACAGAAATATGCATGAAAAAGGCTTGCAGGTGAGCCCTGAAAACTTAATGGAATTCTATTAAAATCAACCCAGAATTAGCATTGCAAAGGTGACTTATTGATGCCTAGGTGTGATGGAAGGAGAGGTGAAGCATGAAGTAAACATATCAAGACAGCTGACAGTTTATGCTCTTTATTTTAAAGCAGATGGATGACCATCATTTACAAAATACAGCAAAATAAACCGTTTCAGTTGGACAAAAAAGTGCCGTCTCTTCAAACAACAGACTGGCTCGGTGTTGGTATGCCATCATAATCATCTGAGTAGTGCTGATACTGGTCAGTAAGAAGAGGCTGATGCAACTCATCCTTATTTTTCTTAACGCGTACAATACATGCAGCAGCAGCGAAGATAATTGCAACAAGAACCAGTGCAGTCACTATTGCGATAGTTATCATCTCAGTGACACGGAGAGCGCGACCTGCAGGAAGGAATACAAAAGGGAAAGTTATTAAAAGTAAATGTCAAATATATAGATAAATATCAGAGGGATGGACCAAAACTCAGCATCTGTCATTATTCAATATGCTGTGAAGTAGAACTAGTTTAAATTTTGGTTGATATTTGTTCCAAAATGTGAGAAAATTTCAGTCTCTCCTGTTACAGTCTAAAAACAGCCCTGGACTTTTCTTCTGCTGTCTGGTTTGTGAGGCATTTGCTGTCTCTGTAGTGATTTAATGACGGCATATGACATAGGAATAAGGACCTTCTGCAAGGTTTAGATCCAAATGAGAACTTCACCAAAAATTGAAGTGCATAGTGGGAGCTTCATGCAGGAATAATCTATAATCAGTAGCTATTTAGCTGTACTAAATCCCAAACACAACTGATTTGGAAAGCCAGGCAAGAAAAGAGAAACAAACCTTTACAAATGCATCAAACATCGTTTGCAAAATTTGAACCAACTTTGTTATATGATGCATAAACTGAAAGGGAGAAACACATGATGAGAAAATAACAGGAAATGTGTAGGTTGAACAGTTTACCTGGCCACTCAACTTCGTAACTGTATCCCAGGTTTTCTGGTGCAGTAACAAACATTTCATTATTGGTAACTGGAGGCCAGAAAGGCACCATATTGTACTGTCGGTTGTGTCCGATAGGGGCATTCTCCAGTGGATACGTTGAGATATCTAAATTTGAAAGTCAAATCACACTTCTGTAAATAAAATCAAAATAATTTGCACTACTACTTTTTTTTTTTTTTTTTCCAACAGCAGCTCAGGGTTTTGAGTACCTCAATTTTTTTGTTCCTAACCTGAGTTAATCTAGAAGGATTGGTTTTCCAGTGTGAGAGATCCAGAATGGAGGGCTCTGCTCAAGAGCAAGACCACTAATGATATCTCTGTTTTTTAACAGAAACCACCAGTAAATTGTAAAACTTTCTGCCTTTCATTTCTTCTTGCATGGAAAGGAGAAATATGTGTATAGAGAGGACTTGGAAAACCATTTTGCTACAATCTGGCTTTGTCTGATTGTAACAGTGATGAAGAGGTCTCTCATGCAGTTCAGGAGGGCAGCTGATATGAACTCCAGTGGAATTTTTTTGCAATGTTACATTAAATCAGGAGAAAGTCAGCTGAAGCAAAAACAAGGAAAAAAAAATACCCATCTTGGTAAGATGATGCAAAAGCTTGTGATAGGTCATGTAAGTACCACAAGGGGATACAATTGCTCCCTGATAGTTGGCGTGGGAAAAGTACATAAGGCAGGTCGTGTAAGCTGCACAAAGAAGTCTCAGTTGTGCAACAGCAGCTGTCTTCTGTAGAAGAAGGAAGAGGGACTTGGACAATCCTAAGAGGAATACAGTTGCTGCTTTGTGCAGGCTCCTGAACAGACATTAGAGTTAGACAGAAATCTCCCCCCAGTTAACTGATGCCAATCTCCTTTCTTCTTTCTTTCTTTCTTCCTTCCTTGCAGTTCCTTCCTTCTGTCCTTCCTTCCTCACTCTCATTCACTTCCTCCTTTATTCCTTTTCTCTCTTCTTTTCAGAGTTAAGGAAGCAAGGGCAGCAACAGTGACCATCCTTGGAAAGGATATGGAAATGGTTATGGAATGCTGGTAGCAAATCACAAAGGTGGTGAAAACGAATCGTGAGGGTGTGCGTGGCATCTGATCTTGTTTGACAAGAAGAAACATAGTTATTTAGCCCACACAATGACGGAATGTCCATGAAGTATTTGGACCTTCCATGGTTACACTGTCTTTGCTCTACGAAGACAATGTATTTGCATGTTTTGCTTTCTTGAATTGTGCCTGGTATCTCCGGCCAAGTTCCTTCACAGACAGTGATTTGAAAATGAATGTCAGTGGAGTCAGGAAGGGAGCTTGCTTGTTATTACTCAGTCTTTGTTAACTACATGAACTGTTAAAATTCCAGTCCTCTCTCCTAAGCTTAGGGGCATCTTGCTGTCCTACAAGACACAGCTGAGCTCCTATGACTACAGAGACTGACAACCACCTATCCTGCCTCTGTCCATGAGCACATCTTACCTGCAGAATACCTTCTCAGCCACTCATCAAAAACAGCATCTGTAAATGTGTGCAGGAGGACGAAAATGGGATCATTTGGTGATAAATGAGTTTGCCCTCCTGTCCCATTCAAAAATAGATGAGCCAAGTTGTGAAGACTTCGAACTGCTGGGTCATATTTCCCTGAAGGATCACTGTACCCTGAATATGCAAACAAAGAAGAACACAAAAAATCCCAGTGAAGATTTTGTTTTGGAAGCTGCAGTCCTTGTTTTCTCTGAAACGCTGTCACATTCCTGTGTTGCCTTGCTTAACGTAAATGAGTAGCTAATTCTCTACCTACTGGCATTTGAGAAATGTCCCTAGCATGCATAATTTTCAGATTAAAATAGCCTTCACAAAAGAATGCTGAGAATGTGGAGTGCAAGACTGTTTGGATCTAATGCAAAACCAGCCAGAATAAAGCACATCATAGCATGAAAATAAAGGTATATATTTGGGACCTATATATCTTTCAGCATAACTGAAATAGTTGCATGTGTTTTCTAACTGCTGACTGAAGTGTGTATATGTTGCCATCTATCCTAATGAACCAGCTGTTATGTTTCCACAGATCATTTCCATGTTTACTGTGAGCGCAGCTCAGAAAGCTTCACATGCTCTGTTTTTTTCAGTGAAAATACCCTGTGTATCTCTGTTAGCGCCCAACACCTCATAACCCTTATGTCAGATGTCAGGATCTGAATCATCATGAAAATTTCTTCTGTTTTCAAGCTCTGGCCAAACTTTCCAGAAAGGGATCTGTATAGTTAATTCCCTAAGGTCATGTTTAGATACCTAGATATTGACAGCCCATTTGTCAAACATGGTAAACCTCCAAAACTTTCTTATATATTTAAAAGGTTGATGCAGATTCTTGGTTTTACTCTCCAAGAGAAAGAAAATGGAGCAGATGCTCCCTGTTGTAGGAGTTATGCCTCTTCAAAAGACACAGAAGATCTATGGGAGGTCTGGTGGGGATCTGAACCATCACCCAGTAATCTTTTTTCACGAATCTTAGTCTTTCCTGTTGAAAACTCTTTATTATTAAAGCATAGAAGCACTTGGCAGGATACTGGTTGAACAGCATGAATCAAAATTTTAGGCTGGTTTCTGTGTTGGAGAGTGTGTGTTCAGATGCCAGTGACTGAAAATTTCATTTTGAATGCATAGAGCTTAAAGAAGAACAGAGTTACATGGCCCAGAGAGAAGGACTAACATGTCTAGCAGTAAATCCTGTAGCCACACCTCAATTACTACTTCAATACCATTTCATTAAGTACTACCAAGGCTTACAATTTCTTTTGCTTTCTTTTGTTTGTTTTAATTCAAATACAAGAGTTACTGCTATGAGCACTTGTTTGCCTCGTTTAAGGATGCTGCTGCATCAGTCCGCAGGCCAGGGCTGTTTTCAGCAAAGGTAACCTATTTCTAGGTTGCAAGGACCTGATCTCAACTAGTTTCTATTTAGTACACCAGTGACAGACTTTCGAGGCTTTTACACATTTAAAGAACTGACATAAGCTGTAAAGTAATTTACTCAGAGCTTATTTCCACTTAATACTAAGCTAATATTTAAAGCTAAGAACAATGTGTTCTAAGTGTCCAATAGACTGTCTCCAAACTCGTAGTTCCAACAGGAAAAATGGCAAGCCTGCTCCCTTGAGTTATTTGGAGTTGTTCCAGGTCCATTTATTTGCCATGTTTACCTTCTACTGTGTTACGGAAACTGTCTGTTGAATTGGAATAGAAAGGAGGAGTATCAAATACACCAACTTCTAAACACTGAGCAACATCCTCAGGCTCTGGGAGACGCTGTACCATAGGCCGTGCAACATTTCCAGCAGGATTTCTTCGTATGGGACCACCCTCAGTGCCTGGGGGTGGAAAGAAGAGAGAATACTGGTGCAAAACAGTCGGCCACAGAATGTGTCCTTCTAATGACAGAACCATGGGGGGAAAAAAAATCCCTCGCAAATGGCACTTAAACTGAATGAATGGGTCAGTTCCTCATATCAGGCAAAGAATCTGAATCTTCATGGTGTCCTGTGTGATGGTTCCTTTGTACCAGGATTTAAAAACATCTAGAAGCTTCTTACTGACATTTGTGGTTCTGTGAATGCTTTGGGAAAATTTCCTATAGTTTTTCAATGTGATTTCTTGATGAGACCTAGGGCAAAAGTTTTGAGGATGTCCTGACAGAGTAGCTGGGGAAAGGACTATAGCTGATTATGTAGGGGGCTAACCCAATATTGTGGTTTTCCCTATTTCTTCTCCCTATTTCCATGAAGATGCTGAAGGCTTGTAGATCAAAGGTGATGGATATACAAGAAACGTGCTGGGATTTTTTAGCTCTTGTAGCTGAGGTAGATGTGTTAGGATCCAATATTCTTTACATTCAAAACATGCTCCACATAGTTAACACAGGGATTTGCTAGATGTTCTCCTTTTAGGAGCAGAATGCCATAAAGGTGATAAGTGGAGCAGTCAGAAGAAAACTTAAGCTTCAGTTAAGAAATGACACTGCCAGATTTAATTATTTATGGCACAGGAGATGAATAGATACTGCATAAGAAGGGAAGTCAAACCATTTAGGTCTTCCTCTGCTACAAGCTCCTGATCAAATTTTGAACTGCTTGGTGCCTCAGTGCAAGACAGATGGTAAGTATATACTGTCTCAAAAGACTGATGAAACCTAGATCAAGAATATTCAAAAAATACTTTAAGACTTCTTGGTTTGGAAAAGCCATTGCAATGTAAACTATTGTATTTATTTAATATTAAAAGGATTTTCTCTCCAAGTATCTGGCAGCAGTCGTACTTACTGTTACAGATGGTTCCCAAAGTTTCATAGTCTTCTATATTTTCACATAGCACTCGCCACTGAGAGAAGATTGAGTTCTGGCTAATAAGAGAGACATCAAAATTGCTTCTAGCTCCCATCAAGTCATCTGAGCAGATATCACAGGTGTTTTGTCCTGTTGCAAAGTTCCAGTAGGGCAGTCCAAAAGTGGGGTCCTGCAGCATGTTCTAAACGACATAAATACAGTGTTAATACATGTGTGCCCCAGACAGCTATAATATTTACTGCTAGAAGGATACTAAAACCCAGTTAAATACATCTCAGTAAGAGTTAGAGTCCTGCCTCATGGAGGAGAGGAAATCTATGGAAGATCTATGGAATCTATGTAAAAGCTTTCAGCAGTTTTTCACATTGATGCCTTTGTTCAACAGAACAGATAGCTGGACTACCAAATTGAGTCACGAATCTCCCCCATTAGTTAGACAGTACCTCTTCCATGAAACCATATCATGAGTAGTAAGAAACATCACTTAATACTGACACCTATTTTTCCGAAAAATTTTAATGCCCTATCAACAACAGCAGTGTTTGTAGCACACAGAATAACTAAGCCAACTGTTGAATGACTGAGCAGTTGGAAAAGTAAGGAAAAGGGATACCCGCCCTTCAAATTCTTAGTTTGTTTCTAGTATGGGTTCGAGCTGAACAGCTCTGGAGTGTGTCCTGGCTTTCAATGTTTATATACCAGGATGCATTGGCCAACCATATTAGCTTAACTAATGATCAAGTTTACTAATATAAATAGGAATATATATTAAATCACTAAGAGCTAGAACTCCTCAGGGCTTCCACCTAATGAAATGCCACTGATGTTAAATGTGAATTTTTGAAGGGAGTTTGTGCTTCAGCCTGATGCATAGCCATTGAAGCTAGTAGAAACACTTGAAGTAATTTCAAAGACTTTTTAATCCTGACCTTGAAAACGTAATTCTCTCTTCTTTAAGAAGGATGATGGTCCATAAAATAATAAATTCCTTTTATGGATAGGTCCGCACAAGGAAAGGGAAACAAGAGAATCACTGATTTATGGAACAGAGTATAACAAAACACGAATTTCTCTAACCAGTTACACTAATTGTACAAATAAAATGTGATTCTGAATCCCCAAGCCATCTCTGTAATACTTTTCTTTAGAATTTCTGCTGCTTTGATTAGTCAAACTTAGTCAAGAATCAGGGCCTTGATATTAAAAATAAAACTGGCAATAACTTATTTTGGTCCAATAAAATGCCTTCTATGGATATATCTGGAATTTTTATCTATTTTTACAGGAGATTTTTATGTAACTTTTATGTTTTCCTTAGTCTAATTGAAATATTATTTTTAACATCTCTATAACAATGACAGTCTGAAACCTAAATGCACTCTATTAAGTTTAGTATACCTAATGAATTACTGAAATTGAAGCAGCATTATTTCAATGCATAGACAGAGCTGCTATCATTTTTACCTATTGGAATATGGAGAGAAGTTCTTTAACTGTACAAAACATAGCATGAACACATGGCTCAACATTAACGTGGACTTTACCTGCATGTCTCTTTCAAGCTGTAGTAGATGGTACCTATGCCACGTGACAAAAGCTGGTCCCTCATGAGAGAAATCAATTCCTCCAAAACTCTGCTGCCCTGCACCAAGGAAAGTCTTCCTGACAGAATAATAATGAGACCACACAAAGTAGTTATAAATGGAGATATTCTCAAATTGTGGTGTGTTGCCATCTGGTCCAAATATTTCCTCACGTCTTCGTGTGGCAATAACAATGTCAGGATGGATTGTCACCTTGGCTTGGTGTAAGGCATTCACAAAACGCCTCCTTTCTTCTGCACTCAGATCCAAAAGATTCCTCCTGACTGTGAGGATACAGAAGCAACAAGTTACCAAACTAACAGACACTCAAGTCTGATCTCACAGGACTAATTTATTTTGCTCCTGATAATTCCCGGTAAGTCTCTTTTTCTTCAAGCATTCATCCATTTTTTATCGGGGCAATTCAGAGAGTACTGAGCATAAATAGAAAATATTATTTATTAGCAGAAAGGTTAAGCTGAATAAAAATAAAGCCCAAAACCTTGTGATTTTAGTGCTTTTAGAAGTATTGTTATGGATTATCCTTCCATCCTGTCAGAGAAATGACAAAGACAGTTCTTTCTCACACAAGCCTTTCAGAACTTCATCCGCTGTACTTAAGGTTTCATGTGGTAATACTTTACAAGAAAAGAATACTATATAGCAATTTATAATATCTGAAGTTCCACCTCTTGACAATTTATTGAAGAAGTACATTCTTTATGCTTCAACCTTTATAGGAAAAATGGCAGATTCACCAGTGAATTGTGAATTGCACATGGCACAACATGTCTCTTTAATGTCACTACCTGCTATTATAAACAACAGCCATATATTACTCCGTTTTTGCAGTATATCTCAAAACCGTTTAAAAATATCATTGTCCACATATAGACAGTGAAATGAGGAAGAAAATTGACTTGTTGAAGCACCAGTATATCAGCAAGAGGAGCAGAGTCCACATCACCTCAGTCCCAGTCCAGCACTCTTTCACCTGGACTGAAAAGATTTCAGGCTATGTTTGGACTAAGACACAGGTAGAGGTCCTCACAGCTATTCTTCAACATGCACTCATTTTCATTATAAAAAATATTGTAAAATCCATAAATGTTCAAATGAGTGATAGAACATGTTGATAGGAGAAGAAACAGGTCTTCAGCATGAATCAATATGAAGAATAAAAGCGAGTTGCATTTCACTATATAAAGTTGATTCAGTGGGGCATATTTTGGCTTCATTGAAGTTATAGAAATACTTTTATGAAGCATGACTTGCATCCAAGGACTTTGTGTCCTGAAACATACTTTTCTCTTTTGCAGAACTGAACAGATATTCTAGCCCTGGTTACTGAAGGTTTTTTTGTTTCTGATTTTAAGCAGTGCACTAAAAATGTCCATCTAATTTTGATTTACATAGACAACGTGCCTTTTCATTTTTCAAAATATGTGCCTGAACCACGATTAAAAATTGGGACTATTATTAAAGTTAGGCATGAATTTAGAAGATATGAAGGCACCATACTGCATTTTACACCTATTTTATATGGATATGCCAACAGTAATCCAATAATTATTTCTAAACTCTGAGCAGCTGGGGCCAGCTCTATGGGTGGACAAAAAAAGTGACCTTCATGTGGAAACTTAGAGCATAATAAGAGGCTAATTTCTCCTATTTAAACTCATGTTGTCATGCATGATAAATCTGATTTGCTTAGCATTTTAGTGAGTAGTAAAGGATTTAATAAGCGAGAAAAGTAAAAAGGGCTCTTGTATACCATAAAGCTGCTTTTTGCCTGTCTCCAGATTTACTTTGCTAAGTTTGCATGTGATAACATTTATTTCTTGGTTATTTTTCAGACTTATCATCATTGTTAATGAGAACAGACCAGAGCATCAGAGGGTGCAACTTGTCTTAGCAGATCCAATTCATGAGTCATACTTTCTGTTTTCTAGTTTGCTTCTTGGAGCAAAAAGGATGAATAAAATCCTAAGGTCTTTCCCACAGCCCTCAATAAGTTGTTTTTAAGGAATCTTATTAAGATTTTGAATTAGTAAGCAGTCCTTTGTTAACCCTTGCTGGAACATGCATTCACGTTCATGGAGCATTTCCTATCTGGTGAAAATAATGGCAGTGCTGATTTCTGTTTCTGCAAGATGCACTGGACATTTGTGCTAGAGACTTATTGTTTCTCATGTCAACAGAACTCCTCACTGGATTTTACAGGATTTCAGTAACACCTTTAAACTTTCACTGATAAGGACTGAAATCTTGTTCATTCAGATGATTTTGACTTGAGAACTACAATCTGTCCCCTAGCTTGCTTGTCTTTTTCAATTTACCTATAATATTCAACACTTTTCCAATCCCACAAGGATTTCATAACCGTTTCAAGAAATTTTAGACGTCTGTTTACTGATATTCTGAACTAAATTGAAACTGGACAACTGTCAGAACGGCCTGCCAGTCCCTGTGCTGATTTGTCTGAACAGCTCATAGTCATGAGTTAAGGATTTAAAGACATTGACACTAACTTGGGTAAGTAAAAATTTACAAGGCCAGGTACATAGTTTAGAAATGTATTAAGGAGTTTTGAATCAAAAGAGCTGCTATCACACTTAAAGTAGTCACAAGGTATTAAACGTGATATCTAGATATGTATTATTCCCAGACATATTCACAAACACACATAGATGTCTATATGCATTGTTTCACTCTTAAATAGTTCTAAAGAATACAATTTTTTCAACTTAGGTGTTTTATTCTTTAATGGACTTGGTCCTAATGCTGCACTGACTACAGTTTTTTTTATTTCATTTTATTGGATAGTAATGTGTTTGGGTTTACCGCATCCAGCTCTGGAGCCCTCAGCACAGGTTGGAGCAGGTGCAGAGGAAGGCCACAAAAACGATCAGCGGGCTGGAGCACCTCTGCCGTGAGAACAGGCTGAGACAGTTGGGGTTATTCAGCCTGGAGAAGAGAAGGCTCTGGAGAGACCCTATTGTGGCCTTTCAGTACTTAAAGGGGGCTTGTAAGAAAGATGGGAACAGAATTTTTAGCAGGGCCTGTTATGATAGGACAAGGGTTTTAAATGAAAAGATGGTAGATTTATACTAGATATAAAGAAGAAATTTGTTTTACACTGAGGGTGGTGAAACACTGGCACAGGTTGCCCAGAGAGGTGGTAGATGCCCCATCCCTGGAAACATTCAAGGTCATGTTGAATGGGGCTCTGGGCAACCTGATCTAGTTGGAGACATCCCTGCTCATTGCAGGGGGGTTGGACTAGATGACTTTTAAAGGACCTTTCCAACCCAAACTATTCTGTGATTCTAAGTGTAGTTGCTTGGTACACAAGCTGAACAACTCATCAAACAACTCATCTAGCAGCTACCTTAATAACCCATATGGCAATGTACATTACTAAATAAATATAAGTGGCATTTTGTATTTTAAAGAAAAGAAATGCACTAGGTACGTTTAGAAGCAAGCACTGCCAGCAGACAATTTTCATGTCATATTTCCGATGCTCTTACCTATATTGATTTGTTGGCTACAGGTAGGTCCACTCCACCCAGGGCGACATGACCCACAGTTGTAACCAGAGAAGTTACCATTGCACCGGCAGGTTTGGTTGAAGAAGCGTATGGGCCATTGCTCACGGTCATCCCGCCCATCATGGATGTACTGTGGGCCGTGGGGTCGTGAATCAACAGTCACCTGTACACACCGGCCTCTCCCTGTAGACACACCACACCGGTCAGTACCTGGCCCAAACACAGGGAAATAGTCTGGGCAACACATGCCGCTCCTCAGGGACTCGATGGTAGCACATTGGCGAGGGAACTGAGCTCCGGCTTGGCCAAGCATGCTAAGAAGTGGTGGCAGGGAAAGGAGCAGCAGTGTGGGCAGCTGCATGATGGCGGATCCAGCAGAGCTGGCTCCTTCCGAGAGCCAGCCGTCCACACACGCTGACTTCTCTTCTCCTGTGATGGGACACCCAGCTCCCTCTACAGAGAGAAAGAAAGAGAAAAAAAGAGAGAGAGAAAAGAATAAAAACAAGTGATACAAACCTCCAGGTTACCCCTTCCACCCCAGAAAGTGCATCCGAACTCTGCACTTCAATACTCTAACTGGAAAAGAGAACAACTCTGACTGCAGACAATAATGTTCTCTTCTCTCAATATCTGCACAAAAGATAGTAACTACCTAGAGCTATATTTAGTCATTGACTTCTAAATACTTCCCAAATGTTCATTCGCGTTGTACATCTGCCAGCCAGATGTACTTCACTACCACAAAATGTTAAAACCTGTTCAAGACACCAGTTTTTTGAACATTTTTTTCACCCCCACCCCGAACCCCGTTGATGCCTTTCTTTTCTGCATTTAACTAGTATATCTTGTTCTACTCAGCAGTTCCCCTCTGTGTTCCCTTGTTGTTCTCTAATGGCAGCTCCACTAGAAAGTGAAGCTACAACGCTTCATGCATTGTACCTGTTCTCTCTTTCTGGTACCTCTCCTCTGCTGAGATCCTATTCTGTCTCTGCACGTCCTACGGCTGTGTCTAACCTGAAATAAGCACTGCTAATTTCTCTTCTGGTTCAGTCTGCTTACTAATCCTTCTTCTACCAACACAGTATGGCTTGGCCTCACCCTCCTTCTGCTATTAATCCCCTTTCTACTTCAGTGCATTTCCCTGGACTTTAAGTACTTGAACAGCACATGATTTCTTTCATGCTTATCTCCTTGTGATTTTACAAGTTTTAGCAAAGGTCAGAGACAAATACTTGAATTCAAAACAGAACAACTGTGAAGTTGTTTTTTTTTAATTACTTGCAAAGAAAGGCTCACTTGAAAACAGACAAAGAACACTGGGGAAATTCACATTTAACAGACATTTTTTTTAAAAAATAAAATGCTTCAAATGGTATTTTCAAGATCAGGCCAAAGTAAGTGACAAAGATATGTTATTTAGAAAATGAAACACTCCAATCTCAAACTTACAGCTTTCAGTTTAACTATTTATTTTGATAATCAAATCAAAAGACAATTATAATACTGGGGTATCTTGAAATTCTGAATTCTGAGCAGGTGTTATGAAAGGTAATGAAATAAAGAAATAGAGAAAAACAGTCTGAAATGAAGAAAATGCTTCCTTATTCTTTGCAAGGACAATTTCCACTCAGCCAAACTGGCCTTATTCAAGCTCTTGCTCTCTTCCTGATCTGTCAATAAGGATGGCTTTCAGTGAGGTGAGGATATTTTATCAAGAAACGTATTAACTGGCACCAAGACAAGACCTTAACAAATTTTCTGGGAAAAGGTTCAACCACAGTGTAACTGACATTGAGCAGAAAATGGATTACCTACTTGTTCTTCAGCTTCTCTATATGCAAGTCAAAATGTGAGAGTGTGCCTAATTCTGTCAGGCCACAGAAACAGTTTTTTGTAAGTTTATTCTTGCCAACCTGTCATGGTCCACAGCAGTGAACTTTGTCATCTGTGGCTTGTATAACCAAACACACTATACCTTGCTTCAGTGAGGACCAAGGCTTTTAATACACTTCTCCATATCTTCAATTCATTCTCCATTTGCAGACAGGAGTATTTGATAATCCTTAAATGAAACTCTTTCCTTTTCTGGCTTTCATTTTGTTCTCCACTTGAGCCTATTTTCTCTTCTTTACTAGCTTATTCTGTACCTGCTTCTTTCCAAGCTTAAACCTTTTCTCTTTGAACGTGTCTATTGGGACGCTCATGACACAAATTCACTGTTATCAAATCTGAAGGTAAACCAGAGCTAGTAAAAAGACTCTTGAGATTTTATCTGAAAAGAACTCCCAGATCAAAGAAGAAGCATACACATTTTAGCTATGAATATTTAGCAAATACAGCAAATTCATAATAAGCTTAGAAGGGATAAGCCCCAGTAAAAAATAGTTAACAGATACACTGACTGGGGTTGCCTGGCATCATAAAACTTCCCCTTAGAATGGTGGACCTGATTAGACCTTTTGTAAGCCTTCTGCGTAGCCAGCACTTACGAATTTTGTTCAGCAAACTACTAGAGCTGCACAGCTGAGGATCATTTCCCTTCTTTGCCCCCAGATGTTCCCTTGTGTTTCCAGCTGGAAATCTTTCTGAACAGTTTGGCAGTATGTAATCCCTTTGATAGTCTTTATTTTTATATTCTTGCCCTTAGAGACTCCTGCCCCCCTACTGTGCCTGGAAAGATTTGACCTTGGAGATTATCCAAATGCACGTCGTCTGTGTTTCTGTGGCTTTGTTCAGAAAGGGCTTGTCTACATAAACAAGGTAATGAGGAAAAAGTCAGTGTGTGAACCCCTAGCTCACTAATTGCCTGTGTGGACTAAGTCCTGCAAAGAAAGTCAGTTACTGCGCTAGACATTTGCAAATAGTTTGCACAATTTTCCTTGTGTAAACATTAGCTCCTGATGCTGAGAACAGGTCTGTACGCAGCCACACAGCATTTAGCTGTGGCCTATAGCCTAACCTGCTGGAGAATGTTATGAAAATACAGCTAGTTCGATTTTTGCTTGAGTGGTGGTGAAAGCTGATGTACTGGTTCTGTCTTACTTCATGCCATTAGCTGTATAGTCAACCATCAGTTCTCTGGGAGCTACCCTATGGTATTTACCGAGTGCCCAAGACTTACAAGTTCTTTAAATTGTAATGTACTTTGAGAGCTACCATAGTACACTAAGATTTTTATTCCCCAATCTCAAGACACATAGATCCCTAGAAAAAATAGATTTTGTCAACTTTGCCTCCGTTGCATGGTAAGTAGTTTAGTATTATTACTTGTATTTGTGTATCACCTCTGGTGTGATGACAACACACTGCAAGTGCTTGTGAACTGAATATTGGAGTGGTTAAGTGGATAGATTTTGCAGTGGGCAAATGAGCATCTGAAATGAAGGTGCAACTGTGGTAACCTTCATCTTCACAGTCTTAACCTTCTGATGGTTTGGAAACCAACAACCTCATCTTCAATTGGTGTAAACTGATCCATGATTTACATCACCTGTGGATCTTGGCTGGGTCACCTTAGCTTCTTTTTGTTAGTTTTTAGCGTTGTTTGGGGTTTTTTCTTTTTTTGTTGTAAGTACCATCATTAGTCAATCTTTTCACAAAATAAGCCAGGTCCTCAGTTTACAGACCCAGCTTTGAATTGGTTTGCATTTTCTTTTCCTTCCCAGTAGAAGAAAATAATGCTACTTTTATGAAAAAAGCAGAACTAAATATCACTTATATGATAAGCAGGGGCTTTGAAGGTGAGTCAGAACTGGCCTTCTGTTTCCTGTATCTAAACACCTCAGTACAAACCAAACACAAGTGTTCAGAAAATTTGGGTTCACATATGAATTCAAATGCTGCATAGGAGCTTTTCTTTGTGAAAAGCAGGTTACCACTGCACACTTAATCCTCATCTGTGTCTAGATGTGAAAATGTGAAAATATAATTTTTGAGAATGAAACTGTATGTATTATACAATAAAATTCGAGGCAAGTGATTTTTAATTCATTAGTTTCTAAAAATATTAAAATGAGTATAAGAAGCCATTGTCATCTTTTCGTTTGAACTGGGAAATGTCATTTCAGGTATTTATATACAAAACTGACATTTCTATTCACTGAACATGATATACAGTTTTAGTGTTTTATAAGGAGATTGTTGTTATTGTTAACACAGATGGCTCACTTTTGCTTTGCTGTATAGCTACACATAAATAAAATAAGGTTTATTGAAAGTCAGGAGAAGAGTACTGGAAAAAAGATACTTCTGTCAATCATTTTTAAAAGTAAACTTGCATTTTTCATGAAAAAGAATTACCTGAGATGCCAGGTACACTAGAATTTTCCACTGGATCATATAGTACTGCAAGACCTTTACCTCAGCTTGAAAATGTCAGTATTTCTTGAGATATGTCATAACCTGTGATGTATATACTGGAAAATATGAAACAAGATTTTTTTCTTTTTTTCTGACTAAATGAGGCTTTCACATCCAAAGTTAAAGAAACAAGGTCATTTTAACGATTCCTCCTCCTCTCCCTTCCAAAAAAAGAAAAAGGTTCAGTTGAAGTTGCAGAGCTTCTCCTACGGACATTAGAATGCAAAAAATGGAAGACTGGTTTCTCCATTTAAGCTGGCAGAACCTCTGGAATGTTTATGAAAACTGTGAGTAGGATCCTGTGCTCTGTCAGCACCCTGGGTACATACCCCCTCATGGGAGTCTCAATGGGATGTGTTAAGGGGCTCAGCAGCATGCATTAAGGTAGCTGAGTAGGACAAATTGAAGGTCGGCTCCATCACTGACGAGAAGCCAGAAGCCTGGGCTGCCCTTTTTCTGTGGGAAGCTGCTTTTCAGCAGAGGCTGTCCCTGCTGCCCCTGCCTGAGCTGTGTTGCAGCTGCTCAGCAGCCACCTCTGTGCCCAGGCTGGCTGCCATTCACCCTCAGCTCCTAACTCCTTTCCCGTGGGGAGCAGACGACCCTTGCCCTCCTTGACACTGTCACTTTCCAGCCTTGTGTCTCCATCATTGTGAGGGTGCCACTGTGCTCTAAGCCCTGATGTGTGCTACTCAGGGGGAGAATTTGGGACTCTGCACTGTGCTTGCTCTTGAGCTGTGCTTGGACATCCCCCAGTAACAATGTCTGCCTATTTATATATGTCATCACAGTGTAATGTTTCATGGTTAGGTAACTGAAATAGATAGAACATGGGAGGTCACGCAAAACAGATTGGTTAAAGTTGGGAATTTAACTATTTATGATTTAATGATCCCCAAACAGATGTTCATGTCTGAAGGAAAAGTATCATATTTTTAGCCATAGATTATATTAAATGTCTTGATTATGGCACCAGTTTCACAGCGAGCCCAGTGGTATCTTTTACAGGAGATAGCATGTTTACAACCACTTGGATCATTAGCTTTAATATGAGGCCTGGTAAGATGTTTCTTTGAAAAGCATTTTTCTGAAAAAGCAAAGAATTACATAAATTTCACTTTTGGGAAGAGAGGAAAGAAATTTCAGAATAAACACATTTGAATAGATTTTACAGTTTTAACTATAAGATCATTCGATTTTACTTCAATAAGCTAAAGAAATCTAGAATTTTGTGTGAAATGAACTAGGCAAACTTTAGAACCAATTGACAGTATCTCACATCTTAAAAACTAGCAAGTTTAATGACAAAACTGTTCTTGAAACAATTAAAAAATATATTCATAAACAACCCAACTTTTGAAGTTCCAAAGGAGCAGGGCTTTTTGATAAGCACACAGAGATTGATGGCACAAATATGTGGTAACAGCACTAACAGCACATTTTCAAATTACTTGAATGCATTTTTGAGTAAATGTCAAGGTCCTGAGTTTGACAGCCCAAATATTTTAAAGCTTGTTTCCTAGTTTTTCTTTTTCTTTTTTTTTCTCAGCTTCCACTTTTTCATTTGATATTTTTGAAGAAATATATCTTGATGTGTGTGAACCAAGATGGAAAAATGAAGTCTGGCTGCTCACAGTACAACCCAAGTTTTCCTACACTTCGTGTTATTTAGTGTCCGTTGATGAATGTGTGCCATTCCAAAATGAAGGCCTTCCTTGTCACATGCATCCACATCATTACGAAGAATCTATCAGCGTACAATAGTGGTATTGGATCCTATGATTATGTTTTTTGGATCAGAGATAGTTTTTTTAAAATTTTTGCCTTAATGCCGGCCTACTTAATTTAAAAGTATTTTTTTTCACTCTTCTTCTAGATCTGATCTTTTTGTTTCATTCTTTATAGTATACCACCCTTCATTTTCTATTTTGATAGCTCCATTTTTATGCTCTGGGGTTTTTTCTCTGTGTTGTAAGCACCTATCTTGGGACTTAGGGTTGCTTCTTACTGCTTGTCCCTACAGAGGTCCTGAATAATGTCTTTCCTCTTTCAGTTTTTGGTTTATAACGCACAGTACAAAGCATGATTAAAATCAGGCCTCCATCTCTACTTCTGTTGTCCTTCTCTGATTAAATTGTGTATTCTTCAGGTCTTTTCTTCATCTGTATTTCTTACAAACCCTTACTTGATTTTTCTTGCTCTTTTAATATGCTGTTAACTTTTCTACTAGTGACACCCATTTATACAGAGACATTATGTAGTCAAGAAGGTGTTTCAATACATAAAATTTAGGTCCCCCCCAGCTGCTGAATTTAATATTACTAATGTTTTGAACTGTTTTTAATAAGCATTACAAACAAAGCAGAAGTAGCTTTCTAGACCTTAGGTGCCAAGTTCCAAAGGTGCAAAATAACAGAATGAGAGGATCCCTCAGTCTGGAAAGGACCTGGTCTCATTAGTCCAACCTCCTGCTCAAAGCATGATTGACACTGAATTCAGAACACGTTGTTCAGGTCTGTATCCAGCTGGATCTTAGAAAACTCAAAGAACGGATTTAGCACAACCTGTCCATGCTGCAGTTCCACTGCTGCGCTGTCCTCAAGGTGATGGTTTTTTCTTCCTTACTCTAGGCCAGAGCCTGTCCTATTCTTTCATGGAATCACAGAATCACAGAATTTTCAGAGTTGGAAGGGACCTCTAGAGATCATCTAGTCCAACTCCCCTGCTAAAGCAGGAATGCCTAGAGCACATTACTCAGGACTGCTCCAGGCGGGTCTTGAAAATCTCCAGAGAAGGGGACTCCACAGCCTCCCTGGGAAGCCTGTTCCAGTGCTCTGTCACCCTCACCGTAAAGAAGTTTTTTCTTAGGTTTCAATGGAACTTCCTATGTTCCAGTTTGTGCCCGTTGCCCCTCATCCTGTCGCTAGGAACCACTGAAAAGAGTCTGGCTCCATCCTCCTTCAACCCACCCTTTAGAAACTTATAAGCAAGAATAAGGTCTCCCCTCAGCCTTCTCTTCTCCAAGCTGAAGAGTCCCAGCTCTCTCAGCCTTTCCTCATAAGGGAGGTGCTCCAATCCCCCAGTCATCTTTGTTGCCCTACACTGGACTCTCTCCAGTAGTTCCCTGTCCCGCTTGAACTGGGGAGCCCAGAACTGGACACAGTATTCCAGTTGTGGCCTTACCAGTGCCGAGTAGAGGGGGAGAATGACCTGCCTCGACCTACTGGCCACACTCTTCCCTATGCAGCCCAGGATTCCATTGGCCTTCCTGGCGACATGGGCACATTGCTGGCTCATGGATAACTGACTATCTACCAGGACCCCCAGATCCTTCTCCTCAGAACAGCTTTCCAGCAGGTCCACCCCTAGCCTATATTGGTGCTTGGAAGCCAGCATTGGCAGGCTGCTGTTAGGTACCCTCAATGCCATCTTTTTTCCTGGCTGTGTCCCGATCCAATGTCAGGGAGATTTTGTTATGGTCCCAGGGACGAGATTAAGACACTCAACTAAGTCAAATGTCGTACAACCCTTCAGCTTTATTTTCAATGAACAGCGTGAGAAGAACCATATAGAGAGGTAATCGGGAGAGTGGGGAAGAGCAACAAGGAGAAAGAGAGAGAGAGAAAGAGAGAGAGAGAGAGAGAGAGAGAGAGTGTTCAAGTCTAGCTACCACCACTCCAAGTCTGGTGATGCTCTGTTATCTCCATCTATGATTTCCACGCGTTGAAGGCTTTTGTTGAAGCAGGTTCCAGGAGATACATGTGGAGGAGAGCAGGAAGGAGAAAAAGCCCCTCACCAGAGCGCATGTGCTCCTTTTATAGGGGTCCCATGCTTATGTGCAGATCACGATCGGGTACGTGCAGTCCATGCTATACGTGCTATCTCCTCAAGGAGCCGTCGTCTGCCTTTTTCGCGCCCTGGTCCTTGTGCAAGCTCACGGAGGTATTTCTCTGCAGGCCATGAGGGTGGTGTCTTCTGAGGGCGGATGTTAAGGTCAGGGAGTGGGGGTGCAACAGCAATGTTGAGACAAACCACATTTAGTAATGGTCTTCTACAGGCTGAAACAGCTCCAGTTCCACAGCACCTCCCTGTGGGGCAAGGGCTCCAGCCACACCATTTTAGTGGTCACCTCTGAACTTATTCTAACACAGGGATCTGACAAAGACTGGGCAGAGACAATAGTCCATGGCCATCCATGAGGGCTGCCCCCTGGCCCTGCTGGCCTCAGTCTGCACCCTTGCAAGGCTCTGCCTTCCCAGGGCAGGGGTTGGCCTCATCCTTGCTGAATTTCATGTGGTTCTGTCAGGCCCTTCCTCCCCCTGTCCAGGTCCCACTGGACTGCAGCCTGGCTCTCAAGTGTGGTGACTGCCCTCTCTGTGGTGTCAGCTGTGAATCTGATATGCTTGCCTTCTGTCCCCTCCTCTGAATCACTGGTAGAAACGTCAAGCAGTACAAGTTCCAGGATAGGCTCTGTGGTATCCCGCTTGTTACCCACCAGAGCATGAACACATTTTCTTTGTTCAGCCTTTACTGTTAGTGTGACAGTAGAAGCTCTTCATCTTGCCCTTGATGTCCCTTGCAAGGTTTCAACTTTCCTGAACTTTGGTTTTCCTAACACCATCCTGGTATGCCTAGGCAGTGCTTCTTCTATATTCCTCTTTTGTTGCCAGTCCCTGTTTCCACCTCTCATACACATTCCTTTTCCATCACACCTGTTGTGAATTTCCTGTTTTGCCATTTTGGTCTCTTGCTGTATCTATTCTCTTTTCCATCAAGAGGGATGCCTCTTGTGACTGAAGGATGCTGTCCTCAAGACCTGCCAGATTTTCTTTGTCCTTCAGTTGCTGCCTTCAATGGGACTTGTCGCACCAGTTCTGTGAATAATCCAAAGTCTGCTCTCCTCAAATTCAGCATTTGTGCTCTGCAGGTCTCATTCCTCTCTCTCCTCAGGACGTCAAACTCCACTGTTTCATCATTACTACAAACATTGGTTGTCACATCCACAACTAGTTCTTCCTTATTTGTGAATAACAGAATCATAGAAAGGTTTAGGTTGGAAAGGACCTTAAAGATCATCTAGTTCCAACCCCCCTGCCATAGGGAAGGACACCTGCCACTACACCTGGTTGCTCAAAAGCCTCAGCCAACCTGGCCTTGAACACTTCCAGGGATGGCGCATCCACAGCTTCCCTGGGAGACCTGTTCCAGTGCCTCACTACCCTCAGAGTGAAAAATCTCTTCCTGATGTTGATCTATCTTCTTCCAGTTTAAAACCATTACCCCTTGTCCTATTGCTACATGTCCTTGCAAAAAGTTCCTCTCCAGCTTTCTTGTAGCCCCCTTTCAGATACTGGAAGGCGGCTATAAGGTCTCCTAGGAGCCTTCTCTTCTCCAGGCTGAACAACCCCAACTCTCTCAGCCTGTCCTTATAGCAGAGGTGCTTTAACCCTTGGATCATCTTCATGGCCCTTTTCTAGGGCCAACTGATCCAACAGGTCCATGTCCTTCTTATGTTGGGGGCTCCAGAGCTGGACACTGTATTCCAAGTGGGGTCTCATGAGAGCAGAGTAAAGGGGCAGAATCACTTCCTTCGACCTGCTGGCCACGCTCCTTTTGATGCAGCCCAGGATGTGATTGGCTTTCTGGGCTGCAAGTGCATTGTCAACTCATGTTGAGCTTCTCATCCACCAACACACCCAAGTCATTCTCCTTGCGGCTGTTCTCAATATATTCTATGCCCAGCCTGTGTTTGTGCATGAGATTGCCCCAACCCATATGCAGGACCTTGCACTTGGCCTTGTTGAACTTCATGAGGTTCGCACAGGCCCACCTCTTAAGCCTGTCCAGGTCCACCTCTCAAGCCTGTCCAGGTCCCTCAGGATGGCATCCTTTCCCTCCAGCATATTGACCGTGCCACACAGCTTGGAGTCATCAGCACACTTGCTGAGGGTGCACTCAGTCGCAGCATCCATGTCGCCAATAAAGATGTTAAATAGTAGCGGTCCCAGTACCGACCCCTGATGAACCCCACTTGTCACTGGTCTCCACCTGGACATCGAGCCATTGACCACAACTCTTTAAGTGCAGCCATCCAGCCCGTTGCTTATCCACCGAGTGGTCCCTCAGTCAAATCCATGTCTCTCCAATTTAGAGACAAGGATGTCATGCGGGACAGTGTCAAATGCATTGCACAAGTTGACGTAGATGACATCTGTTCCCCCCCCCCCATCCACCAAAACTGTAACCTCGTCGTAGAAGGCCAGCAAGTTTGTCAGGCATGATTTGCCCTTAGTGAAACCATGTTGGCTGTCATCGATCACAGCACAATTGCTGCCCACGTGAATGACCAACAAGGGGTATTAGTCTGACACCCCGACAAACCTTGGCAGTACCTCTCCAGCATCCCCGACCTGAGCACCTGGCAATCAACAAATCATCTGTGACAACATGCCAGTTCAGCAGACAGGTGTCCCATTCCCTGCAGGAGGTAATCTCCAACCACTACCACCTCCCATTTCTTCTTCCTGTGCTCAGTGCTTAGGTGCAATGGGCTCTGAAAACACCTCTGGCAGAGTTTGCTCCCCTCTCCTGACTGTTTGGATACTACACCAGATGTGAAAATTAAGTTTTCCAGGCAGACAACAAATTCTTGTTCTTCTATCAGATACCATAAGCTTTCAAACTCTCCCTTCTTGGGAGTCTCCAATGATCACTTACTCAAGTGCAGCCCAGACTTTACACTATATAATTTGTTACATCCTCACCACCTCTCCTTTCCAGTTGTTTAGGTTTGTAGATTTTACTGTTAAATGTAAATAGACTTCTGAAGAGTCTGTTGTTGCGTGCACTCAAATGCTTTCGTCTTGGATCAGCTCAGCATATTTTGCATAAATCTCTGAGACCAACAAACTAGGCAGCACTGAAGGACAGCACTCAAGGACAGAACTGAATAACACACATGGCCAGTTAACCAAGGTCACTTTCTCTCTGAAATAAGGCTGTATCTGGAATAGAAGATACTGCTTAGATGAAATGCTTATCTTTCCTACAGCAGCCTACTGATAAAGGCTTTATAGTACGTTTTCAATGTAGGCAGAAAGTCTGGAGCTAGAATACACACATCTGTTTCTTTAGAGTATAAGAACACATTATCCATTCATAAGCTCCATTCCTGAACACATGAAAAGGCATATGATTGTAATGATATTGCTTCATGTATTTTTATTCCTGTGAAACAGTGCTTTAAAAAATCATTAAAGGTCAGTGTCAGGAAACAGATCTTTTTCAGCCAAACTAATAGAGAATATAAAGTGGAACAAAGTTGTCTATTCATGTAAACCATCTCTTTGCACTTCTTCAGTTGCCATAGGCTTGTTCAGTTCTGCACATTTGAATAAGCAGATTACATTTTGAGGTTTAGGCTATTTCTTCTAATTTTAGCTGGTGCATCTTAACAGTACAAAGCAAGGCTAACGTAAAGGAGAGCAAAATTCACATAATGATTTTTTTCCTGAAAAGCAGTAGGGAAAAAAAAAAGAAAAGAACAGATTATCATGTTATTGTTTTTCTGGTATACAATAAGCAGTCAAAACTACTGTCTCAAGGCATTGGTAGACAGCTGCAGAGATTACACCAATTATCCAGATACCAGGAAATGGTGCTGGAGTTTCATTAACAGAACACATGGATGCTGAAGAGTATGAATTTATAAACAAATTATGAAATGACAGGGCAACAAACAACACTGACATTAACTGATGTAAAGCATATAAATATCTGTTTATAATTGGAAGTACAACCAATGGGAAACTTATTGCTGGAAATCTTTTGCTCAGATTAGCACATGCAGTGAAAGTGATACAAGGTGGTCTTACTGATACTTGTCATCCAAATTGTAAAAGTATATAATCTTAAGGAGCACATAAAAGTCTAATTTCTCCTAGCTGCACAAACTTCAGGTTTTAGAAGATTACTTCCAACTAGAAGTAGTGAGTGCCACTATAAACATTTAAACCTTAGTGGTCTTTTAAATAAGCAATTTGCTGTAGTGGTAAAGACAGTGTGCCAGTCTCAGATAATGCAAATCAACATAACGCCATTGGTTTTAATAACAAACAGAATTACAGTGAGCATGAGGGAGCTTGGCAATTTGCAATGAAGACTTGGCTTATTTGTATAGGTTAACGTTTAGTAGACTTATTTGCTGACTAGAATACTACAAAAGTAGTACTTACTGTTACAACAAACTGCAGTGATTCCCAGTTAGTTCTATTATTTATTGTCCTAGTCTATACTCTCTCCCTTTTTGTTAGAGAATTGGATGTCAAACTAGTGGTCAACAAGAAAATCCACTTAGTGCAACCTTACAGAATTGGAAACACCATTCTGAAAGAATAGAAATAAAAAACCCACTTTTTTGCATCATTTGGATTATGTGTGAGGTTTCTACACTCTCCTTAAATTGGTTAGTCTCCTCCTCATGTCTTCCTTTTGTTGTGTCAGATTTTGAAAGCCCCATACTTAAAATCATAGAAGAATCATAGAATCATCTAAGATGGAAAAGAATTTAAGATCATGGAGTCCAACCATTAACCTAACACTGCCAAGTCCACCACTAAACCATGTCAAGTGCCACATCTATGTCTTTTAAATACCTCAAGGGATGGTGACTCAACCACTTTCCTGGGCAGCCTCCTCCAATGCTTGACAACCCTTTCAGTGAAGAAATTTTTCCTAATATCCAATCTAAACCTCCCCTGGTACAACTTGAGGCTCTTTCCTCTTGTCCTGTCACTTACTGCTTGGGACAAAGGACAGACACCCACCTTGCTACAACCTCCTTTCAGGTAGTTTTAGAGAGATACATACATAGAGCAATATTATTATTTTTTCTAGGAAATCATGTAGATACTGTAATGTATTCTACTGTAAGATTGAAATCTGGATTAATGACAATTAAAATATCATTAATCAGTCATCTGTCTTATGAGCAGTAATTTTCTGATCTTTGTCCAGCAAACTTAATGATATTTTTCTCAGATTCCTATGAACCAATTTTATGTTTTTTTGCAAATAAAACTAATTCAATTTTCATTGGGAGAAAATTTATATTAGTTTTCTTGAAAGCCAAACCAACTAGAAATTCATATATGGGAAAAATAAATAAGGCAAAGAAGATTTTTCTTTGAAGTTTTGGGCAACCTGATTTCAAAATAAGTACTAAATCAAGCCAAATCATACTTTAGAATAATTGATATTGTTTTTCTTAAAGTATCAGATTTACAAAATTAGTCTCACATAGGCTATAAACATTTTAGAGTAAGCCATTTCAGTGATATCTACGTCATAAATTATGTTTAATACCGTTCCATTCAACTAAACAAATGTTTTAGCCACTGTACTTAAATATGTGTTATGATAACGCTAATAATTTCTGAACATGTTCTCCACATTCTCTTGTGTTTCTAATTCTGGGATGACGTCAATGAGCTTAAATATGGCTGAAAGATGAAATTGCCCTGCAGTGGCTTCTGCAAAGCAAAGTGCAGAAAATTTAGTCTATGTCTGTAGTTCACGAGTTCACCTTCAGCAGGAAAACTTATATAAGTGATTGGAGTCTTTATTACTTTCACCAAACACAGGCTAGTGCCTAGAGAGAGATCTGCAGTTTCAAAATGATGCAATAGAGGTGACAAATGACTGTCTACAGAGAAATGAGTGATACCTGGAAGAGTGTTGCAGATAGGCATAAAATGAAAATAAGTAACAATTGTCTAAGAGTTTGAAATAGCTCCAAAATAACACACATCACCATTGCCTCTTGAAGATATATGTGCGATTTGAGAGCAGTATTTCAGAGAAACAGTTGACTGACAAAGGCGCAAGATTGGATGGAGTTTCCAGAAAGTAGAAAAAGTGTGTTTTTTTTTTTTCTCCTGAATTTACAGAGTGATATATGTAATGAAGCTGGAGTCGTGAGTTTTGCTTGTAAGTGATTGTTGTTGAAATCTGACTTTTTTAGCAGCCTAAGATGAACTCAGATATGTTATACACCTAGGGACAAACTTGTCATTAAAGCTGCTTTGTGTTGTAAGCATATACCATAAAGATACTGGTTTGATTGGCACACTGCAATGGCAGCTGGGCAATGTAAAACTCTGAACTTTAATATAGGAAATTGTCTAACATACTTTCATATGGCCATTGAACCCAGAATGGCTGTTGGTGAGACCTGGGGGGGGGTGTCTTTGCACATAAAGATTGAGTTTACAGGAATTAAGGTGTCCATCACCAAGTGTGCAGTGCACCTGTCACCCTACCCCATACTCTATCCACCTGCCAACGCGGTGTTCAGGATATTCCTTCTCCTCTACCACAACTCTGAGGAGCTGCTTATCAAGAAGGCTAGCATTACATGCTTTGTTTTTATAGTAGATGTCTTTTGGGCAAGATCTCGACGTATTGAAGTAAATGGGAGTTTTGCTACAGGTTCAAAAGTCAGCAACGAAAAAGCCATAATCCAAGCAAATCTCAAGTAAAATAAACTCAAAACAAACCAGCTGATTCTGTTGATTTAGATTATCCTCTTCCCTGCCCTTTCACCTCAAATCATCTTCAAGGACAAAGATAGTGTTTGTCTAACATAATTTATCCATTATAAAGCACCATGAAATTGAAGGCACAAGAGGCCAGAGCATCGTTTGGAGTAAACTGTCATAGCTCCACCAAATGATACTGTGCAGGATGTGGCCATTGATGTCCAAGAGGCTACAGTGATTTATATTTAGTGAGAATCAAGTCCTCTGTGCTTCAAGAAGCTGAATCTGTATTTTCCTCTTTGCTGAAATGGTTTTCATTGTTTGCTTGAAAAACGTCTTCCAATGTTATGAGTTGAAAGACCTGCTGGATTATACTTACTGTCATCTGTCATTTTGTTCCAACCCTTGAAAATGCAAAAAATACTGGCAGAAGATTCATTTTTTCTTAAGTTTGTGTTATTTCATTTATAGCCACATAGCCTCTGGTCTGAAGCAAATAATTAGTGCACTGGATAATAATGATCAATATCTTAAATTTCACATATAAAAATACTTTGCAGAGAATTATTGTACAAACTAATATGTTATTGCTTTGTAAATTGTCTTTAAAGAGTAATTACTGACATATTTGCAAAGTAGATGGAAAACAGAAGTTCAGTGCAAGGAAAGCCACTTAGCTATTTATAGAGAAGACGCAACTAACTAATAGCTACTGTCTCCAGGGTCAATGATTTTCTCAGAGCCCACTGAAGTTAGTAGTAGTCTTTCTTTTGACTTTGTTGGACTATAGACCAGGCGCATCATGACAGGCAGAAATTCCTAATACACAACCACAAATGGCTTGCTCTAAGAAACAGAATGTTAAACCCCCTCTGCCAAGCTTTATGAGTTAGCTTAATAGCGTTGATGAAAATCACCTAACTTTTATGGGTTAAATGGGTGAAGATCTTTTGGTGTTATGTAAACTTTGTGATATTTTTTGTCATGCCGACAGCTTCGGAAGTATTTTCAGTTGCTGAGTTAGAAGTTGATGCTTGTGCATAGGAAATCACAACTAAAAGATGTGAGTGAAATGTTTCCTGATTAGAGGAAAAAGAGATGCTTGTTATTATTTTTAAAAACCATATATTGCCATACAAAGCATTATTCTGCATTTTTACAGCTAGCTTAGATCAGTTCCCACAACTTAGTCAAAATGTATGAGGAAAAGCAGGGGAGGCTGCTGGGAGTGATAATGTTAATGACATAACACTGGCAGTCTGTTCTTTAAGACTATCCTTGGCCGCTGCACAGCGCTAACTTTTTACTTACTGGAAGAAATATCTGTGGGTCCATTTTCAAACTGAAGTTCATATTTGTTATTTATGAATATCAAAGTTCCAGTGACACTTTTTTGCAACAAAATGACGGAGTCCTTGATCAACACTAGTCTGAACAACTGTATTATACCCATTTAATGTGTCTCAGTATTTTCAGTCAAATAGGATAGTTCCCTTCATTTCAAGATGCAGTCTGTTTTATGGTGCTGTTACTGAGCCATTTGTTCTGAAAATGGGACAGTCTTTCATTCCAGTTGTGACTGAAGTTGATATACGTTAAGAATTGATGTTAAGGAGTACTAAGTCCCACAACTCCAACAAAAGCCCTTGAGAATTTCATTACTGAGCAGTCCTGAAAAGTATCACTAATACTTGATAGCATCAAGGTCACAGAGCAGATCTAAACCCTTGATGTACCTAATAATCTGTAGAGGATATTCATATTATCCCCTACTGTATATTATGAACTATCTTATTAGCCTCAAAAAACTTGTTTCCTTTATAACAACATGTTAGCCACTGCAACATAGTAGAAACGCTATACATTAAAATCTAACAAACCAGGAATACAGTTTTAACTTCTTTACATACTTACTCTATTTCTTAGCATTATCTAGGTAGTTTTAGGGTTCTATTTTGGTTGTATTTCAAAAGAAAATCTCCCTGAGCAAGCCAGAAAGAAATGCTGACTCACCTTCCGATATGTGGGTAGCTAATAAAAGACAACATGTTGAAATATTTTCGATGGTGAAACTGTCCCCGGTGCTCAGAAACCCTTAATTGAATGAATATTTAAAAATTACCCAGGACACATTAAAGCTAAACCTTAGGGGGTCTCACTTTTCAGAAAAAATCAACTATGACATCTAATTCCTCTACTAATGGTCAAAACTGTTTATGTGCATTTCAGGCAAGGATCACAGACTAATTTTAAATGGCATGAGCCCTAATGGCTCCAATATGCAGAGGGATTTACTGGTATGTCACAGATATCCTTTAAAACTTCATAATGTTTTCTATTGACTAAAAGGCTCTGTGATAACTTCCGAAGAAAATGACTGAGCAAAGAACTCAAGAGGATCAAACAAGCATGTAGGGTAAAGACATGTATAAGGAGGGCAGACATATTTAACTTTAGACAATGTTGAACTGTTTGCTGAATGAAATAATCCTAAGAAAGGTGATTACTGTAAATGCATTTTCAGTTTTTCAGAATAAGTTGATCTTTTTAGGTAATAATCTTTCTGTCATTGATTTTGTGTCAGATATAAATGAGAAGACATTTAGCCATAGTTTGTTGCTTACATCTATCTGCATTTTTTCAACAAACTTATTGATATGCTTGTGATAGATTTTGGAAGAAAAAAAAAATCTTCTTTTACAGATTATTATATTGATACAAACTCCCAATAATTCTGTTCCACTTTCTTTTATGTATATACTTTATTGGGTTTTCCATATTTTTTTTTTTCCTGGAACTGATGTGAGGTTGACCGGCCTAGTCATCCCCACTTTTTCTTTTGCATGCTATTTCACCATCAACACACTTTCAGCCTGCTGGAATCTGAAGCAGAAACGATCCCTCACAGAATTTTCAGTCTTGTTTTTAATAACAACACCTATTTCTTCTTGAATCTTGCAAAGTTCTTAGCACCAGCATCATACTGTTTCAATGAATTGAACTACTTACATGCATTTTGCACAACTTTCCAGTGTATGTAAAGAACATTTCCTGTTCGTCTAGGGATAGACTTGAATGCAAGGTAAACAATGACCTCATCTCTACACAAAATATTATCAAATGCAAGAAATGTATGATGGCCTCCCAAAAAATTTAATCTAGTAAACAAAGAAGACATTTCTACTAGTAAAAGAGAAGAATAAAATTCCTTTCTAATACTGCAGTTTCTTTACACTTTCTATGGCTTTTTGAATGCATTGCAGTGTTTTAGAGGTACTATATCTTTCATTTTCCAGATGAAAGTTCCTCTCTTGCTTCACTCTTTAATCTATGCTCCTTCCTCCCATAAGACTGTGAGTGCATCAGTCACGTTTCTTATTATGTTTTTAAGGCAGGGTGTGGGTGGCACTGGGCTCATTGATAAATTGATACATTAATTTTTATTATTATCACATTTAGAAGCCATGCCTAGAAACCAATGAAAATAGGACAAGAGGAAACAGCCTCAAGTTGTGCCAGGAGAAGTTTAGATTGGGTATTAGAAAAAATTTTTCACAGAAAGTGTTATCAAGCATTGGAACAGGCTGCCCAGGGGAGTGCTGGAATCGCCATCCCTGGAGGTATTTAAAAGATGGATCGACGTGGTGCTTTGGGACATGGTTTAGTGGTGGTTTTGACAGTGTTAGATTGATGGTTGGACTCAATGATCTTAAAGGTCCTTTCCAAGATAGACAATTCTATGATTCCATGAAAAAATATTATGTGTGGGTATAGGTGAACCTGCCAAATCTGAATGACAACCTAAATAAAAGCAGAATGCACTCAAAAAAAGGAAAATTATGTCTGCCCCTGTGGGCAGATAAAAATAGATGACGTGGTCATTCCCAGTAGTGAATGAAACATGGTCAGTAGGGAGGCAAATGGGCAGGGAAGGCTCTTTCAAGGGGGAAAAAACCCAGCTTTTGTTTGATAGGGCAGAGAAATCAATGCAAAGGATGAAAAATGTTGAAATGAAATTAGCAAAGACCATGTAGTGTTTGAATATCACTCCAACCTGAAAACTTTATCTCCCTAACCATCACCTTGTGAAATGGTTAATTGTAAACTAGGGATTTCAAACAATATAGAATGTGTCCGCGTGGAATACAAGAGGGTTTGGTTCTCAACCTGCATTATGCATTATTCACGGTTGTCCCCAGAATAAATATTAGTAACTACTGAGTTAATCTAGACAAATATATTTCATTATGCCCTACTGATAGAGAAACATGGTAATTATAAGGGAGTGTACCACTGGTAATAATAGTATGTCAATTAGAGAAAAAGTAATATTCAGTTTAAAAATACCTGAATGTTTGAGAACATATTTCAGGTTTAGTGACATGATTCCAGTATTTGAAAAGCTGTTCAGTAATGTAAAATCTGAATTAGAATTTAAGCAAAACTCATGTCTATTATTGACCACCTACAGCAGATAAATTAAATCTATAACAAATTTGCAAGAAAGGAAAAACTGTTCACTGAGTTTGAGGAAAGCTGAATTTTTGTCTCCTACAGAACAAAGTGCTCCTGTGGTCCAGTATAAAGCCATACATGGACAATGTATTTAAACATGTTTTGCCATTCCTGTGAAGAGAAATAAAACATATCACTTAAAAATACCTACAAATTCTTGCCCTATCTCTGTGAGTGCCTCATATCCAAGAATGTCTATTCTCAAGACAGACTTGTCAAAAAGGCTGTAAATTAATCTTGACGTCAAAATTTTAAATGAATCAGTTTCTTTTAGAACTAAATATAACATTCAATGTTGTATATATTTTCCATTAATACTTGTTATGGCAAGGTATGATGCTCAGTGGAAAAAAAAGGTACAACTTTTCAGAAATAGAAAATGATGTGCTTTGGAGTTGTGTTCATGGAGACATTTCCAAAGGAGCAATATATCTTGGACTTCCGTGGCCACAGAGTGCTCTGAATGCAGTGACATCATTTTGGCAGCAAGAATCCATACAATAGACCGCTCACACGCAGGAATAATGTAATGAATTCAGATCGTTAGCTCAATAAATGTTAAAACTGGATGATCAGATGGACTTCAGTAAGACTTTTTCACAATATTTCACCAAATACATTATTTTTACATCTGCCTTTATAAATAAACATGGTCAGAAAAAGTGAAACTAAATAAATGTATTTTTTTACTGTTACTGGGGAGAGAAAAAGAAGATTGATAACCGTATTTTGTATCATCTTTCAGAAAGGATGTTTATTGAAAGAACAGGAATTCTAGAGATGCTGTCAGAAACAATTTAATAAATGTGACAGAAAATAAGGCCTGTTGCCCACCTGTCCGAAAACATGCCATTGAGTATCAAGGGAGTCGCAGCGGGGGAGGGCGGGAGAAATGGGAAAGAAATCAGATGTACAGATAGCTTTCTCCTCCACTTCATGAAGACCTCTTCAGTGAGATGTCCCGGAAATACGATTACTGAAGTGGTACAGATTTCATTCAGAGCACCTCCACCTTATTGCCCTGATCCCTTCAAATTGCAGTGAACTCTTGTAGCTGTATTTCAACATTAGTCTGGAAGCTCAGCTGGTGCTAAAAGGCAATTGTAGCTGTGTATCAATGATCAGCAATTTCTGCAAGAAGGCTCTGATAATTGAGAGCTACTAGCATGCTTGAATTTTGGAGTGTCTGTATTATAGGTCAGAAAGAAAGGCAATTTTCCATTTGAAAGCATCTAAGTCTTTTGATTTTGTGTGTTTTGATAAGATTATCTATTTCTTCAGACTGTTTTTGCTTTTAAGGTTGAATTGAAAGAGAATGATACACTATATGTAAGAGAACAGAAATACCTACTAAGGCTCAACATGATGGCCAATATAGATCACGCATCAGGACTAGGATTTATAATGTCTAGCTGTGATGTCAACATCTGAACTAGTCACTGTAGGCTCATTTTACAGTCAACGGAAAGAAACAGGTACTTTCAATGTATCTCATTCTAAAATAAATGTATAAAACAGATCAGATGATTCATGTACTAACACCCCCTACTTCCCTCCATTTCCTGCAATGAGAGCCACACACAGCTAATTTGGGTGTAGAAGACTAAAGTTAGCTGACATGAATTGAACCTTGAGCTCCTGAATATTAGTTTTATTCAACAAGTCCTACTGATGTTTATTTAAACTGTACATTTGACATCCTTTTGCATGTGTAAAAATTTCTGAAGTTCAATTAGACCCTACAATGATCATACAAAGTGACTCTTTAAGATATTTAAAGTGTTTTTTCTTCTATTAAATGTCTTTAACACCAGATATAATAAATTTATCTGCAATAAAAGCAATTATTCATGAAGATCAATTAGTATCTTACTTTTAGTACAACCATGCTACAGTTATGATATGCTTTGGCAGGCTGCAAACCTAGATATAGTTTTAGCATTTTTGCAAAAGGTAAAATACTTGGTCCCTTTATTAACAGGCAGTGTGGTGGTACCTGTAAGATTTGCATCATAACTGCAGTGTGGTTGTTTGGAATATCATTGGCAAATCAATGTTTAATTGAGGTTTCCTAGTAAATATGAGAACCCAGCTGGAAAGCAGCTTGGCAGAAAAGGACATGAGCCAGCAATCTTCCCTTGCCCCAAAGAAGGCTAATGAGATCCTAGGATGCATTAGACAAAGCATTACCAGCAGGTCGAAGGAGGTGATCCTTCCCCTTTATTCAGCACTGATGAGGCCACACCTGGAGTTCTGTGTCCAGTTCTGGGCTGACATGGACATACTGGAAAGGGTGCAATGAAGGGCCATAAAGATGTTGAAGGGACTGGAGCATTTCTCCTGTAAGAAAAGACTGAGAGAGCTGGGGCTGTTCAGCCTGGAGAAGAGAAGGCTCAGGCAGATCTTATCAATGTACATACAAGGCTTGGGGAGGGAAGGGAGGGTGTAAAGAAGAGAGAGCCAGGCTGTTTTCAGTGGTGCTCAGTGACAGGACAAGATGCAACGGGCATAACCTGAGATGCAAGAGGTTCCCTCTGAACATCCCTTTGTTACAGTGAGAATGACTGAGCACTAGACACAGTAGTCCAGAGACATTTTGGACTCTGTCTTTGGAGATATTCAAAAGCTGCCTGGATATGGTCTTTTCTACAGGCGATGGACCAAGTCTTTATCTGGGAATGGTCCAACTGCAAGAGGCTTTCTTGTTGGGGAAGAGACCTAGTTTTCTATAAAGAATTCCTGTATTGATTTAGAAATTTTAATAAAGGTAGAGCTGCTTTACTGAAAACAAGATAAGAAAATAAACGTACTTCTAGTTGTGAAGAAATTCCTTTGAACATTTCTCAGTTTTATTCAAAGTCACATAACATATTAAAAATTCGGAATGTTTGAGTTAAAAGACAAAAACTAACTACTTTGGTCTTTTTCCCACACTGTTGACGTAAACAACACTTTTATCATCTTCTACTCATAATATAAAATTAATGCCTAGGAAAAAGCAGTGTCATTCATTGGACTTACACCATTAAAGTATTCCTCAGACTGTTGTTTTCAGCATGCCTAAGTTCCTTCAGGCAGCAATGATATGACAAATTCATATTTTACACAGCTGTGAAATTCGAGGAAAGTTATTTCTGTTTTGTATAAGATAAAGTACGATTAGATTCCTATGTCCTGATCAAATGAATCACACTTTAACAAGTAGTTCCAGCAAGGGTTATTGTTACCAATGAAATTCATTATCATTGTGTAAAATCCACTTAATTGTCAATAATTAAATGTAAGGAATTATGACTATGCATCTTGAAGAAATGAAATATGTATCGTTATCTGATTTTCACCTAAACCACGTTGTAACAGTGGAAAGATTAAAATGAATAAATAGAAGACACACTCAAACAGTATAGTGAATACTTATGTTCTTTAAAAATAGGGACAGTAATTGATGTCAACAATACATGCAATATTTGTAAAGAGTGTAGTGGGGTAATAGGTACTTTATTAAAGCATCATGATAAAGTCAACATTGAGAGGTTAATGGTGCAGTCTGAGACTCCTGAGGCAAATCTAATTTGAATGAGAGACCAAGCTCGTCCTCTGCAGGGCCTAGCATCAGCAAGAAGAGAAAAACAAGTATTTTTATTCAGCCCCCCATATAATGTCCTGCTTTGTGTTCCTCAGTAAGCATGTTGCTCAAGGCCTGTGTAGCTGGAAAACAAATCTGAATAATTTATGTATGCAAACCCTCTTTCACAAACAGTTTTTGATGCAAATGCCCAGGAAACTGAGCAAGCAGACAAGTAAGCCATATCTATTTTCAAATCCAAGTGTAAGTAAAAACTCAGGCGTGTTGGATATTACAAGGGTGTCAGCTTAGCAGCTGTCAGCAGCGCAGGCTTCACTGCATTTTCAGCTTTCCCATCCACTATGCATGTGATATCTTCTCCTAGGCACTCCCATCTCCCAGAAGTGAGACCTGAAAAACAGGGAAGTTATTTAGAGAAACCACTGGAATTTATAAACATTGAAATACCCCACTATTAAACTGCAGAGGATAAGAAGGAAAAGGGTAAAATAATTTATGTGATTATTTCCACCTAAGAGGAGCAGAATAAAGTTTGAATCTAAGTAAGACTTTCCCCTGATCTAATGTAAGACAAGAAAAAAAAATTGGTCTTTTCTCCAACATGTATAGATTCTGTGTAAATTGATTCAGACTAATGCTAAACAGCAGCAGAATCCAATGCAAGCTAAAATTGCTGGTAAATGCACATCATCTTAGTCTAAAGCTTTTAGAACATATTTGATTTGGAGAAAAGCTATTCGAGCTTTGTACAATTGTTTTAAGCTCTGTCTCATTTTCCATCATGAAACATTTCAACGAGTTTTAAAATTAAAACTGCTGATTACCCCTCTACTTTTTTTATTCCTGCATTTTGTGTAAATGTCACACTACGTCTTAAACTCCTGAACACTGACAGAAATTATATGTGTTCCCTGTAGATATTAAACATTTAGAGGTTTTTTTGGGTCATGTGATGGCTGCAGTAGGAGATTGGAATTCTTACAAGTATTAAGACAGATATGGGCAGGCATTGACACCAGTCATGAGTTTATCTCATGTAAAAGGTTTATTGCAGAACACCAAAAAAGAAACATGTGAAATAACTAAAAAGTTAAGCACTGCAAATTTTTTGGTTTTATGAAAGGGCATTTGAAACAAAGATCTTTGTTTTATGCCCTATGCTAAGATCTGACTTCCATAACTGAGGTTTCTGTAGCAATCATCACCAACACTGAGATCATCTCACGGGTGGAAAATAAGCACTGTTTTCCAAGTGACAGAACTGAGTTCTGCTGAGACAGAACTGAGCTAAACTATCGTTACAGGTTGCTTTTTATCTGGGTCTACTTTAATATCAATCTCTAAATTACACTACTCTTTCACCTGAACAACACTTAAGGTCTGATTTTTAGAGATATTGACCATTCAGACCTCAAACATTTTTCAATTAACTGCTTGGTTTTATGTTGTCATTACAAAGTAACATTTAAATAAAGCTCTAATGTGTAATACAATATATTGCGGACAAAGGAGCTGTGTGTATTTTAGGCAAGAACCAAACTAACGGATGAAACCAACCATTAAGTAAACCAGTTAGATTCTGCTCCTGTGTGAAATGGGGCTGCTTGGGGCTATTTTTACAATGTATTCAGAGCTAATATGTTAGTTTTAGAAGATGTCAAAAGTCGGAATGGCATGATCAGGTTTCAAACATAGTCAAATAAGAAAAATGAAGAGAAGAATAATTCTATTGTTGTTTCCAGTGTAATAATCATACTGGAAAAGACATGGAATATTATGATAAATATAATAATAACAACAATAACAATAAAAATAATAAAAAGTTTAATTTTCAGTGAAGATGTAATAAGATCACTCTACATCAAGAAAACTGCGTACTTGCAATGGATTACTATCAATGTATTACCTTCTAATCTTAAGATTTGGGATTTGTCATTGTGCCCAAGAATACTTCAAGATCATGAGTTCAATGGGGAACAGAATGATGAACTGTGCTCATTCCACTCAAGGACATCATCTCTCATAGAAGCAAGCAAATGGATTTCTTGTCAAGCATACCAAAAGGAAAAGTAATTTTAATTTCTTATGGGACCAGCTGTGAAATGGAAAAACAAAAGTCAGTTTGATAATGACCTGAAACAAAAAGACACCAGAATAGACCAAGACTGACGCATTTATGCAAATCAGTAATTCTTGCACAAGTAACTCTATACATTTCTTGTATCAACAAAGATTACTTATGTGACTATGAACCTGGAGAGTCAGAACGAAAAGTCTCTCAGTATTTTTTGAACAAATATAAACATAACTGAAATACAGTTTCCAAATCAGATGGGAAAAAAACCCTATTTACAATTATAATATAATTGCAGTTAGAAGTTATTCTTATAGATATTATGAAATACTGTGTGGACCTTATTCTTTTTCCAGTAAAAAAATTTACAAAATTGAAACAATGTTTTTATGTTCCTGAGCTCATCTAGTTGAATTCATTGTAGAGGTAAGATTTTGCCAAAACAGCTTTAGCTGTATTATCAATGGACATATCCTAGTTTGTACTTATGTCACAGCAACTTTGTGCTCAAACCTTCACTGCATCTAAAGCGACATCAACCCAGTGAAGACAAATGTACTATCTTAGAGAATATGGAGAATAGCATTGTGTCTAACAGTTCCAATTCTACTCTGAATTTCTGTTTGAGTGTCAGCATAAATAAATATTTAGTCTTTACAAATGAAAATAATCTTCCTGTTTACAGGAAAACTAGTGACAGCAATATGCAGAAGGCTGAGGTACTCAACAATTTTTTTGCCTCAGTTTTCACTGGCAATCACTCTTCCACATCACCAAGGCCCTGAACCTCAAGACAGAGGCTGGGGAAAGGAAGTCTCATCCACTGTAGGAGAAGATTAAGTTTAAAACCACGAGGAACCTGAACATACACAAGTCCATGGGACCCAACAATATGCAGCCCAGGGTATTGAGGGAACTGTCAGATCTACTTGCCAAGCTGCTCTCCAACATATTTGAAAAGTCATGGCAGTCAGGCTGTCTCCAGTGACTGGAGAAAAAGGAAACATCGCAGCCTTTTTTAAAAAGTGTAAAAAGGAGGACCCTGGGAACTACCAACCAGTCAGCCTCACCTCTGTGCCCAGTGAAATCATGGAACAGATCCTCCTGGAAGTTATACTGAAACATATGGAAGATGGAGAGGTGATCAGAGACAGCCAACATGGCTTCAAAAAACGCAAATCATGCCTGACTAATCTTGTGGCCATCTACAATGAAGTGACTGCATCAGAGGACAAGGGAAAAGCAACCGATGTCATCTACCTGGACTTCTGTGAGACCTTTGATGTGATCGCCAAAATTCTTGCTTCTAAATTGCAGAGGTATGGATTTTATGGATGGAGTGTTAGATGGATAAGGAACTGGATGGATGGTAGCATCCAAAGAATACAATAAACAGGTCAAACTCCAAACAGAAACCAGTGATCAGTGGTGTCCCTCAAGGGTCCATACTGTGACAAATACTATTTAATATCTTCATTAAGGACATAGATAGTGGAATGCAGTGTACCCTCAACAGCTCTGTGGATGACATCATACTGAGTGGTGCAGTTGATACACATGAGGAAACGGATGCCAACCAGAAGGACCATGACAGGCTTGAGAAGTGTGTTTGTGAGGACCTCCTGGAGTTCAAAAAGGCCAAATGGAAGGTCTTGCACCTGGTTGAGACAATACCCAATATCAGTACAGACTGGGTGATGAATTGCTTGAGAGCAGCCCTGCAGAGAAGAACTTGGGGATAATAGTAAATGAAAATTGGACATGAGCCAGCAATGTGCACTTGCTGCCGAGAAAGCCAATTGTATCCTGGACTGCATCAAAAGAAATGTGGCCAGCAGGTCGAGGGAGACAATTCTCTGCTTCTACTCTGCTCTTGGGAGAACCCACTGGGAGTACTGCATCCAGTTCCGGGGTCCCCAATATAAGAAAGACATGGACCTGTTAGAGAGGGTCCAGAGGAGGGCCACAAAAATGATCAGAGGATTGGAACACCTTTCCTGTGAAGAAAGGCTGAAAGAGTTGGGGAAGAAAGGCTGAGAAATTCACCCTGGAAAAGCGAATGTTCTAGGGAGACCTTATTGCAGTCTTTCACTATATAAAGGGGAGCTTATAAGAAAGATTGAGAGAGAATTTTTACCAGGGCCTGTAGTGACAGGACAAGGGGCAATGTTTTTAAACTGAAAGAGGGTAGATTTAGATTGGATATAAGGAAGACATTTTTCACGATGCGGGTGTTGAAACACTGCAACAGATTGGC
Source organism: Burhinus oedicnemus (assembly GCA_008921705.1). Lineage (NCBI taxonomy): Eukaryota > Metazoa > Chordata > Aves > Charadriiformes > Burhinidae > Burhinus > Burhinus oedicnemus. The sequence continues at coordinate 1,543,324 of VFFE01007235.1, read as the reverse complement.
CAGAGCTGTGGGCAGATTGCTCACAGATTGCCCCATCATTGGAATTGTTCAGAGTCAGATTGGACAGGGCTTTGAGCAACCTGGTCTAGGGAAAGATGCCCATGCCCGTGGCGAGGTTGTTGGACTAGATGGTCGATAAAAGTCCCTTCCAATCCAAATCATTCTATGATTCTATGATTCTTAAGATTTTTAGCACTTTTTGAGACTTTAGTACAAACAGTTCTATGTTTCATATAGGGATATAATGTTTTCATATGTAAGCATAATAATTGCATTTTCAAGTTTTTTTTACTATTTTATATGTGTTATGAATTGTTATTTTAATAGTATCTATTTCAAACCCACTGTAATTATGTGGTCTATTTTATGTACTTACAGGAGATAGTACTTTCTTTATGAGCAAGCACCCTGCCAAGTCAAGTGAGAGATCATTAAATAGCTTGCTTATTTGTTTTAATGCAGTTACTAAATAATTTGTTTACTGATCATGAATTAACATTAACTCAGTACTGAGGTATATATACTTCGGTATTTTTTTCTTTTCACCATCTATACTGGTTTATCCCTTAAGACAATCTATATGCACTTCCACAGTGTCTTTGGCACTAAATGTTCTTCTATTGTCTTATTTCTGTTCCAAAAAAGAATATGGATTATTTACATCTCATACATAGCAGTCAACACAGTTCATTTCATATAGACAAAGCTTTAAATGCACTAAAAGAAAATTAAAATCCGTATCATGTGATTCTGATGTGATTGCAAAGGAGTAATTCTTGCTGTTAAAATAACAATTATTAAAAATCCAACACACACCATACGCACAATGCAGGGCAAGAAAGGAGGCCTGCCGTATCAGTACCTTATAGATGACAGACTTTTCATTTGACTGTTACATGTAAAGAAATCCTTCTTGCAAGCTCAACCTGTTTTTTTATTTCACTCTTCTAAATCCTATGTGGCTTCTAGGACATCTTGAAAACTATGACCTGAGCACATCATTCTAATTATGCAATCACTTGGCAATTTTTCAGAGTAAAAAAGTCAGCTGGTTTCACAGACTAACACATACCTTTGCGCTATTTGCTCTCACTGTCATGGTTTTCTGGAAGACTAAATTGGTTTAGATCCTGTTTCATAACCATTCTGCTATATCATGCTCACTACAGACACGCCAGACATTGATTATCACATCCACCACCTGTTCTCCCCTGTCAGTGAGCAGTAGATCCAACTGTATGTCACCCCAGATCATGATGTGACCCCTAACACCTTGCAGAAATGTTGACTACTTGAAAGTCACTGCACTGCCCTGCCAGCAGGTATCAGGAAGGTTACAGTTCCCCATAAGAACTGGGATTTGTGGCACAGAGACTTCCTTCTATGGTTTGAAGAATCTTTGTCCACTTCCTCACCCTGATTGGGCGGACACAATTCCACCATGGCATCACCATTACTGGTGTGATCCTCTGACCTGACCTTATGACCTCTCACCCCACCTCTTGCCTATCTCAGAGAGGACCCCCATGTATCCAAGCTGCTCCTTCACTTTAAGGGCAGCCTCTCTGCTTATTCTGTCTCTCTTGAAGATCTTGCACCTGCGTATCACTCAGTGCAATTGTGCTAGGTGTCCACCATGTCTCAGTTGTTCAAACAACATCCCAATTGCATGGCTGGAGCTCTAGTCACTCCTGCTTGTTTCCCAGGCTCCATACGTTTGTCGACATGTACTTCAGGTTGGTCCCCCTCCACCCTGTTTCATTATTCCTTAGGTCTATCTTGTTAACATTGCTCTGTACTCTTTGCTTTCCACCCCTAGTTTAAAGCTTTTCTGACCAGGTTGGACCTGCTTCTTGACAAAAGTGCTTTTGCACCACTTTGCTAGAACTATCATATCTCTCCCCAGCAGTCCTTGAGCCTGAAAGGTTCTGTCATCATAAAGGCCAAACCCTTGATGTTGGTCAACTGATGATGACACCAGCTGATGACAACCATATACTGACCAGAATGATCTTTTCCCTTCATCTGCTCTCAGGGCACTGAACCTAGTAGTAGATGAGTGACAGAAAGCTTAGCCTGGAGATGCACCAGATCTAGCTGGGCTCAAACCATGCAACAACACCAAGAGGAGTGTATGTGGTGGTATTGGGAGTCTTCCTCTAGTTGAGTAGAAAATCCCCTATCTTCTGACCTGAATGGCTGGCTAGAGAGTTTTGCTGCTTGTTGAGAGCTTGGATCTGGGATGTTGCTGATTCTGTTGATGACTTGTCAAGCTGTTTTTATTCTTCTGGAAAAGTGACATTCATTTTTAATACGTCTTTTCTTTAAAAAGAAGCAGAATCTCGCAATGGATCAAAACATACTTGTAAATTAGAATAAGTACTACCAATGCAGAGTATGTGTTTTGACTTTTATTTCTGGATTGTCTGAAGATGTTGATATTCCTGACAACTTTCTGCCCTGTTCTACATGAAAATTCCCGTTGCCACCCCAAACATGAACTGAAATCAAAAGTAGTTTAAATTAGTATGGGGGTACTATTGTGGATGAAAAGGAGATGAACCTTGTGTTCTGCTGCATCTCGTGTCAACTGAGGCATCTCCAGTGGGAGATGCAGCAGACAGGAAGTTTCAAAAGCCACTCAAATACTCCTAAAAACAGTGCCTAGCTCATCTATTAAGATGGAAAGATTGGAAAAGATATTTCATAAAAATGCAATCTTGTATCTTGCCAATATGTACCAAGTTATGATGTAGCCTGTATGATGCATTACTATGAAGGAAAACATCTTTATATCACACATTCTTGTCAAAAAAATTAGAATGGTGGATGAAAGTCAAAGGCGAAATACCTTTGCTTAAAACTGATGAAATTATTAGGTACATCAGTTGTGGTTCTTCACCTCCAAGTCTGTTACTTGAGTACATCTTCCAAGCTGATATCAGCCTTTTTCACCCAAATATCTGGAAGAAAATAAGTGATTCCCTGACAGCAGGGATGATCCAAAGATAGAGGAAACGCTATACAACAGAAGCAGATCACTGATTTATGGTTGGTTATGGAAGCTAGGAGCAATTGCATTTAATGAAGTTGGCATCACCTAATTATGTCATGGACAAAGGTGGCATTGAGGATATCTTAACTACGTAACGTTTCAGGAGCACAGCTTTGTATCAGAAAAAAATGTTGGTGGTACATGGAAGAAATGAGAGTAATTTAGGCAGTGGATAATATAAAAACCACAATATTAAAAAAACCCTGTTGTTCTTTAACCATATTTTGCTTGGTACTATTGACAGGTTTCAAGGAGAAAGAAAGCAGAAAGGAAGAAAAAGGAAGAAAGGAAGCAGAAAAACCGGCAAGAATGTACTGGTAAAGAACACATGCCTTGTGACAGTAATCTAAACAACTTTATTTTAGTCATTTTTTCATGGAACCATGAATCACCATGGAATCATGGTGATTACAACCTAAAATTAGCTACATAGGCTCCTTAATTTAGTACCTGACTACATATCACAGCCTATGGCCAAAATTTGAAGATAAAGTTTGAACAGGAAACAAAGATGCACAGACAGCATCAATACTAACTAACTTTTCAACAGGTCGCCCCTGAGGCACTGTGTTTGTGGGTGACTCATGCCAAGGCAAGACATCCCCAATGTGCCTGTGGATGACCCATGCTGGGGGGAGGACACCCCTGAGGGATCAAAGGGGCATTAGGCACACAGCCTCACTGCCTATGCTGCCCATCACCTAAGCTGGAGGTGTAACCTGCAGTGAAAATGTGGTAAGTTTTATAAATGAGGACGAGATAGATGTTTATGTAAGTGTTCATGTAAATGTTTATGTTCATGTTTTGATTTTCACAGTTCCTGAGTCAGTGATTTGAGGTTTGTGTTGGCTGACAATAAGTCAAATAAATTCTCCAACTCTAGACTGCTTTGCCTGTGACCGATGGTGGAAGACACCCATTCAAATGTGCAACTCATTCTGAGATTGTTACAAGAATGATTCTGTGAGGTACCAGAATTATTGGCTGCTTTTTTGAAGCTGGAAGTTCTAAAAGTCTGTTATCATACAAAGTTATCAGTTTCTCAATTCAGGTCTCTCTTTCTCTCTTCCTGATCAGGAAAGCTTCCTGTCAAAAACTCTGTTGGAATTGATGCACCTTCATGAAATGATTCCACCTTAATAAGACAGTAATTTTGCAACAAAAAAATGTCTTGTCAAAAGTACTGCAAATAAGAGGTAGCCATGGGCACACAGCTCTGGAAAACAGGTCCACATGGCTACATGTGGTGGAGCATGGGTTAAAGACAAAAAGAAGTGTTTGGTCTTAACAGAGACTTGTCATATCAAAAATACTCTAAGGTGGCCATGATGCTGAAGAAATATAGCTCTGCTTTGTTTAAAGATGATTCCTGCCAACTTAGAGAAATTGATTCAAATTTCAGTTGTCCCAAAGATAAGAAAGAAAGAAAGAAAGAAAGAAAGAAAGAAAGAAAGAAAGAAAGAAAGAAAGAAAGAAAGAGAAAAAGAAAGAAAGAAAGAAAAAGTTCTGCAAACTGATGATAAACAAAGACAGACAAGAACTTTGGCAAGAGAAGCTGGAGCTGGTGAACGGTGGTGAAAGGTCTCTGCTGATGACATTACCAGCCCAGTTTTCCTGAGTGACCGATCAAGTGACGCAAACTAATACAGAATCACTCTGTGAAAATATATCATGAGTTGCTGTGTGAATAAAGGACACACTGTGTTTCTCTCATATCATATGGAGGTCATCAGCTAAAGATATTAAAGTTCTACTTTTATACAAACTGTAAGTAAATAATAAAGATATTCTGCAATAGAAAATAAGAGCAATTATGTAGAAACTTAAAAGGAAAGCCAAATAACCTTCATTACTGGGTCTACCATGGCATCACAAAGGTTAAAATTTTATGATTGTTGCTTATGCATAAATAAATTTTTGACTTTTTTATACAAAGAATTAATTTTGTATAATGAAAATAGTTTATCTTACATTGTTACAAAATGTAGACCTGGCTATAAGCATAATTTATTCAAATTATTTCTATTCTTAATAGAAAACTTTGGGAAAAAAATCAGTGGGTTGTTAATAAGTGGAAACAGGTTCTCACAGAGAAAGTCTACCTTGAAAATATTTGAATTTTTTAGGTTAAATCTTGACAATTAAATTAAAAAATAAGCAAAAGCTTGGATTATATATATACCTTTGTGTCTTTAAGTGGAAGGGCATAGGTGAAATCCTTGCTGATAGGTGTTGGGAAATAATGTGAAATGTTATTCCATCACTTTTTACTGAAGCTTTTCTTCCTTTTAGAATTCCTTACGTATGGACTGGTGCCACTGAGTGTAACACCAGTTTTGCTTTTTTCGGTCCTTTTTTTCTGTGCTGTGCATTCACAGAAATGAATCACTTATTGATCTTCTAATCAAGTATGAGTTTGCACAGAGGATTTGTTGCCTGTGGGAGCTGCTATGCCACAGGAAAGCAGGAAGGAAAGGAAAGGAAAGAAAGGGAGAAGGGAAGCAAGGGAGAGAGAAGAAAGGAAGAGAGGAGGAAAGAGAGGGAGAGAGGAAGGGAGGGAAGAAAGAAGGAAGGAAAGAAGCAAGCTAATTTTTTATTGTTCCAGTCCTCTCTTTAACTCTTTACTGCAATTAACATATTTTCCTAAGACCATACAATACAAATACTGCTTTGATATCTTGACCAGTACATAATATTTGGGCTCTTTGTATGTTGATTTTCTTGTTTATTAGGATGCATATTGCTGCTTCCCCTCCCCCCTGCCCCGCCCCCCCCAACAATGCTCCATTTCTCTTTTAAGTGAGGACACGTCGTATGCAAAGAGGTCTACGAGGGAGACTAAGCTCCTTAGGGCTTTGCAAGTTTACAAGAGATTTGCAGTTTGAATTGGTACTTTGTTTCCTGGCGTCTATAGATTGGAAGAATGTGAAAGAAATAATCTTTGAATATGAACATTATACATTGTCAGTTGGTAGTTTCTTTTCATTTTAAGAAGAGAATACCAAAGACTGGGCACTTCTGCTCAGCTCTGAACATAGGTGATTTGCAAATCAGTGCTTGGGAATGAAAAAGGGTGAGGCAGTTCTGTCCGAGGCATCTTCTGGAGTGGAATTAAAAAGTGGAAAAATCCGTGTAATAATAAATTATGTACTGAGCTCCCTTCATATTACAGTACTCTTTCAAGCCATTTACAGACCAGCAAGTGCCAGTTCTAGAAGGTGTACTGAAGCTAACTTCTACAAAGGTTAGGCACGCACCATTTAGTAAGGAGTGCTCAGTGGAAGAAAGGAGCAGTGAGGATGTTGCATGTCTTGCCCCATCTTTGGGCTTTTATCCACAGCAGATATCTGAACCAGTTATCCACATATGATAAAGTCTGCCAATTTTGCAGTGCACACAGAACCAATATGACTAAAATTTGCAAGGTCAAGGCAGTGACCATCTATAGGATACCTCACCTAGTAACAGCAAAACGTGGCATTCGGAGAATGGGTACTGTACAGAAAAGCCCAGAAGAGCAATGTGGTAGCTGTATCAATGTATTTGTGAGGATGAGGACTAAGAGATGTCTTTCTGTCAAAACTTTCCGCAGTCACTTCCCCAAAGAGGAACTTAGCATTGTTTTTAAATAGTTGTCTTTTATTCTTTCACAGCTTTTAGACACTTCTTAGTCCAGTACCTTTGAAACCCTGCAATGGGAAGGGGTGTTAGGAAGTTGTGGATTGTCCCTGGACACAGCAACAGTGACTGCCATGACTTTCAGAGCCTTCTTGAAGAGCAGAAGACACTAACACAGCAAATGTCAGCAAGTACTGGCCAGACTTGTCTTTGTTACATAAAGGTATTTGATTTCCACCTAGCTAAAGCATACTGTCTCATGTATGGGGTATTTGGAATGCCTGACCTGTTTGCTTCCATTGTTAGCCAACCAAACATGGAAACAAAAAGCAAAATATTTTCACCCTAAGCCCCCTCACTGAAAGAAGAGAATGACATCAAGAGTCTGAATGTCTGCTAAAACCCGGGGTTGGACCACAGTTTCTCTCTCTTCGTTGCCCTACTGGCAACTCTTATGTGAGGGGGAGGCAGCGGGTCCCCACCAGCATCAGGGATAGGGTGCTGGTGAGAGTGTGTTTCAGGTAGTGCAGAAGGAAGGTGACCTCTACTGGACGAGCTGCCACTGGCTGGCTCTAGCTGCTGTTCTGTTCCTGATCAGAGTAGTCAACTCAAATTGTCTGACTTGATAAGAGGGGCTTTAAACCAGCAACAATGAGGAAGGGAGAGAGTCACCAGCAGCCCTGTGAGAGAGTGATGGACAAGGTTGGCAAGCAAAGGGTGATGTGAAAAAAGTGGAACACATAATCAGCAAAACAGGGGTTAAGCAGAATCACCTCAAACATTTGCACATAAGCAAGGACATGCCTACATGACATCATTACAGGGGGGAAAACACAGAGCCCTTCTGGAAATCAGTGTGCTGGGCTGCCTTTCTGAAGTGCCCATATATGGTTGCAGCATGGAGAATAAACACAAGGAATTAGAGATCATGGTGGAGTTGCAGAGCTATGATGTTGGGATCACAGGGACATGATGGGATGGCTCCCATGACTTGAGTGCTACAATGGATGAATACAGGCTTTTTAGGAAGAAATGACTGGGAAGACAAGGATGGGCACTTGTCCTTTATGTGAGAGAGCAGCTGGAGTGCATAGAGCTCTCCCTGGGAAAGGATGATGAGCCAATAAAAGCTTTCGGATAAGGATAAAAGAATAGACCAGTATAGGTGGCATTATAATGGGTGTCTGCTATAGGCTGCCTGATCAGGAAGAAAAGTAGATGAAACCTTCTTCAGACAGCTGGAATCAGCCTCACCTTCACAGGCCCTGGTCCTCATGGGAGACTTGAACCACCTCAATATCTGCTGGTCAGAGAACAGAGCAGAGCATAAGCAATCCAGGAGGTTCCCGGAGAGCACTGATGACAAATTCCTGACCCAAGTAACAGAGAAGATGAAGAGGAGGGTTCCTCTGCTGGACCACATAGTCACAAAAAAGGAGGGACTTGTTAACCCTTTCATAAATACAGAAACTCTTCTTCTATCTACATCTTATAAAATTTTGTTATTTTTAATCTCTGCCTTCTGCTAAAGAATTAGCTACTTGCCCTTTAGATATTACCACAACTTACCTGTGAAATGTGCAGTTTTTTGGGTGACAGCTCAGGAGGCCAGTAGTGGTGACACTATGGTGGGAGTGTATCTGTCTAACAAGGTTAAGGAAGTGGACAAAGCCTTCTTCAAACCACTGGAGGAAGTCTCTGTGTCACAAGTCCTGGTTCTCACTTGGGATTTTGATTTCCCTGATATTAGCTGGCAAGGCAAAACTGTTGGGTACAAGCAGTCAAGATTTCTGGAGGACATCACAGATAACCTCTTGATACAGGTAGTGGATGTGATAATCAGGGCTGATGCATGGTTGGATATGATTCCAACTATTAAGGGAGAACTGTTGTCATAATATGAGACTCTCTTTGCTTGCTTTAATTGCTTGGCTACCATGTAATGAAGCAGGGTAATTGTTTCTAGTTCTTGATCCCTGGAGAACAGGACTGCGTAACTCTGTAATGAAGATGCCTGTAACCAGGTCCCCTTTATATGACTAATAGAAATATATGGTGTTCTTAATGGACTTCAAGCCATAGTGTGCTCAAATTTATTTTACTGTGTACATTTACACAGAATCAGGTAAGGGGACAGAAATTAGATTCTGCTGATGGTTTGTACTGGTTTCGGCCAGGCTAGAGTTAAATGTGACACCCAAATGTAACAAACGTGACTAATGTGAAAATGTGGCAAATGTGACACCCACTCACAAGAAGGACTGGAAGGAGGATCCGGGGAACTACAGGCCTGTCAGTCTGACCTCAGTGCCGGGGAAGATTATGGAGCAGATCATCCTGAGTGCCATTATGGGGCATATGCAGGACAACCAGCTGATCAGGCTCAGTCAGCATGGGTTCCTGAAAGGCGGGTCCTGCTTGACTAACCTGATCTCCTTCTATGACAAGGTGACTTACTTGGTGGATGGGGAAAAGGCTGTGAATGTTGTTTATCTGGATTTAGTAAAACTTTCGACATGGTTTCCCACAGCATTCTCCTGGAGAAACTGGCTGCTCATGGCTTGGATGGGTGTACTCTTTGCTGGCTCAAAAACTGTCTGGAAGGCTGGGCCCAAAGAATGGTGGTGAATGGATTTAAATCCAGTTGTCATCTGGTCACAAGTGGTGTTCCCCAGGGCTCAGTATTGGGGCCAGTTCTGTTTAATATCTTTATCAATGACCTGGACGAGGGGATTGAGAACACCCTCAGTAAATTTACAGTTGACACCAAGTTAGGCAGGAGTGTCGACCTGCTTGAGGGTAGGATGGCCCTACAGAGGGATCTAGACAGGCCACAGCGATGGGCCGAGGCCAATGGTGTGAAGTTCAACAAGGCCAAGTGCTGGGTCTTGCACTTGGGTCACAACAACCCCAGGCAACACTACAGGCTTAAGGAAGAGTGGCTGGAAAGCTGCCAGGCAGAAAAGGACCTGGGGGTGTTGGTTGACAGCTGGCTGAATGTGAGCCAGCAGTGTGCTCAGGTAGCCAAGAAGGCCAATAGCATCCTGGCTTGTATCAGGAATAGTGTAGCAAGCAGCACCAGGGAAGTGATCGTCCCCCTGTACTCGGCACTAGTGAGGCCCCACCTTGAATACTGTGTTTGATTTTGGGCCCCTCACTACAAGAAAGATATTGAAGTGCTGGAGCATGTTTAGAGAAGGGCAATGAAGCTGGTGAACGGCCTATAGAACAAGTCTTATGAGGAGCAGCTGAGGGAGCTGGGCTTGTTTAGCCTGGAGAAAAGGAGGCTGAGGGGAGACCTTATTGCTCTCTACAACTACCTGAAAGGAGGTTGTAGCGAGGTGGGGGTCAGTCTTTTCTCCCAAGTAACAAGTGATAGGACACGAGGAAATGTGTTCAAGTTGCACCAGGGGAGGTTTAGATTAGATATTAGGAAAAATGTCTTCACTGAAATGGTTATCAAATGTTGGAGCAGGCTGCCCAAGGAAGTGGTTGAATCACCATCCCTCCAGGTATTTAAAAGACATGTAGATGTGGTGCTTCAGGACATGATTTAGTGGTGGTTTTGGCAGTGTTAGGTTGATGATTGGACTCAGTGATCTTAAAGGTCTCTTCCAATCTAGGTGATTCTATGATTCTATGATTCTATGAAATTTTCCTTTTTAAAAAGGGAAAAGAGGAAGACCTAGCAAACTACAGGATGGTCAGTCTCACCTCTGTGCCCAGCAAAATCATGGAGCAGATCCTCTTGGAAACTCTGCTAAGGCACATGGAAAATAAGGAGGTGATTGATGACAGCCAGCATGGCTTCACTAAAGGCAAATTGTGTCTGACAAATCTGGTGGCCTTCTACAGCGGGGTTACAACATTGGTGGATAAGGGAAGAGCAACCAACATAATCTACCTGGACTTGTGCAAAGCACTTGACACTGTCCTGCATGACATCCTTGTCTCTAAATTGGAGAGACATGGATTTGACTGATGGACCACTCGGTGGATAAGGAACTGGCTGGATGGCTGCGCTCAAAGAGTTATGATCAATGGCTTGATGTCTAAGCGGAGACCAGTGATGAGTAGCGCTCCTCAGGGGTAGGTATTGGGACGCGTGCTGTTTAACATCTTTGTCAGTGACATGGATGTTAGGATTGAGTGCACCCTCAGCAAGTTTGTCAATGACACCAAGCTGTGTGGAGTGGCTGACAGGTTGGAAGGAAAGGATGCCATCCAGAAAGACCTGGATAGGCTTGAGAGGTGGGCCTGTGCGAACCTCATGAAGTTCAACCAGGCCAAGTGCAAGGTCCTGCACGTGGGTCGGGGAAATCCCACGCAGAAATACAGGCTGAGTGGAGAATGTATTGAGAACAGCCCTGAGGAGAATGACTTGGGGGTGTTGGTGGATGAGAAGCTCAACATGAGCCAGCAATGTGTGCCTGCAGCCCAGAAACCCAACCACATCCTGGGCTGCATGAAAAGAAGCATGGCCAGCAAGTCGAGTGAGGTGATTCTGCGCCTCTATTCTGCTCTGGTGAGATCCCACCTGGGGATCCAGCTCTGGGGCCCCCAACATAAGAAGGACATGGACCTGTTGGACCAGGTCCAGAGGAGGGCCGCAAAGACAATCAGAGGGATGGAGCACCTCTGCTATGAGGACAGGCTGAGAGAGCTGGGGCTGTTCAGCCTGGAGACGACAATGCTCTGGGGAGACCTTATCGCAGCCTTCCAGTACTTAAAGGGGGCCTCCCTTTATCAGGCAGCGTAGTGATAGCATGAGGGATAATGGTTTTAAACGGAAAGAGGGTAGATTTAGATTAGATATTAGGAAGAAATTCTTTACTGTGAAGGTGGTGAGACACTGGAACAGGTAGCCCAGAGAAGCTGTGGGCGTACCATCTCTGGAAATGTTCAAGGTCAGGTTGGATGGTGCTTTGAGTAACCTGGACTAATGGAAGGTGTCTGTGCCCATAGTAGGGGTTTGGAACTAGATGATCTTTAACCATTCTATGATTCTATGAAATTTCTTCATAGGTTGTACAGGGCTATGTTTTGGATTTGTGATGAAAGCTTTGTTGATAACACAGGGATATTTTAGATTTTGCTGAGCAGTGCTTACACAGCATCAAGAACTTTTCTGCTTCTCATACTGCCCCACCAGCACGTAGGTTGGGGATGCACAAGGAGTTGAGAGGTGATACAACTTGGACAGCTGACCTCAGCTGACCCTATACCATATGATGTCATGCTCAGCAATAAAGCTGGAGGCAGATGGTAGGGGCTGCCATTGCTCAGGGACTGGCTAGGCATCAGTCTGTTGGTGGTGAGCAATTGTTTTCTTTTGCATCACTTGTTTTTCTTGGTTTTGTCTTTTCTCGGTTTTGTCTTTTCTCGTTGTTGTGGGGTTTTTTTTAATCTTTTTTTTTTTAATCTCCTTTTTTTTTTTTAAATTGTTGAACTGTTTGTATATCAACCCATGAGTTTTTGCTCTTTCGCCCTTATGATTCTCTCCCCCATCCCACTGCAGGTGGTAGGGATGAGCTAGTGGCTGTGTGGTGCTTAGCTGTCTACCATGATTAAACTGTACAAGGATCTAAGTGCTACACAGGTTTTTGCTAGTTCTTCATAATAGTTGGATAATTAAGGTTAAGGGATGATTAGGGTAAGAGATTTGAGCTGAGACTTAGGTCAAGGTATTCTTGACTGTTTGCATCTTTATATCCTTTGTTTTCTAGAGATTTCAAATACATTGGAGAAGAAGAAGAGAGCAGGAACAGGATCTGCCAAGAAAGAGAATACAAGAAAGTAGGTGGACTGTCCCTCCAGTGCATGTCCTTCATGCAATGGAGCCTCTATTTTTGTCCTGTGAACAGCATGGTTCACCTATGATCCAAGTACTTAGCCTTGCTCCTTTGTTGTCTGTGTCTCTTACTGCTTCAGAGGGCTAGTTGGAACGCCTGCCTTGTCATCAGAGGGCAACTGGGGATAGCTTGCTTTTTGGGGAGGCATAGCATACTTTAAAAGTTGTAGCAAATAGTTGGGCCTCTGGATGAGGCCCTCTGAGTCTCCGCTTATGTAGTTTCATCATACAGAGTCTGAGAGTGAAAAACTTGCAAACAGGGTCAATCTTAGTCCACGCTGTATGCTTTTGTATGAGGAGTTTCAGGTCCTTGTTAGGTGTTTCCATACCATTTTGGCAGATCAAGGTGCGTGAAAAACAGATGTGCTTTGACAGAGGCTCCCCTAGGTGTTGTGAATCCTTTGTGCTGCTGTTACAGTCAGGATGAGGGGCATGGTGTTTAATGAAGTTCAGTTCTGTGCTTTTCAGAGTCACAGTGGTCTCCAGTGTTGCAGGTGTGACAGCCCTACAAGCAGAGCCCTACAAGTCTTGCAGGTTTTTAATAGTTTAGTTACCCTGCCATATCTTGAGAAGAAAGAGGTCTCTGACTGTACAATTTCCTGCCATCATGTCAGTTTGGGTGGTGAGTTAGCTGTGATCACATTGTCTGACACTAGGATGCCCTATTGTACCTTGGGTGTTGCTGCCACTCTCTAATGATGTGTAAGGTCTCAGGCTGTGTAGCTTTAGGCCCACCTGACGCATCTGGGAGGTGACCTTTAACTTAAATGTCTGGCATCAGGCTCCCTTGTGAATCTCATAAACTTCGTGGATCATGTTGTACTGTCTTTTAAATTGAAGTGAGGATTTTTTTTTTCTCCATGTGCAATACTTTCTGCTGTTCTACGCAGCACTGTGAAAGTGCCTCATTTCTTAAGGGCCTTGGCCTTTCTGTCAGTTTTCTGGAGTTTGTTAAGCACTGGCCTGGGGCTAGTAGGTGTCTGGAGTCCCCTTCCTCTTCTCTTGCTGCCTCTAATCCTGCAGCTGAAGTTTTAACACGCCTCCACCTCCCACATTCCTTTCCCATTGCAAATAGATCATGTACAATCATGGACAGTAACTGCTGAAAAACAGTTGCTTGAGCAAATTAGTTACGAATGGATTGGAGGATTGTTGCCTAGGTCATTCTTTCTGGGAGGTATACTATATTATTTTCAGATGCCCTGTACCATTTCAATGCAGATGTTACAGTACTGATATTTATTCTATTCTGAGCAATTTTTTGAGGAGAAGAGGAGCATGGAATCAGGAAAATGCATATAGACTATCTTTTTAGAGATTATTCTGGCTTTATTTTGGTGAGGGATTTTAGCTGAGAAATTCAGTAGTGAAGCTTGCACAGAATTATTGCAGTTCTTCATTAATAGGTTGCCTGAATATTTTTCTTTTAATTGAGTCATTTTTTGTCTCACCTTTATTTTTTCTAAGTTGTCTTACTTTTCAACAGTCCCCAAAACAGAAATTGTGAATTCAGGGCACACTGAAACTAAAGGGAATAAATCCCTGAATACAAGAAAGAAAAGCACGTAAATGGAAGAAAATTCAGTAGAGGCTAGAAAGTTGTTGGACAGAATAGACAAGTATAAAAATGTAGAAAAGTACAATCATGCCAAGTGTAAACCTTCCACTATTCTAATACTTTGTTCAAAATCTTGTATACCTCCTTTTATTTCTTTCTCCATTAACTGTTACTGGTTGCTTTAGAAGTAGTGTTCCATTGAAAGCAATGCTTTTTATCTTTTGTATTATAATGCATTCTTTGTAATTGGGAAAATGTGATCAGAATGTGTAATTTCTTAAATGCTAACTCACTGTAAGTGAAACAAATGCAACTCCTTTAACCTCAGTGGAGGTGTATACTTGTGTAACACTCAAGAAAAATCCATGTGACTAGTTCAAGGAGAAACAGACATTAACAGCTGGCTTTAGAGCTTTCTTTATTACAATTTTTAAAACAAATTTGAAATTATATGAAGCTTTCATAAGTTTTATGCTCTGATTCATTTTAAACTATCACAAGAAGTTTTTATGAAGTGTTAAGTTTGTATTTTACACCCTTTATGTTGGAATAATTTGCTGATATTCCTACACAATTTTTACAAGAGGTGTGTGGCAAGCAAGTCCCAGGAGGTTATTCTCCCCCTCTACTCTGCCCTGCTGAGGCCGCATCTGGAGTACCGTGTCCAGTTCTGGGTTCCCCAGGTCAAGAAGGACAGGGAACTGCTGGAGAGGGTACAGCAGAGGGCTACCAAGATGATTAGGGGGCTGGAACATGTTTCTGATGAGGAAAGGCTGAGGGACTTGGGTCTTTTTAGTCTGGAGAAGGGAAAACTCAGAGGGGATTGTGGCATGGGGCCTGGGGAGGAGAGCCCTGAGTGTTGCTCAATTGATAGGTGGGGACGTGCTGGAACAAAGACTGAGATAAACAAGCCCCAGGCGCAACACGGAGATAAACAAGTTTCAGGCGCCCTGCCTGATAAGCCTTAAGAACTGTACCTTTAAGAACTGTGTTTGTTAGCATAACAGTATGTTGTTGACCAGTCAGATGCAGACGCGGGAACAGTGTACCAATCGGTTTAGAACACGCAGCCAATGTAAGTGTATATAAACAAATGATTGTGTACAATAAATCGACATTTAGCTTGCATCAAGCTGCGTCCCGTCTCTCAATCGCGGCAGGGGATCTCATCAATGCCTATAAATACTTAAAGGGAGGGTGCCGGGAGGATGGGACCAGTCTCTTTTCAGTGGTGCCCAATGATAGGACAAGAGGTAATGGGCACAAACTTGACCATAGGATGTTCCATCTAAACATGAGGAGGAACGTCATTACTTTGAGGGTGGCAGAGCACTGGAACAGGCTGCCCAGAGAGGTGGTGGAGTCTCTGACTCTGGAGACATTTCAAACCCACCTGGACACCACCCTGTGCAACCTGCTGTAGGTGACCCTGCTCTGGCAGGGGGGTTGGACTAGATGATCTCCAGGGGTCCCTTCCAACCCCTGTGATTCTGTGATTCTGTGATACTGTTCAAGAATAATATGTGTCAGAAACTGTTGCTCTACAATGACATAGTTATCTTCATATGCTAATGGATTTCACTTGTTAGTGAAAATTGTGATTATGGAATCACCCCATTGCAATAAGAGTGTGTTCAACATAAACTAAACTGATTTACATACTGAAAATGGAAACACTTCCTGTACAAGTTACAGGCTTGGGGTAATTGTTATTTTTGCTTCTGTGGCACTTTTTTATCAATGCTATTTATTTAACAAAGCATATACCTTTAGCAATAGCCTGTATTCTTTTTTTAGCCTAATTCATTCTGAATTCATTAGTTCTATGCCTTTTGGTAATAATTGTCCTGTAACAGTGCACAAGATAGCCACTTACAAACCATAAGCCTTATTAAAATCCCTTCATAAAGTGAACTGAAAGAGTCATACAAACAAAACTTTTTGCTGTACCAGACTCTGTGCCCTCAATTCAGGAAAAAGTTTAGTTATAAGATTAGAGAAGAACAAAATGTTAGGGGTATTTATATTCTTAGATATAAGGAAAACATTTTGATATCTTGTAGATTCTGGTGATGGATAAATTCCACGTCTTGATTATCTCCCATCTAAATCTGAATCTGAAAATTAATCTCTCCCATCCCATCCCAATATTAACCAGAGTTAGCAATATGATGGCTGCCTCTGAATTAGTCTGATAAATGCTAACAGAGCATGAGTGAAACTGCTTATAGGATCTTTGCTCTGGACTATAAAAATCACAGTAAAAATAAAGTCAAGAGGTCTGTTCTAGCTTTGGGTACGTATTGAAGCTGTTAGCCCGCAATCAACATGACAGCTGGATTGTACAATCCTCATGGCAACGTGTGTCCTCATGTAGTCCTGATATGCCTACTTGAGTATGGCCAGGCACTCATTGTGCTACAAGGTCTTAATCTGAACAGTCAGGTGCTTTGATTAATAACAAGGGCAGCAAATGCAGTTCTTGCAGAAGAATAGTTTTCTTTCTGTGCAGAGAGTAGGCAGATCACAGAAGTATGCTGGGCTGGGGAGAGGCCTGGGTCAAGAATCTCTCTCTTTTACACCTGGTCAGCAGCCAAGAGGTAGGTTGTTTCAGGGACAAAAGCCATCCAAGAACTACTCTTGCACTGATCTACCTATGTTGCTTACAGTAAAGCCACACTTTACCTTTCAATTGGAAAGAACTGTTTTAATGTATAATATTTCACTCAAACGATAAGATCCCACCCAGGACAGAATATTTGTATATTCCTTCTTCAAATTAGCACAGCAGTTCTCTTTAGTAAAACATGCAATAAACTTTGGACAGCTCGGGTAGAGGAACTGCAGGGGAAAAAAACAACCAAAAGGCATGCATCCAGGAAAATTACTGCTCCAGTGTCTGTTGGGCAGGGTAGAAGGGCTGATCATACTTTTGACCCTGACGAAGGGACTTCTGATTTGCAGTTATAAAAATCAAGTAATGAATACTCTGACCAGGAATAGAGAGGCCCTGCCTTTGGCCAGGTTGAGGAAAGGGAGAATTTTGTTTACTGGACTGTGTGGGTTCGATGGCCTAGCACATCTGCCCCACGGGACTATAAGCTCTAGTGGACACTGGTGCACAGTGTACTCTAATACCATCAGATTACAAAGGGGCAGAATCCACCTGTATTTCTAGAGTGACAGGAGGATCCCAACGACTGTCTCAGTTGGAGGCTGAAATAAGTCTAACTGGGAATGAGTGGCAAAAGTATCCTATTGTGACTGGTCTGGGGGCTCCATGTGTACCCATTAACTCCACTAACACACTACCTCTTCTGTTCTGAGTCAACACCATAACAGAGGAAGCCCAAAGTCATAGACCAAATGAACTCAATGAACATTTTATGGATATTTATGGACATTTTAGAAACATTTTATGGGGGAAGGGGTGGTTAATGAGGATGTATTGAGAAAGAGTAGGACCTGAACATAATCTAGATGATATGGAATAAGGGGTGGGGAAAGTACCGGTTTTGGCTGCGCATCGCTTGGTTGGTGGTGAGCAACTGTTTCATTTGCATCACTTTTCTTTCTTGGGTTTTATTTTCCTCTCTCTGTGTTCTTTCTTTTTTCTCTTATCTTTACAATTTCGAAAGATTTTTTTTTTCTTTTTAATTATTAAACTTATTATCTCAACTCAGGAGTTTATTTCTCACTTTTACTCTTCCAATTCTTCCCCTGTCCAGTACGGGAGGGGGGAGTGGGTGAGCAACTATGTGGTGCTTAGTTGCTGGCCAAGGTTAAACCATGACAGACACTAATAAGCTTCAGTCTTATCTGTTCTCAGAGCATGTTTGAAGCAAAACTTACAAGTCTGATGAGAGAGCTGAAGAACTGTAGGGGACCACTGGCAACTGTAATGGTGAATACTTGTAACTGCACTGACTTTTTCATTTCCCCAGATACTACTGAACTTTCTAAATTCACTTGTTTTGGCTGTTTTGTTGCATACCAATTGCAATATGACCAACAAGTAGTTCCTTTGAACATATCTATGGCCAGATACCTCATGCTCTATGTGTGAATAACTGTTGCAGAGCTAAATTCATGTTCAATTTTAAAAATCAGAAGTAGTACCATTTGAGGATGTGAAGACAGATAATAAAAGAAATGGATTAAATGTATCCTTTCGCCTGAGGATTTTTATTTTTTTACCTCTGTACAGTTTTGATAACATTGGGGTTATTTTATTTCATACAAAATGGGTTATGATTGTTCTTCAGGCCCTAGGGTACTTTTCCAGTAGAGATTGCAGGACGAGGAAAATTATTATGCGTTTGTTATCATTATACAGTTCTACATCTAAAACACAGTATCTCAAAAGCAGACTACTTCAGCTAAGCTGGTCATGAAGTAATTTGAAGACTTTAAGTATTAGTAATCTAAATATTTCTTATCTTATGGATTTGAAAGTTAGTATTACGTTATCTTGCTTAGATACCTACAGAAAGAAAGTGAGAAAATAATACTGTGTGTTTCTATGCTTATTGTCACAGCAGTAGGACCTGTTTAAAGAACATTTTAGAGAACTCTTTCTGTTGTGGACACTCCTTCCTGCTCTCTTTCCATCTGTGCTGGCAGAATTATTTGTGGGGCTGTAGTACAAACCACATAACAAAACTGACCTCACTAAAAAAAAAAAGAAAAAAAACACACAAAGGACCTAATTTTTCTATTTTTTATCTGTCTCAGTTCCCTGATACAATTCACACTGCAGCAATGGAAAGTATTATGTTGGCATGGCTAGCAGGGAAAGCTGCTGCAGTGTGAGATGAGGAGGTGGGAATACCTTGAATGGTCCCCTGTCTGAACTTGGGAAAGTATTTACTCTGTCAAGAAGACATAATTTTATCTTTAAAAAATGCCTTATCTCATGTAAGCATACAGTTAATTCAGATGGAATGAGACTCACG
Source organism: Burhinus oedicnemus (assembly GCA_008921705.1). Taxonomy (NCBI): domain Eukaryota; kingdom Metazoa; phylum Chordata; class Aves; order Charadriiformes; family Burhinidae; genus Burhinus; species Burhinus oedicnemus. Next base: position 1,524,287 of record VFFE01007235.1, on the reverse strand, counting down.
CATATATATACATACAAAATGTCATGTGTGTTTGTGTGCGCGTGTAGCATTTTATAAAGGAACTCTATCAAATGGTAAAGTGTAGAGAGTTACTTCAATCACAGTAAAATTTGATGAACTGGCTAGGCAAAAAAAAAAAGTGGAAGTCAATCTGAGAAAGAACAATTATGCAAAGCCTGCTTTCTTTGTTGCAGATATATAAGATACAAGTAGAAGTATTAGTTAGTTAGGGATAAATAAATTTTGGTGTAACACATGAGGATTTAGCTGTGTGACTCTTATGGGTCTCATAATTTATTTCTTACTTCCAGGACTCAATAGTCAACTACGTTTGGTTTTGTAGCAAAAACGTCTTGAACTGTAGCAATTACAGCTGTATCATAGCTGTCACACTATAATTACAGATAGAAAGTAAGACAAAATTTACAGCTCTGCTGATGCGTATAGCCTGAATTCCACCTAAAATGTTTTGCTTAGTGTTTGGTATTGGCCAGCTGCCTGTCAAATCTTAGCGGCAATCAACTGGAAACATCAGACACAGGAACTTATGTCATCTGGATGTGGTTTGCTTCTTTAGGCTATAGGCTTTTCACCACACTGTCTTGGTTGGTTGGGGGTGGGTTTTTGTAGGGTTTTTATTTTGTTGTTTGGATTGGGGTTTTTTGTTTTGCTTTGTTTTGTTTTTTGTTTTCCTGGTCATTTTTCAGACAGAAATTTTACAGCTATTCTTTCTCAAATACTTCTAGTTTGCACCACAACAAATACCTCAGAAAGTTTTGTCTGAGGCTTGGAAAAATACAACTATTTTATGGCTAAGGATTGCAATATTTTCCATGTATTTGGCTGCAAAAAGGTAAGACAGAAACTGTAGTTAAGTATCTTCTCTTCGTAGTCAGTTCTTCCTGTACTTTGTACAGATACTGCACAGCTGTAAGATATTAAAGAACTTTGTTTTATGACCCATTTTTGCCTGTGACCACTTCATTCCAGCCGGTGTTGGGGAGTGCTTCTGGGAGGCTCAGATTTTTCTGCATTCACTTTCCTTGGTTCCTGTAGACCCATGTTTCCTTTTAGATGTGGATCTTTATTATCTCTGGTTTTTTTACTGGGGCTGTTACTTCTTTTCTCAAGGTCACAGCCTTATTCTTCTTTTGCCTGCTCGGTACTGTGTTACATACGCTTTCTGCCTTCTGAATAGCATTTAGACTTTACACAAGATAATTTTGGCTGAATTAATTTCTGCTTGTACTGAAAAATGATAACAGAAAGGAGAAGCTGAAGACAACCAAAAAATAGAGGAGGAGGAAAAGGCTGTTTAAAGCAGAGTTAAAGCCTAGCATTGAGACAGTCTACGTTTCTTCTTCAAGCTGGGCACAAGAAGATAGTCCCCTCTGTGCTTCAGTCACACTCCTCCATGGTGGATACACATTTCCTCAGTTCCTCAGAATTGCTGTGGTCTACAGCTGAGAAATGGTCCAAAGCTGTCTTTTTTTTTGCACGCCTTTCCCTGACACTACCTCTTTAGCAATGTGTCTCTTATGGGGTTTTCCTACACACATTATGAACTCAAGCATTTCTGCATTTTGCTAATTTATTTCATTTCACTTGACGATCCAACTGTGATCCCACTGTGCAAAACTCATAATGTTATACTTATTCTGAATCTTATTGTTCAATTAGTATTTGAGATCTCCTATTACAGGTGTGAGAAAGAGAAAGGGTAGTAGAATAAACAAGAAAATAACACCAGATTTGCTGCTTTAACATGTTTCTTGCAAGACCTTTATTTTAGATTTATTTAGATTCATTTTAACACCATGTTTCATTAAACTAAATGCATTATGAAACAGAAGAATTATAGTTCAGCATATCTTCTTTGCAGTGAACTGCACTCCTTATGTTGCAGGAAATGTTTTGGCCTTGATGAAGAGAACAGCTCTTATCTCATTACTACAAGACAAACATATTGACAAAATAGAATTTTCAGGGGGAAAAAATGAGGAGTTTTGCACAATGCTTGTGAACTATATTCCATTTATTTGTAGGAAAAGATAGATCGGTAACAAAGAGAAATACTGGCTCCCAAGAGAGATGTTACAAGAAAAGAGACTGTCCTTCATTTTTGCACTGTGGTGATTTGCTTGGTATTTGTCCATATCTTATATAGTCTTGATGAAGATTTATCACAGGTTTGAAAAATCCATAAAAATACCTCAAACGCACAGTAAAAAAAATCACGTAGAAAACATACTGGGCCACATCCTGCTTCAAATTTCCAATGAAATTCAGCTCCTAGTGCATACAGTAATGCGAAATCTGGAAGAAAGTCCAACAATGCTTTTATTTTCATAAATTTGGCAGGTAAGAGGGATACAGGGACTGATTATGACTTCTGTGTTTGTTTTCTCTGCTGCGTAGCCCTGAAGAGCTAAAATTCAGATCCAGAATTAATACTAATGTGAAGTTTTGACAAGCAACGTGTTGAAGGCATGAAGGTAAAAAAGACCCAGTGGATCAGGCACATATGGGCGAAGCATACTGCAGCACCACACAACTGCAGCATGGCTGGGGCTGGCTGGCACCTCTGGAGATTGCACAGTCCTGCCACCGATCAAGCAAGATCAGCTACAGAAGGCTGCTCAGGCCCATGTCCAGCTGAGCTTTGAACACCTCCAAGGATGGAGACTCCACACCCTCTCTAAACTGTCTGTGTCAGTGTTCCACCACTGCGACGGTATTAAGTTTTTTTCTCTAATATGAGTGTTTGAAAAAGAATCTGTGACTTGAAACACAAGCGGGGCTAGATCTTAATGCTGACAAAATAATTCAGCAGTTGGTGTAATGTTTAAGGCACAGTGTTATGTGTATATATTACAATTGTTAAAGTTATTTCCCTTTTGTTACTTATTTCACTCAAAGCTCTATTCTATTCTTTATCTCTGGTCATAGCATAGCATACAATGGAACGTGGCCTAGCAAGAAAATATTTTTATTCCCTTTCTCTGTCTCTTACTTCCTTATATACCACAATTCTATTTGGTCTGTGTGGGAGGGATTTGTGAGTTCAACAGGCTGCCATGAAGTACCCCCATTAGCCTTGAAAACAACACACAGTCACTGTTTATTTTCTTGATATTCGTTCATGGTTTACTTTTGCCAAAGTAAGTGCATTTCTCCTGCTGCTAAGCAAGAGGGGTTTGGTTGAGTCATGTTTTGGTGTATTGTAATCTTCTAAAATACTACATATGCAACAGAATGTTACATTTAATGGAAAGCTACTAGCATATGTTTACATAAAAACACATTCACCTCTTTGATCATCTTGGGAGACTATGGATGAATAGTCCACACAAATATTCAGTGCTTCTACATCTAGACTGTTTGCCATACAGTGGGGGAAAAAAGAGATATTTTAAAATATGTTCAGGGTTTATATGCCATGTGCAATCCTCCTTGGGTGTCGAGATGCCAACTATCATACCTTAATAAAAAGAGCCCACTGTAGCCATCCACCTAGGATGTCCTTAACAGAGCTGACACATTTTTTAGTCCTTTTATTATGCTCACTGGAGCTAAATGCTGTGTGTGAAGTTTTCACAGGAAGAGTGCATTGCTGCATAGGTAGTGTTGGATCAGAAACTTATGAAACAGGCAGGCACCTCTCACAGAAAACAATAGCATAAACAAAGCAGAATGAGCACTGAACAGCACTTGACTAATCAGAGTCTACCCCATGATTAGATGGTATTAAATAACTTACTAAAGTAACTGAAGTTAGGTGGATTAATACGAGATGAGTCTCTGATCTGAAATCTTTGTTTAGGTGGCACGGGAAGAGCACTTTGTGATGCTGCTATAGGAGTAGTACTATCTCAGTGTATGTGTTAGGCAGCATCGCCTCCTTGTTTATTGTTTGGACTTGCTCTTCAGCTGCTGAAGAGGAGAACAGAGGGTAGTAGTAAAAAAACATGTTTGCTTTTATTTCTTTTTCTTGGAAAGGTTTTTTGCTTGCATAGCACTCATTAAAAGAAAAGGAAACAAACAAAAAAAAAGCCAGATAGCACAAATGCAACAAAAATTGGGAAGCTATGCCAGTTAATATCATGCTGTTTTCTCAACTACTTGTAAGCAGGGCTCCCTATCTTTATTATAGTTAGAGTGAAGTCACCTGCAATGATTTACAACAGTTCCCTTTGAAACAATGCTTTGTAAAAATAATGAGTTTATCGTTCCTCTCTGTTGCAACAAAGCAATGAAATTCCTTGTCATAGGACAAATACCTCGTAGTGCATTTTCATCAAGGGGCCTGTCTCAGGTATATAAAGTTAGCAGAAGTTACTGAGTGACAGACACCCTGGGTAGTCTTCTGTGGAGCATCTAAGAGACCGTTTGCCCTGCAAGCTTGTAACTCACTTTCCTCTTCTGTCAAAGTGTTTGTCACTGCCATACTGCCTCTTTTAGGTATCATCCTCCAGTTAGAGTACATCACACAGATCCCCCACTTCAGGCTGATATGTGTACCAGGATTTTAGAAGCATTTCAATCCCTACTGTTGCATTTTTGGAATCCATCACATTTGTAGTCAATCAGCTCTGTGCTTTACTCTTGCATTCCTGTGAGGGTTTAACATGTGAAGGAGGTTATATATATTACCATTTTCCAGACATGCTAATTAAAGGAACGCGCATCCATACTGTTGCCTGCCTGTGCGTATCATTGCACACACAAGACACAGTAAATTCAAGATAAGTTATGATTACTCAACACTCAGTGAAGGAAGGGTAAAAATACCTCTATGGATATTAGTACTCACAGATGCAGTGGAGTAATTGGTGGAATATAACTTATTAGTTCATGACAAACTGCTTATTAGTTTTTTTTTGGAAAATAAAAACGGAAACCAAACAGAAACCTGGTCTCTGATGGTGCTGAGTTAAAAACTTAAGTTCTGTAATACTTCTCAGGTCTCCCTATAGTCACTTCATTGTCATCCAGGATGCTGAGTGGGAAGATACTAGCAAGAAATGTTTATGATAAGGTGGTATTAAATCCAACCCACCAGAAGTCTTTACTCAGGAGTTCTAGAAGGTGTGTTCATCCACTCAAGATTCAGTCAGGAATGTACTAATTATGATGGATGTGTCTGAGAAAGCATTCAGGATTCACTTTTTTCTCTTGCCTGCACAGAATAAGGAGAATGATTGCCTTCTGTGATAAAGTCTGGGACTTGTGGATGGGAGGATAGCAGCGGGTGCCATGTAGCTTGTGTTTAGTAAGGCTTTTGACACTGTCTTCCACAATAGTCTTGTATCCTGTTTAGCGTATTACACTCTGCATGTGAGGACAATCAGATGGATGAAAAAGTCTGTTGGATGTTCACGCTCAGAATGTCATGGTTAAAAGACTGTGTCCTACAGCCATGGTCTTGTAGGGTAATTCGTGGGACTTGTCATGTTTAAAAACTCTACCAGTGACCCAGAGGAGGTGACAGAGGGCCCATGTTTCAAGTTTGCAGATGATACCGAGGGGGACCAATCAACACACTTACAGTCTGGGCCACCATTCAGGTGGAGGTGGTCAGGGGAGGAAGCGTCTGATGGGTCCCCATGAAATTCAGCAAGGGCCAGGCCAAGACCTACACTGGAAGGTAGAGTGTTGCAGGGATGCAGGCTGGGGCTGGTGGGGCCAGGGAACAGCTGTGGGGGATGGCCCTGTGCCCTGGCAGGCAGTGAGCTGAGCCAGGGCCGGCCATGCACCTAAGCAGCAAGAAAGGACAGCGATGTCTGGAGTGGTGTGAGCAGAGCATGGACCTGAGAGCCAGCAGAGGGCAGGGACTGTACCCTCTGCTAAGTACTCATCAGACCACGTCGGGATATGTTTTCAGTATCCAATTTTGGGCCCCCAGGTGCAAGAAAAATATATATGAGCTGGCAGGACTTCAGGGGAGGCCATCAAGGCAGTGGGGTTCAGTCCCTTGTTCTGTGAGGAAACATTGTGGGACTGGGGCTGGTTCCACCAGGAGAAGGTACATCCAATGGCATCCCTGGCACCGATGGGAGGCATGGGGGAGACGCAGCCAGTGATGCGTGCCAGGAGGGTGAGAGGCAGCAGCACAACCTGAAACACGAGCAGCTCATGTTGGAGAAAAGGAGAGCCATTTTCCCCATGAGAACAGTCCAGTGATGGAGCAGGGGCTGAGGAAGGTTGAGCTGTCTCCATCCTTGGGCATTTCATATCCCAGCTGAATGAAGCCCTCACCAGTCTGGTCTGAGTTCATGGCTGAGCCTGCTCAGCACAGGCGCTGGGGCTGGAGACCTCCCCAGGTCCCTGCCAGCCTGAATTGTCCTGTGATCCTATATCTTCCAACTGTAAGTGCAAGTGGTTTGAACACTGCTTGTGTTTCACTCAGTAATGGTATATATAATAGATACAAATCATTTTCAAAGTGGTACCAGAAATCAGGTCTTGCCCTACCCAAGTACTATACTGTGAAGTAACTTCTTTATTTCTTTTTACTCTTTCCCCCTCTCTCTTGCTCTTATATAATGATTGCTTGTTTCCTTTCTAAGCAAAACCATTTTCAATAGGAGGTGTGGAAAATTACTTCTTTAGGATGATCAGTGTTTGATTTTCAGAAGTGTTTTTCCTTTCTGAAAGAAGGGTTAAATCCAATAGTGCTTGCAGGTGCATTGAAAAACTTAAAGGATTACTTAAAATTCTAAAAATATTTTTTTGAGAAATAGCTATGTGTGTGTCTTGCTAAAGTCTGGAATTGGTAATATAAAGACAATTGGCTTTTTGAAGATTCTACAATTTCTGAGAAAAGAATAAAAACAATAAATGTTGAGTTTTCCTATGGTAAACTGAAGGTTTCTTTCTATTTGTTTGTTTGTTTTTTGTTTGTTTCTGGTTTTGGTTTTTTGGGGGGGAGGAGGCTCTTTGTTAAAACTTTTTATTCTCATTTCAACTGCTTTTGTTTTCACATAATTTTGTGGAATATAAAATAATTTTCAATTTGGTAATGAAGACATCACATCCAGAGAATTTTAAATGTTATTTTTCAGTCTTACTAAAGACTTTGGTTTTGACAAAATGTAAGTGAACTTAGAAAGAATAGGTGATGACTTTGGTGAACTTAAGTGATATTCTTTAAACATTGTCCCTACTAGGCAATGCACCTCAACAGAATATTAAGCTGAAGTTGCCTGACCAGCTCTGCTCTACATCCTTTTCAAGCTCTTACCTATTGATTTTACCTTAAACCTGACCCTAAAAATCAGAAAACTGAAAAATGTTAGATTTAGATTCATTGGGCAAAACCTTCAAACAATACAATAATAGGATAACCCTCTACCCCTCAGTTTTCTAACTACTATTTACTCTGTGTACTTAAAACATAAGCAGATACAGAACTGGTGTGAAACTGTGATCTGAGTCAGCTCTGATCTTTGCTGGAGTGTGATTATTCTGATCCTAACCTAAACTGATCCATTTAGATGTAGTGTCAAATCTTAACTCACTGCTGCTAGAGAAATCAATTTAATTCAGTTTCACATGGAATCTGATGTCCTTAGTCTAATTCTAATACTGATATTATACATGTTATTATTCATCTGGCTTAACTATGGAGAAGCACTCCACTTTTCTGTTCTTTTTGTAGCATTATGATATTCTAAACAGGAAGGAAAGATCTGACCTATTAATATACCATGCAGGGAATCAAATATTCCTTGCCTGAATACGCTTTGTTGTTGCACAGAAACCCTGGGAAACCATTCTGCAACTGAGTATTAAAGGTAGGACATTTGAAACAAAAATGGGAGGACTGGAAACAGACAAGCCTCAAACACCTGAAACAAGATTGTTGGAAGAACGGTATACCTTTGTGTACCTGTTGTTGTATTGCTTTATATTTTTATAGGAGCTGTACAGAAATTTTTAAGTGACATAATATTTACCATCTCTCAGTGACAGAAGGAATATGTATTCATATTGTGAAATGTGGCTTGCATTTTCACAGTCAAAATACTCAATTTGGTAAAATTAACCTCCCTACAGTGGGATTTTGCATATTGGTGGATATTGTGAAAGAAAACAGTAATTTTGTAAGCAATTTTCTTGACTGTTTTATTGTTTGTTTTTATGTGTGTTTACAGATGGCCAGTGTTCAGCAGTAGGTTATTCATTCCCTTTTCTTAACAGAAAATTCAAACAGAAGGAACTGAATGTGTATTTTTGTAGTTTCTCATCACAGAGTAGTTCCTCCATCTTTTGATGAGCTAATTATAATACTTTTGTCAAATTTCAGACTGATCTCTAACAAAAAAACCCACAAACAAACAAACCCAAACCCCAAAAAACATAACAAAGAAAAAGAAAACTAGGTATTTCCATTCTACAGATATTTCTGTTCTACATTAACACCCATTGTTTTTCTAGAGATTGAAATGCATGTACTATGACAATGTGTTATTTCAGTGGAAAATTAAAGGGTTGTGGTTCTGTGAGGGTTTTTTTGGTTTGTTTGTTTGTTTGTTTGTTTCTTTGGATTTTTTTCCCAAAGGAATTATATTGCTGTGTATGAAGAAACTAGCTGCCTACGTAGCAGACCTTGCTAAATGGAGAAAAGAGAAGAATACTGAAATGGAAGAATACTACGTCTTACTTTCTTGCCCACAAGATATATATCTTACAGAAAACCTTGAAGCTTTCTGGAAAAAACTGTCAGTTTCTGAAAAATATAATATATGATTGTTTTTCCTTTGGAATTTTGTCTAATATATTGGGATGAGCTTTATGGGTAATACACTATGCAGCTTTTTCTTTGCTCTTTCATCTTGAGGAGGAACTCTTTTGTGAGATTCAGTAGAATAGTGGCATAAAAGCCAGCTAATTTCATGTAGTTTGAACTCATTTGCTAAGTTCAAAGGTTCTTAGGAAAATCCAGGATGGCAAGCTGATGTGGGAAAATCAAAATGCAACAGCAGTAGTCTTTCCAAAAACTAAAAAAACCCACTTAAATTAGTTAGACATATTAATCTGGGAAAATCTTTGCACAGAAGCAGCTCTGACTTCCCCAAGTGTCTTCAGTATGTACTTGTGGATGGGTACTGAACATCTGTTTTACACTGTTGGGTAACTCCATTAATCAGATTGAGACAGAATTGTTTCTTATCCTATGGACAAAAGACAATGAATAATGACATAATTTTTTTTCATGTTGCCACCCCAACACTAAGCCAGAAAATTCCACTGCTGTTGGGGGTCCAATTTTATCTGTCCAGAAAAGAGGAAAAAAAAAAAAAGAAAAAAATAGCCAAACCCTTTGTGTCTTCCTATTAGAAACCGTTCTGACAATTCTGAACATCTTTGAAAGAAAGTACTCTACTTTCTTTTCTTCATTCGCCTGCTCTGGAATCACTGCAGAAAGTACAATGTATTTTATCAATTACTATCTGTGAAAACTGAAGACAACGCCCTAAAAGCACAAAGCCCAGCATAACCAAGGAACAGAATTGGAAAATGGACGATCTAAAATGATGGAAGGAGATCACACCAAAAGCAGACAGAAAGAAATAGGTGCTAGTAATATGCGTAAAGGGAGAAAGAGTATGTATAGTAAAAGAAAAATTGATTCGGAGACTGTCATACTAGGCTCTATCCTGTCATTCCAAAGACCAAGGAGATTCTAACTGCTGGATAGTCATCTGACAGACTGATACTATTTTTATTTTCTCTCTCTATCAGTAAAAACAGTAAGCATGCTTTATTCTTACATATTTCAATGTCTATACTATTTGCACTAACAGCAATCAGGGTTCCAAGCTATGACCAAAGAATAAATGTAGCTCTGCTTTTGGCTAGTATAGGAAGCAATGAAAACAGCCAGGAGGTGGCAGTTTTAGACCATTTTGAAAAGGAGCTGTCAATGATTTTGAGCATAACTAGAATCCTACTCTATGTTCTCAGATTTAAGCCAGAAACAATCTGAAAGATAGTTTTAAATTATTTATTTGGTCATATAGTAATGAAATAAAAAAGACCTTTCATCCCAAGAGTGGTAAATTCAGACCCATTTAGCTTTAGTCTAAATACAAAGACCACTACTGAGAAAACAACAGTTTCTTCAGAAGCTACTCAATTTACTATATAGAAATTTAGAGACACAATAACTTATATTTTCAGCTAAGACATTCCGATGTCTTTGGAATCCATCAGGGCAACAGCATTCACCTTCTAGCTATACCTAGAAATCACAAATTTTAGTCTAGTTCTTGGCATGGCCCCTAATTTGTTCAGATGATTTAATGCAGTGGGTTTTTTTTGTTGTAGTTGTTGTTTTTTGTTTTGTTTTGTTTTTTTCTTTGGTAAGACTTATTTTTCAGGCTACAATGATGTCTGGGAAAGGCAATACTTGACAAAGTAAAGCCAATTACTTGTATAAATACACCAAAGAGAGATAATTAGCCAGAGAGGCAATAAACTTTGCTTCTGAGGAGGCTGGTTTGCCAAAGGAGCTCAGAATTAGGCCCTTAGAGATCATCAGGAGGTCATGGGTAAAAGTATTTGGTTAAGTTTACAGGCAATAGTTAATTTTTCTTTAGCAAGAAAAATTGTTTCTTTAGAGTTGCAAACCCAAGGAACACTAGAATGCATTTAAATCCTGAAATATTTGTCAGCAAAAACCGCAATGAAATCTCTAACTTCACAAAGGAGAAGCATGTATTTGCAGGATTAGGGTGTGTGGTAGGGCATCTTCACCCTACAGCTTCTTCCACTAGTGAACACTGAGTACCATGCGAGATGTGCCATATCAAAGGGTCTGGCACACAAACTAAGCTTTGGAAAGACGTGTGATCAGCAAACCCCCCCCCCAGCATATTACAACAAAAAAACCTTCTGACTTTTCATATAACTTCAGTCAAAGAATTTCTGTCTTTATGGATACCTGAAAAAAGAACCCTTAAAATAGAACTCCCCTGTGCCCTCCTTGAAAACTTTTCCAAAGGACAACTGACCTCTTTTTGTTCTCACTTTACACTACTATCATGAAGAAAATAATACCTTAAGAATCTCAAGGACATAAAGCAAAAGGTTGATAAAAAGCATAAGAAACAGAGACAAGAGAACAGAGTATATTCAGCTGTGAGGTAAAATTTGACTACAGGGGAAGAAAGGAGGGAACGAGGGTTCTGGATTTTAAAAGAGGGCAAACTTTGATGAACTGAAGGAATTGTTAGTAAAGTCAATTGGACTGAAGAACTCAGGGACCTGAATGTGAGAGGGCCCTGGGATTTCTTTCAGTCAAACTATTAAAACTATTAGGCGCTGTGTATCTCAAGAAAGGGAAAAGATTACAAGGGAGGGTGTAAACCCAACTGAGTGAATAAGCGGTTCAAGAAAGATACTGTGAATAAGGAGAGAGCTTAGAAGGAATGAAAAAGGAAATTATTTGCAATTTCCTAAAAGGCAAGAGGGTGAGAAATTAAGTGAAAATTAATGGAAGTCTATTTGAGGGCCTACACCTTGCTCTAGCAAAGTTTGAGACAGCAAATCAAATGGAAAAAGGCACTTCAACCCTTAAAGTGAAATTAGAAATAGAAAATAAAAGGCCTTGTGAGAGTGTGAGGAGGAAACAGAACATATATACAGCTCCAAGGAAAATCAATGATTTTCTTAAGGTTTTCAAAATGCAGATTCTGTTAATCTTATACACAAAGACCATATGGCTGGCAAACTCGAGTTTTGCTAAACCATAGAGAGTGTGCAAGACTTTTCTTCTTTCTCCTAGGATTTTCTGTGGACAGTAGTTTAAACTAGCAGCATTAAATTGCATGTTGTCTTCCGGATCATCTATTTTAAAAATGGGCAGAAGAAATGCTGTCAAACTTCTTTCATCCTTTTCAGATTTGGGGAAGACAAGAAGCATGATTATTCTTCTATACTGCATTTTGGGCTTTACAGTACTGTAACAGAAAATTGTATCTGTGTTGCATACTTCCGTGTTTGCTTTGCGATCTGTCACAAAGCTTCAGCCTAACTAAACTGTTTTGCATCTCCGATGCCACATCCTGCAACACTTCACCATTTCAGTATTGGCTGTTCAGATCTAAATGCCCCAGGTTCAAGATTAAAAAGACAAAAAACCCAATCCTCATCCCCATGAATTTTCCTCTCCTAAGCAGGTTATACTATTAAGAGAAAAATAGAGGAAATAGCAATAGTAAAACAAAACAAAAAAACCTAAACCAAACCAAAACACACCACCCTCCAGCCCTTCAATCCAAACTGACTTATAGAAAATTCAGCGTTTGAAAGGAAGGACAGTGAAGTAGTCATACATAGAAAAGTGATGCAGAGAAGTCTGCATTTTACAATACCACAGAAATAAATCCTTCCAGACACTCTTTCTGTTTTAATATTGTTTCATTTGATCCATACACTTCCTCAAGCAGAACTCAGGTCTTGGTAGCAATATTAGCTAGCTCTTCCTATCACCACATCCTGAAGAGCTTTAGAGAAGATAACTGAAGCACAAAGAAGTGAATCATGCAGAGTCATACCCATCCTAGGCAATGGGAACAGAACAATTTTTTGAGTGACAGAAATTAAAAAGTTTATTCTTCTGGGACTTATTAGGTTTAGCACCTTCCCCACTTCTCCCTCATTAAGCATCTAGTCGATACAGTGCATATGGCAATGATGTGATTTCCTCACAATATTTAGTGAATTCAATAATGCAAATATACTAGTTTGTAAGTACTTTTTCTCCTGAAGCGCAAGAAATGGAAAATAGCGTCCATTCATGGACTTCAGTTTTGCATTTATAACTTGTGCTTATAGGTAAAAAGTCACCTGTAATTCAGAATGTGTGTAGATTAAGTAAGTATGAGGGTAATCAAAGCAGAAGTTTAACCAAAAGCTCACTTTCTCCCCTATGTGGTCTGACCACAGCTTCCTTCATCTCTTTCAGTAACTTTTACTTCTTGCTCTTCTCCTTCAGTCCTTGCTTCTTCTTCCTCAACCATCTATCAAAACCTCTGTAGGTTTCTGCTTTTATGTTGTTCACCTTATGATACTGATTTACTGAGGACTTATTGTTTAAGCATTGGTACTTTCAAAGTTCAGGTTATCTGAGATATGGGTTATCTTAGTAATACATCTCAGAGAATTTGAACTATGTCATCACAACAATGTTCATCATAGTTCCTATTGAAAATATGTTTATCACTTTCCCTTGAGTCAAATTCGTTGGCTTCAGTGTGAACTTGATCCATCAAGCACATAATGTACTATGCAAACTTCAGAACAGAGCTCATTTTAAGTACAGGAAATACAAGCCACAGTGAAAACTGGAAGTGAAAGATGCTGGCCCTGATAAAAGATGCACATACAATTTAAATGAATTCATAGCTTTTAAAATGTTCATCACAATATAAATGAATTCATAACTCTTAAAATGTTCATCACTTTGAACCTGCTTGAGATTCCTTTGTGAGAAAAAAAGTTCTTGAGGGCCTGCAAGGTTGCAAGAGCGTACACTTAGTAGGAAAGAAGAGATCCATGCCATTGAGCAGCTATTTTCCTGCCTTTATTCTGCTTCTCTGCACATGCTTGCTTAGATGAAAATCAGCCTAGTATAAAGTGCCAACACAAAGCTTGTTTCTGAGTATAGTGATGCAGAAAGACTCAGGGTAAAATCTACCTTTCATGAAACAGGTTCTAACTGCTGTCCTTGCCTTCAATCCAATACATCTGATGAGTTTATGTTCTTTATTTCAGGCCTTTTCCACTAGAAAGACCAACAGGACTTTTGTATAAGGTAGTATTTGAAGTCTGGGCTCTTGGTTTCTGTTCAGGAATCAAATTTAGGTTAGACTATGTGTGTGTTCAAGCCCAAATCCCATCTAAAGAGAAGTCTTCCTTTTTAGAAAATGCTGCTGGGAAGGACTTTTGGATATTTAGGTTGTTGATTGTAGGTAGTGGGCAGCATATTTCACTTTGAAAAAAAGAAAATAAAAAATGACCCTGTATTTCATATCTCATTGAATTTAGGCAGATAACCAACTGCATTTGTCAATGTTCTTTAAATGAAAGAATGGTTTTGCTAGTGCAAAAGTTCAACTTATCAGGAAGGGAATCATGCACTCTATATACTTGGTGCTTACCCCAATTACTGGGTAAGAGTATCACTGAACAGAATACTTGCTCAAAGCAAAACCAAAATGCAGCAACCCAGAATATACAGTTTCAGGCACTCAGAGCTCAAAACTTACTTTACAGCTTTAACAGTCATCATTTGGATCAGCTCTTTCAATGGATTAAGATAGTTTTGTACATCTATGCTTGAATAGCATGGTGTAATTCTTGACAGCTTTCTTGATGGTTTAGCCAGTGCTTTTCAGTCATGAAGCAATATAGTTCTCTTTTTTCTACTTAGTCAAGAACAACTTGAAAAATAAGTGAATGAATGCCTACACTCTGATGTAGGCTTTTTTGCAGATGGTGCACAGAACCCTGTACTATTGAGTGTGTAAGTGTTTGGCAGGAAAATATATAAAGGAGATTCACTTTAGAAAAATCTAAGTACAAACCTGCGAATGGCTAATATTGCTGTCTATCCAAAAAACAGGCAGAAAATACAGTGTTAAATTCATGACCATTTGCTTGTTCATAACCTTTGGAAAACATTGCTATTTATTATTCACCTACATCCACAAGCCTGAACTCGGTGCGATTTCCAAATCTATACCTCTAGTTCTTAGACTCCAGGTATGGGTTAACTTCAGGAATGATTCCCACTGGAATTTTGGGTGTTCAAAGCAGAAGGGGTTTTTATAGACTACTAGAAATAAATAGTAGCAAAGCTACCAATTTAGGTTCCCATTTGACCTCAGAAGATACCACAGATCTGTCATGATTTTTAGGGCCTGTGTTTACTTGGGAGTAATAAAAGACAACCCAATCTGGTCTGTATATTAAGCCAGAGTCTCCATACAACTTCACCTCACTTCACCAACAGAAATTCACGTAAGCCCCATTAAATTTCCAGTTAATCCTTATTCAGTTCTTTTAATCTTTGTGACTATTCATATCACACCTTTTCTCATTTAGCAATTGTGGGGATACATGTCACCTCCAAGGCAGTGAGCCTGGGGCTGCTAAAGCAACAATCAGATAATTATATTTTATGATATAATTTGGTCTGGAATGAAACCCTCTGAGTGCAAAAGTGGCTATCTTTGTACTTGTCTCTTGAGTGAATACAACCTCAAGTCTTGTCTGTTACCTGTTTACTTCCTCAACATTTCAAAACTTTATCCTATTTGCTTATATTTTACCTACTTGGCCATTTGTGCAAGAAAACATGTGAACTGAGGTAATTTGTATTTCTCATGCACAACTGGGAAGCTGTTTTTTTGAGATATCTGGTATGCAAGTCCCTGTCTTCGCCTGAGCTGCCAATATTAATTTTTCTTTGAAACAAAAATTTCATGGTGGACCATTAACTGTGATTTTTCTGCATGACACTCACTGTGGCTATCCTCTCCTGTCAAGAAAATGTTTTTTCTGACAATCAAAGATGATTCTGCCAACTCATTGGCAACAGTATCTCAAATACAGTTTTTATAAAATGTGTCTCACTATTTCTGCTTTTTTTCTGGTGTCCTTTCTGGAATTCTGGTTTTTATTGTTAGGTCTTTTTAAGCTTCAAGAAGTAATTTTGAATCTTAAAGATGGAAAAGGGAAATAAACTTGATTAATTCCCTTTGGAAAAAAACAAACTTTAATATCTTTTCAGATTGTGTAAAATGTAAAATAAGTTTTTCCTTCTTGCTGAAAAACTCACTCTAATTTCTGTAGAAACTGAGCAGAAAAATGTCACTGATTAGACAGGGAATGCATAGTCAGTGCTGCAGACCAAAGGAGTGAAGAGGAGATACCCTCCTTCAAGCTTTTGTAAACTGTCAAAGATCGTACGCCAGTGATTCCAGTGGGCAAGAACACAATCCAGAAATCTTCAGTCATGAGTTTTCTCTCACATCATCCCATCCTTCCTGCTTGATGTTGAAGGCAGTAACATCCCACATAGGCATTTCTTTTCCCATTGGAGAGGATGGTATTACTCTCTGTACTCATAAGTTTTTACTGTTACTTTAAAACTGGTGGTGTTGTTGAGCTAAAAACCCACTTATTTACACAGCTCCACAGGTATGTCTTTGTAAACCATAAAGAACTCTTGTATGCAGAGCCGTGCAAATAATGTATTTATCTATTTACTATTTTTGTTTAGAAAAAAAAAAAATCAGGTTTTCCCTTTTTTTGTTTCTTTCCACTGTGAAGAGCAAAAAATCACAACATGTCTGCTCAAAATGGCATACAGTCTGTCATTTCTTAGCCTTACCCAAAGGAACACGTTTAAACAGACTCTTAATTTATGAGGTTCAGACATTGTGAGTTGGTCTAGTTTAGTTGTAGATGTTTCCAAAGCCATTTGTTTTCCTTTAAAAGAAAAAAGTGTGCTTATTTATGTTTTTAGCATATCTGTGGTTCCTTCAAAATGCAAAATACATTAAGCCTTTTTTACATTGCTTAAAAAAAGACAGTCTTCCAAGATTTGATGCCTGGGATATCTGCCACAGTCGGGGAATAAATTTACACAAGTAGGATAAAATGCAGTTTAACACAGAAACTGTTTGGTAACAGTAGTTAAACAAGTTAATGTTCATAATCGTTTAATTAGGGATGTTATCTAGGGAGGCATCATGATAATATACATTGCTGCAATGAAAAGCGAGCAATGAGATTGCAAACAGAAGTTTTTGGGGCTGATTTTGGTTTTGGTTTTGGTTTTGGTTTGGTTTGGTTTGATTTTGTGGTTTTTTGTTTGTTTGGTTTGGTTTTTTTGTTTGTTTATTTTTTCACATTAAAGAGACAAATTAAAAAGGAAATAATTGTTGGAAATAGGAAATATCAATGGATATGGTGGGAGTTACATGTACTCACCAAGAAAAGAAAACTTGAGGGGTATGATCTCACGCTGTAAACATTTTGAAGATAACATTGCAGATGAATAATAGGAATTCTTTATCATTTCTGATGACAGTAAGACAAATATAGTTGCCAGAAGCTATGGGAAAGAGATGACATTCAGAATATATGAAAACAATGGTATCAAATAAATTTAAAAAGAGCCTTAAAACCAGAGAAGAGGAAGGCTGAAGGATGGGTACACTTTCTTTATGTGGAAGAGTAAGCAAGTAAATAGTGTGAGTGGTCTGAGAAGAGGTGCTGCAGAAATAGACCATGAACATTGTCATGCTAACCCTAGTATCTGAAAGAATACGATATTCTAGTTTAGCCCCAGGTTTATGATTATCTGTTTGGTACAAGAGACTTCTTTTTTATGTGTGTTTGTCTACAAATCCTATCTACAAACACAATCTTCAACTGAAGAACACTGTAAGAAAAAAAATCAATCTAAACTGTATTATCTTGATCAAACACAGGGTATGAAGAATTACATATGAGAATTTCTTAAATGACAGAATTTGCCTTTACAGAATAGCTATTATCTCAGATGTAGATTACATTCACTCAAATATTTTTATTTTACTCATTTTTATTCTTTACAATTACTTCTCTCATTACGTATTCTATAATCTGTTGATGAAGTGATTAATTCTGAAACCTCTGAATCTTGTTTAAGACATTAATCATTTTGTGGTAAATTAGCTTAAGGCTTATTTTTCTTCAAATTTATAAGTTTCCGTTGTCTCTCTTTTCCATCTCATTGCTGCCTCTGCATGAAGAAAACAACACCTTAGGTGTAAAAGTATTTCTGCAAAAATTCACAACATCTCAGTCAGAAATAGTTTTCTACTCAAAGAGTCTTATGAAAGAACTCTAATACCTAAATGGTTGGACTGCTTTTCATTTCTGTTCATTGTTACTTTATCAAATGAAAATTCTAAATTTTTTACTAAAAATGATAAATAATGTACATATGCATGCTTAATATGTTTTAAATTAGGAAAATTTTATGTCTAAAATTAGAATTAGACCTCAGTAATTTGTTCGGGGGTTTTTTGCCAGATTCTCAGGCTATACTTTCAATTTGCAAACTCCACTTGCTATCATCTGGTTGTCATTTTCAACCAAAGACAGTTTTTACAAATATTGTGACTGAATACAACAAGAAACAGATCCAACAGGAGCAAGATCAAAGTATAATTGTTTAAAGCTAGATAATCAATTGAGGTAAAGCAGTGAAACTGCTGAAATAAATGGAGTTAGCCTTATAAATACAATCTACAAATGCAGTATTCAAACAATATTCTCTAGTTTAAATCTATGCTGAAGAGCTGAGATCCCAAGTATCTCTGTTCCCCCCTTCATTCTGCTGTCCCTTTTTGCCCCTCCATCTTTATTTCTGCATGAATTCTCATACAGAGGTACTTAACACCAGTCAACACTGCTTTATGTAGAACAGATTTGGTTCAACAATCTCGTAATTTTTGAGAAAACAGGTTTAATGAGTAAAGATAACTAGCAGAAGCTAATGTATGCTATGTTGACTTTGCACAGGATGTAAACAAATTGTGCTGGACTGCATGAATAAAAATAAAAAAATAATTGTTAAGTTGATTAACCATTTAATTAATTGACAAGCTCCCAAAATCAGTTATTAATAAGCACCATTAACTGAATAAGGGTTTTAGTTAGTGAGAATTTTGCTCATCATGGAGATTCACCTTTCAAAAAGATTTTGGAGAGGATGCAGGAAAAATATCACAAAATATCAAGGGGAAAAGGCTTTTTTAGTGTGAGAATATTGACTCAGAAAACAGATATTTTGAATTCAGCCATTTAAGGTTATCAAAATGAGCGACTGAGGAATGGCAGAAAGAAAACAGAAGATTCTAATTTGCTCTTTAACAGAGAAAGACCTCAAGAAAACAGCAGCTGTAGCATAGGCTAAGATAAGTTAGAACAGGATCTGTATTTTGAGATTGCATCAGTGAGGATGACTGAGCACTGGTGCAGGGACACACACTACCAAAATAATCACAGGGTCTAACTCCCAAGAGGACTTGACTTTCCAGCCCTCTCTGCTCATATGCTCTTCAGAGTTCATCACCAGCCAGAAAAAAAAAACCCAAACACAATTGGGGAATTGTCAGAAGAGAACATCGAACAAAATGGAAAACATCTTTACACATGATTTAGTCAATGATGCAATCATGTGGTCAGTGCAATGCACATCTCTTTCCCCATTGTTTTCTCATCCTAGCTGAAAAAGGATGTGGCAGAACAGGAAAAATACAGAGAGATGCTATTAAGAAAATCACAGATAGAAAATGCGTTCTACACGGAGAATGATCAAAGAAGCTACTGAATTAGTATTTTCCAGTCTAGAAAAGATAAAAAGGGAGAAATAGGTAGGATCGCAAAGTTGTGTGTAGCATAGGAAAGGGAAGGAATGTCCATAGTCTTTTCAAACATGATAAAGTGTGGACATAAGCTAGAACTAGAAAACAGCAGGTTCAGAGTAAACAGGAGAAGATGCTTCTTTACACTGTCATTGGATCTAAGTGGTGGATTTCCTTGCCAACAGACATTTCAGACGCTAAAAATTAACAGGGGTTAGAGAATAGTTAGAGAAGATAATGGGCTAGAAAGATATTATGGTTGATGTTGTGGTCCCTGTCTCTGTCTTCATGGTTTGGTTCCTTACAGCGCAAGTGTCTGTCTTAAAGTACGAGCTATAGTATTCAAATCAGGGGCAAAAATGTAAAACCCATGGTTCACCTTTTACAGCAAGTCTGACTCAGTCATCAAGTCTTTTGACCATAATCCTATTTATATATTGCATATCTGAAATAGTAATTTCCTTATGAACAAAGCTTCAGAAAGGAATTTATCTCATAAATTATCTGAATCACTACGTAAACTGTGTTGTCATATGAGCATTTATTCCAATTTTTTTCAGAGACTTTGAATCAGGTAGTGTTTTTCTTGATATTCGTTTAATATCATGTAGTTCTGTAAACAAATTTTCTCTCATGTCAGTAACTAAGGATAATAAACTTTTGAATAAAACTGCCATTCCCTTCCCCCTAAAGATAACCCCCTTCATGGTTTTGGTTTTTTACAAGGTCTCATTTTTTTACAGGATTGTATCATATAAACTGCTATGATTACAGCAGAAATCCCAATCCAATTTATTTAATGTATTAATAAAGTCTCTTGACATTCCATTGTGATAGGGAGGCATTGTTTTTGCCCAAAGGAGTCAGAAGCAAAATGAAAAAGACAAAGAGCATGTTAACTCACTTGGGAATAACAAGAAATTGTCAATACAAGGCAGTGAATCAGGCTGAAAAGAGATAAAAATATGGATAAGGTAGAATGGAGCATTGGAAAGAAAGAAAGATAGGCAAATATGATACCCAAAGAAATTTATATTGCCTATAAGAAATTCAGCTGTAGAATATTAAACACAAATAAAGATTTCTGGTTTGGGGTAGGGTCTTAACAATTTTATCTTAGAATTTCCATTGGAATACAATGAGTTCTATGATACAATTTCTTATTGTAATCTCAAGTTTTCATTGTTAAATTATTCTGATTGCCACCTTTTTTGTACCAAGCTCACCCTCATGATATTAAGAGGCTCTGCAGAGTGTGAGAACTATAACATTATCATATTTAATTTTTTGGTATTGGATATGGTACAAATAAATTTATGTCAATAAAGTCTTTCCTTTGACTACTATGAACTTTGGTTAACTCCCATAATACTCGAACTCATTAATTGCCTTGTTATGTTTGCTGAAAGAGTTTACCTTATAGTATGGATGGGTTAATGGTATTAATAGGCAGACTATTAGAGGAAATCTAGAAATCTTGAAGAATTTGAAGCAAAGAACATTTCAAACTGTTCTTCATCAGAATTTATGTATTTGATTGTCTCTCTGGATGTCTGGAAAAGCATCCAGGTTAACAGTATATTAGGAAAAAATTACACATCTAATGGCACTTCTATGTGGTATGTTGGTTCACGCTAAACACTGAGGCTTTTCCACATGTATCTTGCTCAGTCTTGTCTCAGTGTGGTTATTTGATATCTAAAGTAACATTTGAATTGATTTGAGGCAGTTTATAAGGGAACATGTTCAGAAGACAACTGCATGATCATATACCGCAGATCTTACTTGCAGGCTGATTTATATTGGAGGCTATTCTAATAATATTCTGAGTAGTGATGGGTGGGTTCATTTTTTTGGTAAAACAAACTAACAAACAAACGTACAAACAAACAAACAAACAAAAGCCCCCAAATTTGAGGCACTTAGATTTGAGTAACTATTTCCTGTTTGGATTTCTCACTTGGAATAGTGCATCTTAACCCCTTACAGGGCTTTTTCTTTCATAAACAGAAGTGCCACTTAAAATACTTAGGACAATCATAGACATCTATGTGTTCTCTGTGAAATATGACAATCCCACGTCCCTTGGGAGCAGCAGCTGGAAGGCAAATGAGTTTCCATACTATGACTCAAATGACACTAGATGTTCACAGATGTGCAACTAGCTGAATTTCTTTCAGGGTTTTCAAGTTGCTGTTAAATGCTAAAACATATGACCCAGTGAGGTGCCTAAAAGCTGGCTGCATAATTCTTATGTCTTTTTTATGATTTTATGATTTTTACAGCTTTCTAAAGTTTATTCTTTCTATGCCAAGTACGGAGATTCTGAATAGGTACATTTTTCTTTTTGTTTAGAGGTGCAGTGTAGAGCTGGAAGTATGTTTCCGCTTGAGTCTTTCAAAGATCAATAATGTAGTTCTTACAGGAGGTACGAAGCCTCAGTTCTCTTGCTCTTATGGGCCTTCATCTGAATTTTTACTGTCCAGCTAGAATATTTACTAGAATATTAGAAGAGGCATGGCATGATGGAAAGTTGTTTCTCAAATCTTTATATTGCTAGACTTTGCAAGACTGAAGGAAGAAGTGATTTGGAAGGGGTAACTTCTGAAAAATCAACAACGACGAATAGGGTGAGCTTCAGCTAGAAGAGTTGTTTTTGTCAATTTCTATTCATAAGATAAAAAAAAAAAAAGGAATAAAAATTATTTCCAATCAGGGCCTGCGTGCACTTGTGAAGTTGGCGTAGTTTTCAGACTAGTTTCAATATTAGCGTGAGGTTGAACCACAATCAGTAAATCCATTTGAAGGTTAGGATTTACTAGCATAAGCCCTGTTAGGAACTAAATTTCTAAGACCAGACCAGCTTGTTTTTTGCTGTGAACAGATGCTCAGATGCAGCTAATGTAATTAATATAATTAATGTAATTATTGTAAAGCGTCCACACTGAACATAGAGATACTCTGCAAGGACTTCTCTCATTTTGTCTTCAGTGCAGTTGATGGAAATTTTACTGTTGATTGCAGTGAGATTACAACTGGGATAAACTGCATGAGTCTGTAGATATCATTTACAACCAAGAACAGCTATAAACCTTAAGAAAAGATAACAAATGATTTCTCCATTAAAAGTCCAAATACATTTTGTTATTGCTCCAGTACAGCAATACTGCTATCACTATACATTAAAGAGTCCTGTAGACTACTTGGAGCAGAAACAGTTACACCAAACCAGTAAGCTTAAGTAAGCTTAATTCTAATTATTTGTTTTGTTCTTAGGTAGGTTAAAATCCCATGAGATGTGAATCCTACAAAAACAGTAGAGATCTCAGTATATTTTCAGCATTTTTCATACTTGCCTTATGTTTTGTGATTTTCAAAGTTGTTCTTCATTGGCCTCTCTTCTCAGCAAAATTGCTATGAGTTTAACACTTAGACACTTCAATTTGCACTTAAGTTTCTGACTTCAGAATTTGAAATCTTGTCCAGGAATCTTTTTAGAAATTTCTGAAATGAGAGTTAATGTCTAAAAGTCTTCATAATATTTTGAAAAATATAAAATACTTCCTGAATAATCTTCTATTCAGAAAATAGACAAATGTCCAAAAAGCAGAAAGAGGCAGAACAGGAAAGGAGTTAACTTTTTTTTTCTTTAAGTAAGAATGGAATGGGAAGATATAGAGGACTTTTATGATTCCATAATGGCCAAGATGTGTTTCACTTTTGCTCGTAAATCAAAGGGTTGAAAGCTGCAAAAGCTTCAGTATCGAAGAGAGCTGCTCAGGGCCAGGAAAATGTCAACCTTTCTTTACAGATTCAACAATGTCCTTCTGCTTCTCATCTCTCATGCAGGGATTATACTAGTCATTCAAATCCCTGGGATGTCTAGCTTACTGACTCTTGCACAGCATCAAAAATACTGGGTCAACTGTGAATAAATGTAACAAAAAAAAGAAGGAAAAAAGGCCTAGAGGAAAAAAATAGGTAAAATCTGTAGCTGGATGAGTATCATGCAGGTTTCTTTGGTGTCACAAGAATACCCCCCACAGAATATCAACACGTCTTCACTTTAAGGAGAACGGCCCTGCTTAGCAAAAGTGTGGGGTCAAAGATTAATATGGCATTCATATATAACATCAACCAAATATTAAAAAAAAAAATAATTCTTTCTGTGGAATGAAACCTTACCATTGTTATTACTGAATGAACAGAAATCTGCAAAGAAGAAAATAATTTAGCTAAATTCTCTCATTAATCAAAATAAACCTTACTTCTTATTAATCAAAATGAACCTCATTCAGGTTCCTATCCAATTTTTCTAGACTTCTGTTGTCTTAGGATGTAACTTAAAGGCACGGTAACTTTTCTTAAATTTAAAGTTTGGTTGCAAACTAAAAATTGTGATGGAATACATTGCCTTTGATGGACCCTGAGAATGCTTCTCGTTGTGTTTAAAATGAAATTGTTCTACCATTTTATTTAGATGAAATCCAGGATAAATTTTGCAGAGCTGGTTTAAAGCAAACATTAGACAAAAATATATTATTACAGCTACATTTTTTTTCATTTGAGATTTCCTTCAGAAAAAATTCTTTTGATTATGCTGTACTGATTTCATAGACTTTTTTCTACATTTCCCTACCATCTATGTTCTCCACTGGGTTCCAGGGGAACATGGGTAGCTTATACTCAGGTTCCAAGGATTCTTTAGGCAACCTTAAGGGATGTTCAGAGGAATAATCTTAAAAACAGATTATAAATTTTAAAAATCAATATCTTTCAAAGCTGGGATGTACAAAGAAATATGTGCTCTCACAGCTCTGTTATTTCTTGTATATTTTTAGGAAACAATTGGTTATTGGTTAACAAGCATGCTTCACTGTTGTTTTGAACAAATTTGACACAGGGCAGAAGTCATGTAGGAAAAAGCAGGTTTATTTCCAGTTGTCCATGTTTCGAAGTTACCATAGGCAGGAAAAGTAAAATGACAATGTACATTTTAATCCAGTTCTTTTTCATGTATAACCTAGGGATCACTGGAGTAAACTGTTTTGAATTAACAATGAGAGTGTACATCACTAATAGTTGTCGGTAACAAGGCTCTCAGCAAATGCCTAGTTAAACTCAGTTTTCAACTCTTTTCCAGTTAACATACAGAAAACATCCTGATGAAAGTTTATTTTCTTAGGAGTTTCAGTTACCTTCATGACGAAAGAAATATCAACAAACCAGCCACAAAATTCTTTAATTATTTTTCCCCTGTTTTTCTACTCAAGAATTAAAAATAAACCTAAATCTTCTTTAAAAAATTATCAGGCTGATATTTTTTTGCCATCTTGATCAATATTTAATCTTGTAAAACTTTCTCTTGCTGAACTACAGATGCACTTTAATGTTTTTTTGTCTAGTCCTATGGAAAATGACGGATTTTTGCAAACCTTTTTGCTTGTGGTCAACTATATTTTTATTTTATGTCAAAGCAAGTTACATTACAGATAATAAAGGAAGCAAGGCACTTAAAATTGCTTCTGTCTCTGAAGCTCACATTTTTCTCACATAGAAAAAAAATCTCAAATAATTCCAGAACAACAATAATAAAAAAATCTCTAGATTATATTTCAGTATCAAGCTCCCAAGATGACAGTCACGTCACCAGCAGGCACTGGGTAAGTCCCAGACTGGACTCAGTGATGGACGGGAACTGGATTCCGGATCTGGAATTCAGGATCGGGATCGAAGGCAGACGAACAGACAAGGTCCTCTTCGGATGCCGGCCATTCAAAAAAGAGACCTGACCCTTTGATCCCTCAACTTTTACAGTGAGCATGAGGCAGATGGGATTGAATACCCTGTTGGTCAGTTTTGGGTCACCTGTCCTATCCACTCCTCCCCGCAGGGGTGACCCCTCTACACTTTTCTGCTTCCGACCCTCCAACGGGGCAAGTAACAAAGTTGGCTGGCCTTGGTTGTTATAGCAATAAGTATAAGCAAGAGCCTCTCTGCATCCCATTCCTTGGCATCAGCTATAAACATGGGTCTTATCACTCTGAGAGCGAACAGTTTTCTGCACAACATGCTGTTAATTTCAGCAGTTAGAAGAGGCCTAGCTAAAAAGCAAAGTTACTGAACAAAATTGGTTCTGTTCTACCTCAAACCAGGATATTAACAGGTGAAAAAGAACCCTCAAATAAGATGTGTTTGTTTCTTAAAACCAAGAGAGGAAAGGAATTTAAGTGTACCAAATACTGCTGTCTGATTTGTGATTTTGATTTACAGCCAGTTCAAGTTTGTGTAAAAACATTGAGTAGCAAAGCTAACTGTGTTAGTACAACAGTTCCTGCTGAACTACATTTCTTTGCACTTCACTTTTCTTTGGAGCAGTGTACTACATCATGACACACTGGGATTGCTTGTATAATAAAAGATCTCACACATTTCTTGTTGAAATTACTACATAAATTGTCAAATAATAAAGATTATAAAAGAATGGCTAGATTACTATTAGGTGAGACTTCTGCCATGGACTTTTTTGCATTACTGGTTTTGGGTATATGCATGTATATATATATGTGTGTGTGTAGGTATCTACACACACACATATATATATGTATAAAAATATGTTTATGTATGCATTTACTATGTATATTGATTCTGCATTTGTGAGTGGAATACCAGCTGGAATAATACGTACCTCAGTGTACTGGTTTGCTCTGTTAAACTGGAAATTAAAGATGATTATACAGCTATTAAGTGCGTATTATGCTACTAGCTAAAGCTGGTGAGTATTTTTCTGAACAGTGCATATAATGCTATATGCATATACTTTCTATATGCCCATACTCTATCTGGGAAACCTGTGATCCGATACTGATGTGCAGGCTGAAAAAAAATCTGTCAAAAAGGGATTTCTTGTACTCTTCAACTCCAATTAAATCAATGTACTATTTCCAGATCACAGAATGTTTTCGTCAGTCCCTTGTAATGCAAATTAACTATTTGTATAGTGAATTATGTAAGTAACATGAGAAATAATAACATATCATACGTTTTTTTGTGGCATAAAAGCAACAGTTTATTGTCAAGATTGTCTTTTAATGGAAAAAGAATATTATTTCATTAGGTGGTAACCAAAGTTCAGTATGTTTGATTTGTTGTAGCTGGAAGGCTAAAGTCTTAACTTTTTCTCAGTAAGTTTGCTGAAAGGGATCATATATCCTTGATGCACGTGTGGCACTTTTCCAACTTAATTTGCTACTAGCAAAATCCTTCAGAAAATAGAACTATCCCTTCAAATGAATTCATTTTTTATTTATAACATTTTTATTATCTCAGTTAATTGCAGAAGAACTAAAGCTACAAGACTGGAGTTCCTAAACAGACAGTTTATAATCAGATCTAGAAAGAAAAGAGGTAATATGTTCCAGTACTTTTTAATTTTCATTCATGGATTCAAAAATAATTTTCACAATGGCTTAGTAGTTGACCTGTACCCCAAGCAGAGCTCATAGAAGGCAGATTCAATTCAAAGCTTGCTTAATCCAGAAAAGAAACAGCCTTGCCAGACTTGAAACTAGGTATAGATATGGCAGGAAGGAATGTTTACAACTTGAATGAGGCTTCAGTGACAGAATCATAGAATAGTTTGGGTTGGAAGGGACCTTTAAAAATCACCTCATCCAATCCCCCCTGCAAGTAGCGGGGACATCTTCAACTAGATCAGATTGCTCAGAGCCCCATCCAACCTGACCAGTAACTCATCAGAGTACCTGAAAACTTCCTCAGCCTCTTGCACTGAACTCACATATCAGTATACATACAGGTTAAATTTTCTCTTTGGTTCCTAAAAATTAGGTTGTTGAATGTATTTCCTGCCAGATAAACTCTTGTATAGGTTCTGTGCATTAAACACTTTTTTAACTAGTTAAACATACACACTACAATAGGTCTGAATAGCGAGCCTGTGATGCTTTGTCACTGCCTGTGTAGAGATGAAAACTTGTATCAGTCTAATGGCTAACAAGCTGCCTGCAGAGCTGCAAAAGATTAGCATGTGGGTGGGTTGCGCACTCAGCTGCTTTTCTTACTCTGGTGGCTGCGAGTGACAGCAACCTGAGCTTTCAGCTCCCCAAGCTGGGCAGTGCAGTGGCTCCGGAAGGGAGTTTCCCCCAGAACTCCTATTCTCAATTGCCTTGAAATTCTGCCTATGCCATAGCTTAGAGCACTGACTCTTAGCAAGAGTGCTTTATGCCAGGGGACCTCCACTAGGCAGCCACCTATGCATATTCCAGGATTGCATCACTCTGCTCAGGTGACAGACACTGAATTAGTCAATGTAGAGATGATATTTCACCTGTGCCATTACAGCAGAAGACCTTCTGGTCATGAGATGTCAGTGCAGCAGCAGCTCTACAGAACTCTCCCCTTTACAGGTCATGGCTAAAATTGACCTGAAGGTCCAAATATTTCCCATCGCCTGCAATGTTGATTTGTGCTGTTTCACTGTCAACTCTTTTTCCTGAAGGAGGTTTTTCTGCACTTTAGTATTTGGAAAGACTACTGTGTCAGATCCTCCAGTCCTGTGCAGAAGCATAATTTGATCTGTCATGTTGGATAAATGTTCATTAGTTCTACATTCAGTCTGCACACACTCACACTGCACACAGAGGTGAGTAACAGATATATGTGGGGGTTAAAAGACTTTCAGGTAACTGTTACAATGGTTACTGCTTTGTGGACCTCTAGTGTGACAATAATATCTTGCACTTTTCATAGTGAAAAATGCACGCCTGCATTTGAAGCAAATATTTGGCAATTATTTTGAACTAAGTGTTTTTACAGAAGACATTAGCTTACAATAAGATCTTTCTCAGATCTCTGATGACAAAACAGGCTTAACCTAGGTTTAACAAAAGGTGTTTAGAAAAACAGATTCCCTACAACATCAGGCTTTCTATTGCACTTCATGGGAATTCAATGTCCTCATACAAACAGACGATTGTTCCAGCCCCAAATAATCAGCATTGGTTTTGGACTGCTACATGTACCTTTCTGAAAAATACTTTTATCAGTTTTCCATTCTTGTACATTTTGAGGTTTTTTTGCATGGGATGAAACAAGACTGCTGGTTCCATCCTTTCTTAAGTGAACTTAAAACCATACTTTAATATTTGATCAGTAGCTTTGCAAAAAATGCAGCCAAAAGTGTTGCACAGTAAACAGCTTAATCAGAACAGCTTAATAAAGACATCAGATGGCTGTAGATGTGTTTCAGTGTGAGTGTGTTCGGTGCTTATTCCCCTCTTCATCTCTGCTTTCTGTTTGGACCACCGACTGTAAGGTCACATTTTGCTAATGAAAAGAAACTTCTCCAGAGCAATGTACGTTTGCGCTGTGGAATGCACACAAGTACAAGAGAGCATGCCCACACTCTGACAAAAGAACAAGAAGCGGAAACTCTGCCCTACTTCAGCTACAATGAAATCCTAGCTCAAATAATTGTCCCTGAAACTGAAAACCTGCTAGGCAGCTTGTCAAAACAGAGTGTGACTGTGAGCTGGAGAAAAACGTCTGACCATGAGAATTAAAGATGACAAAAACTTAACAAATATAGGAAGCAATTTATTTTAGCTGCTGAAAAGTTCTTTCACCTGAATATTTTCCCTCTGATGTGTTGAAAATCTTGTTGGCAAAGTTATCAGGGACTCAGAATTGAAGTGTTGATTATCTCTTGATTTTACATTACCAATAGATACTGTTTTATTTAAAGGCTGGGTGAGTAGAAATACAAAAGTATCCATTAAAGTTCTCTTTCCACAGAAAAGGACACAGTGAAAGGACATGAAAGAGGGGAAGAATTAATTAGATCAACAGTCATTTCAAATGTGATTACTGTCCGTCACAGATAAGGCAAAAATATGCACATGGTGTACATCAGCTTGCTTACAAACTGAGGATTCTTCACAACAGGAAGGAAAAAACTGAACTCAAACCCAAACCCAAAACCATACTGTACAAACTTGCCAAGAATTTTATCATGCCATTTTGTGTGACAGTAAAGACACATTGCATACTATTTCTTCTCTTCACCTTTCCATCTTCTCGCACATGTTGCCCATAGCAACATGAAAATTATGTTGACAAAATCTTAATGCTGCATTAAAAATGTTTGGAAATTCCAAAATTAATGTTTCTGGGGACATTTGGGGCTCCTGATGTGTATGTTCTATTTAATATAATTTTTAATTGTATGATCAAATTCTACTTCTGTAGCAGCCGTCTTTCATCTGGCACAGGTTTATTCCCCAAACGGACAGTATCTTTTTACTATTTTAACAGATGTGTTTCATCTGGTGTACCTCCAAAGAACAATGAGGGTGACAGGTCTCTGCTCTTCTTCTCTCCAAAGGGACCACAACAGGGGTAAGTCTGTATGGCCCTTGAGTAAGTCTAGATATATAGGTTTAATCATAATTTTTTCTAGGGGATGAAACTGCTCTAATGAGAAAATCTCGGAATCAAATCATTTGGATGTCCAGGGAAAGCTTGAATAGCTTGTGTGAAACCAGCTTAAGGGACATAACTTTCAAGCTCTTCCTGATACTAATAACAATAACACAGACAGCTTCGCTCTTAATATAATCCTGCTATGCTGATGTAGCAGAAAACCAGAACCAAACAATTTGCCAAAGTACATAAAAGTGTGTGTTTTCTACAGCTACTGGAAACGTTTCTTTCTCCTTCAAGGTGCCAGTGAAAGTGTAATTTATATATATATGGTAAACGATTCATCTTAGCAGACAAACTGGATTTTTCAGAGTAGCAAACGTCTCTAAGAACAAATATATTCTTGTTCTTTTCTTGTAGTTTATATCCTAGAATAATCACAAGAGATATATCATAGTTGCTAAAAAGAAAAAAGAAGTACAGAAAACAAGTGCCTCCCTGTAGCTGGAGTTCATTTACTAGATTTTTTAAGCTTTTTTTTTTTTAGGAAAAAAATATCAGCTTGATCAGAGGCATATTTACTAAAATGGAGAAGACTGTGGCTCATGTCAGGTTTATTAGATTTAATGTTAAAGTTTTCTTAAGGTTATATTTTTGTTGTGATTCATTTAATAATCAGAATTTTGTAACAGTACAAGTTGTATTTGTATGGAAAGATACCTTAGAGCTCTACTAGATGTAAATGGTGACCATAGAGGGAATTGGTAGAGCCATCACTCTCTCAGATGAACACAGAAACTTTTACCATTAACCTAAATCTAAACACTCTAAATTCTATTTCATCTTGTAACTGTTTTTAAAAATGGAACCCTAAACTGACAGCAGTTAGACCCCACTGCTAAGTACATTTAGAAACTAAATTTAATACAGAAAATGGCAGTCCGTTTGCCCAGAGAACAAATGTTCACCTGCACATTTCCATTCTTTTTGTATTCCTACTATGATTGCGAATCAATCATTAAAATGAGATACATTTCTAGGAAATCTTCTGGATTTAGATCTAAAAGTCGTTCAGTCTGAGACATACTGTTATCTTTTTTGCAAACACATTCAAGCTCTTCACAGCTCCAGAGTTCTGGTGAAGCATTGCTTGTTTGCAGAGTTGTAGGAGGAAACACAGTGTCTAAAGTAGGTAAGAGCTGGGTCAACAAAAAGCCTTCAATATTTGCAGGGCAGAGTGTTGCATTGTATTACTTTTTACCATGTGAAGAAGTCTTGGTGTGAACAGTTGCTTCTGCTCATACAGTCCATGAGGGTCCTAGGGTAATAGACAGATATTGTAAAAGCAATCAGATCACAGCCAACGGGAAGCTCTGAAGAAAACGGGAATATGCTTAGCTCTGTTCCTCTCAAAATCTTAGGCAACTGACTATAAGATTCAGAATGGTGTTTCCCTTCATATAAGAGTAATACCTATGGTCGTCCATACCTACTCTATACCTTTTTCACACAAACCAGCAGTAACAAAGGCTACAGTAGAAGCTCACTTTGTAGCAAAGAGTTAATTACAAAAGAGAGTCCTTATTGTCTACTAGTCTGTTCACTCCTTTGAGGTCATGGAAAAGAAAATTCTGTCTCAGTTAATATTTAATATATAGTATACAAATGGTCCCCCTAAGAGGCAGTGGTGATATTCAGCATACACAGGAAATGCTAGAAATTATAGAAGTCGTTGTTCTAATGGAAGTAACATTTTCTTTGGAAAACAGTCACTGAAAAATTTCTAAATTTTAAATTTCTTTTAAAATACAATTCCAGTAACTAATTCCCTCTAGCGCTGAGGACTGATGATCTGTACAAAGTTATCATACATCCTAGCAACTTTAATGTGTCTGCTACTGGCTCAGAAGAAACACATGAGTTGATCAATTCCATTTGTAATTACATTTGGGAAAAGGGATTATGGAGACAAATGTACTCAACTGTTTTGTTCCCATTTGTCTAACATGAAATTAATCACTGAACCAATCTTTCCCATGCTTTTACAGTATTGATCAATTCTAATCCTTTTCTAAGTCTATGAAACCTGGTTGCAACATCAGGGTCCTTAAGAACACAAAATGAAAGCAATAGCTTCAGGAAGCAATTTGTTCTCATACCCTTGATGTACAGTCAGTATATGACTGGATATATATTGAGTGTCATAATTAGTTATGTAATTGATATTTCCTATCTCTCATTCATTTTGCTAGTTTACCTTTTATTTAAAATGGAACACTGTAGACTTCCTTTTAAATACTAAAATATGTCAATTACCAGTTCTTCTGTCCCAGATACTAAATTTTATCCTACAGTTCTTATAACTTTAATGTACTCTTTTCAAGGAGAAAGGAAGTGCATCCTTTTGTTTAAGAGGACATCTTCAACTATCCCATAACATCAAATAACTTGACATAAAGCTGACAAAAACCCTAAGTTTATATCTATCTATAAGAAATTATATATACATCAGAACAAAGGCTTCCATTATTACAGGGTGGACTCATATTATACCTTTATCACTGTTTTTATTTTTCATCCATTCACAACTCTCTTTCATTCAACTACT